>JAPEIP010000007.1:178151879-178181188 GCA_026120095.1 Capsicum chinense
GTGGGTTTTCTTTTGTTTTATTTAGACTTATATATTCTGAATAATTACTAATTAAAGATTCTTTAATTTTTCTAAAAGTTTCTCTGTTTTTAAATGGTTTTCTCATAATTAGATCAATCTAATCTAAATTCAAACATATATGCTACTGCTGTATTTTTTAAATAACTGGTTAGAAGTACCTCTATGTTGGTTAGAAGTACCTCTCAAAGTTCTGAATTCCTAAGATAGAATGATAGAAAAGATTTTAGAAAAATAAGTGTAAAGGTTCACTAGTTTATTCAAACTATGCTTAACAGAAAGATATTTAACTACAGTTTTCTGCTTTCAGATTTAAGAGTGAGTCCTTTTTATACTTAGATAATATGATTTAAAGAGAGAATACAAGTACAACTTTTAGAACTAAGTTTTATGACTCACTAGATTTATAAAGTTTGATTTGCTATTTATGATTTCAGATTTCAGTTTTCAGATATTCCCACTTATGTGAGTCATTTTCATTTAGCATGCATTATTTTACAAATTATGATGATGAGATAATGTTTTACTTATGCACATCACCCTATATACTCAGTACATCCTCAAAGTACTGATCCATATATACGTCTATGTGTTACATTGTCTCATAATGTAGGTTCAGGTGCTCAGTGTCAGCAGCGAGAGTAGTTCGAACATCTCCATCTACATCCGACAGTTGGTGAGTCCTCATAGTTCGGGGACTTATTCATTCAGATTTTGCAGCTTATTAGTTCACTTGTTTTAGTATTCTTTTTTTTTGACATTTTGAGTTAGCTGGGGGGTTTGTCCCAGTGACTCTCTAGTTATTGGTAGTAGAGGCTTGTCAGACTGCTAGCTTTGATTCAGACTTACAGTATTTGATTTTCAGATATTACATTTAGATTATTTTCAGTCATTTTGGATAGTTTTCTCATTCAGTATGACTTTTATTCCTATATCACCTTATTTACAAGATTCAGACTTAGTAAAAGGTATATAGGGTTAGCTTAAGGCTACTCGTAGTATTGAGCACCATACAACGTCTTGGTAGCAGGTTTCAGGATGTTACAGTGAATCAAGTTAGGTAAGACCCTATAATTGTCATAATTGAAACATTCTTGAAATAAATCTTGATATGATTACTGACGAGCTTCAAAAAGTTATTGATGAACAAAATAACCTTGCTCAAGAAATGAAAAACTAGGAGGCTTAGTTAAAATGAAGGCTTGAAGAGGAATGAAGAAAATGGCAAGTTGAACTTGAAGCATGTTAAATCAAAACTAACTTACTTCAAAAAGAACTTGATGATGTAAAAATGCAATTAAACTGCATCAAAAAATCATCGAGTCAAAGTTTCATAAGATCAAATTCTTTTAAAAGAAAATTAAGTTCCTTATCAAGTACGTTCGTGTCGGCTAAAACCTTTTTCTCTTTTCAAGGACCTCTCTGTTATACTTGTGGTAAGAAGGGGCATAAATCATACAACTACAAACAAAGGTCCAAAGGTGTATGGATTTGGACACAAAAAAAAGTACATCTAACCCTTAAGGACTCAATACCACTTGGGTACCTAAAAAAAATTAATTTTCTTATATTGTAGGAAAATATTTGCAAAATCTATAGGGATGGAATGTGGAACATTAACAACGGATGTTCCAATCACATGACTAAAAAGAAATAAAACTTTTGTTATATAAAGAAAATAAAGGGAGGACTAGTTAGATTTGGTGATAACGCTAAAGGTGACATCATTGGAGTCAGCTCAGTGAATATCAAATCCTCCTATAAACTCATTTATGTGTATCTCATGGATGGACTCAAGCACAAACTGTGGAGTATCAATCAACTAAATGACATATGATTCAAAGTCTCTTTCAAAGCTGAGAGTTGCTCTATCAAACATGAAAGAAGAGATATTTATCTTATCTATGAAGGTGTTGACAATATATATGTTCTTAATAGTCCTAACTTTGCTACTCTGACTTTATTCACTATGAAAACAAATGAAACATGGTTGTGGTACAAAAAACTTGGGTATGCCAGCATGCTTGCCATCGAGAAACTCTCTAAACTTGAATTAGTGAAGGGTCTTCCAAAGCTAAACTGTGAAAAGGATCACATCTGTGATGCTTGTCAACTTGGTAAACAAACTCAGATATGATTTAAAGTCAACGATATAGTCACTACCACCAAATCCCTTGAAACAATCCTTATGGATCTATTTGGCCCCACCAAGACTACAGGTATTGATGTAAAAAGATATGTATTTGTTATTGTTGATGATTATTTCACTTTACTTGGGAAATGTTTCTTGCTCATAAGCATGAAACATTCACTAATTTTTAGATCTTTTATAGAAAAGTACAAGGAGGTGTAGGACACTTTATTACATATGTTCATAGTGATCATGGAGGTGAATTTGAAAACAAAACTTTCAAGGAATATTGTACTTAAAACGGCTACTCTCAGAACTTTTCATCTCCTTGATCTCCCCAATAAAGTAATGTCGTGGAACAAAAAAATCAATCATTGCAAGAAACTGCAAAAATTATGCTACTAGAACATAATTTACCAGATTATTTTTGGGTAGAAGTAGTAAGCACAAAATTTCACATTCTCAACAGATGTTTCATTAGGCCAATCCTAAAGAAAACTCCTTATGAGCTGTGGAGAGGGAAAAATCCTAATATTAATTACTTTCATCCTTTTGCATGAAAATGCTTCATCCACAACAACGGTAAGAATAACATAGGGAAGTATGACCCACAAAGTGACGAAGGTATTTTTCTTGGGTACTCTCCCACTAGTCATGCTTACGGGGCTTATAATAAGAGGTCTTTATATATTAAAGAGTTTATACATATTGTATTTAATGAATCTAATAACTTTTTAATGAGTTTGAGTCTTGATGAAGAGCAGTTAAATGATCTACAATCAGTAGCTAAAGTAAGCATAACTCCTAAACTATCAACTGATGAGTCGACTACAACCCATCCAGAGTCGGCTCCCGTTGATGAAATAACTAAAACAAATGTTCCAAGGGAAAGACAGAATGCTAGTTTTCCAAATGAATTTATCATTGTAAACCTAAATGATAAGATACAGACAAGATTCTCATTGAGAAAACAAGCATCCTTTACTCTTGTGTCTCAAATCGAGCCTAAAAAGGTTGATGAGTCCCACTAAGACGAGTCCTGGGTCGAGGCCATAAAGGAAGAATTAGAATAGTTTGAACAAAATTAAGTTTGGAATCTAGTTGAAAGACCAAATAACTGCTCAATAGTTTGAAGCAGATGGGCTATAGAAATAAATTGAATAAAGAAGGTAAGGTTATCAGAAACGAGGCCAGACTTGTAGCTAAAGGTTACTCCTAACAAGAAGGTATTGATTATGATGAAACCTTAACTCCTGTACCAAGGTTAGCGTCAACTTGAATTTTGTTAGCTTTTACAGCCTTCAATTGCTTTAAACTATATCAAATGGAAGTCAAGAGTTCCTTTTTAAATTGGTTTATTCACGAAGAATTTTTTGTAAAACAACCGCCCAATTTTTAAAATCCATCCTATCAAAACCATGTTTTTAAACTATGAAAAGAACTCTACCGTCTCAAAAAAGCTCTAAAAGCTTGGTATGAGAGGTTGAGTACATTCCCGATAAATAATAATTTCTAAAGAGGTAAAATAAATACAACTCTTTTCACCCAAAATCTTGACTCAAATTTACTCATTGTGCAAATTTACATTGATGATATTATCTTTGGTAGTCCTGATGTTTATTTGTGTGAGAATTTCGCAAACTTAATGAAAGGAGAATTTTGAAATGAGTCTCATGGGAGAGCTCACATTTTTTTGGGATTACAAATTAGGCAAAATCCCATAGGTACTTTCATCATTCAAGCCAAATACACGAAGGAACTCATCAAAAAGTTTTGTATGGAAAAGGGGAAGGCCTATGGAACTCCAATGAGTCCCTTCATAAATCTTGATTTAGACTAATCTAGAAAAGATGTTGATTAAAAAATGAATAGAGAGATGACTGGATCACTCCTTTACTTGATCCCCAACCAACCAGATATTATGTTCAGCGTGTGCAAGTGTACAAGGTTCTAGTTAGCTCCCATAGAGTCCCATCTAACTTTCGTTAAAATATTATTTGATATATCATTGGAACACAAGATATTGGACTATGGTACCCTCGTTTCTCTCATTTTGATTTAGTTGGGTACACAGATGCTGACTTTTTAGTGATAACAATGATACTAAAAACACTAGTGGAACATGTGAAATTCTTGATGATGCCATAATTTCAGGGCATAGTAAGAAACAAACTTTAGTTTCACTATCAACTACTAAAGATGAATACATAGCCATTGGAAGTTGTGGTACTCGAATTTTATGGATTATGCATCAATTACTTGATTTTAACTTGTCTTTTGAATCTGTGCCTATAATGTGTGACAATACTAGTACTATTAATTTATTTAAATGTTTTGTGCATCATTCTAGAGCTAATCACATTGACGTTAAACATCATTTTATCCGACATCATGTAGAAAATGGTGATTTTTCTCTAACTTTTATTGATTTTGAAAATCAATTGGCAAATATTTTTACAAAACCCCTGTTAGAAGAAAGATTTTATTCCTTGAAAAAAAGGCTTGGTATTGTCTACATTAATGACTTGTAATTTTTCTAAAAAAATGTTTTTCCTTTTCTGGATCAGCATTATCATTATTTTACCTCTTACACACCTCATTTTTTTCTTTCTCTTTAATTACCACCCCTTTACCATTTTTTTATATCGCTATCCGTTGCTCTTTCACTTTAGCAGTTGCCTTAATTTACTTTACACCCTTTCACCTTCCCTTGATTCTCTTCACCCCTCTTCATCTATCCACCTTTTCATCTCCTTCTTCACCTTTTTAACCCTTGCTCAGATTCTTTTTCACCCAAATGACTAGAACTCATTCAATGGCTAATCTCACCAAAACCTTTCCTGAATGTCACTCTGATAATCATGATCATGTACTTATCTTTGGCTCTTTCGATGAAGCCTCTTCGCATTCTAGACACTTATCTATCCCTAAAAAATATTCCAACAAAAGCCTCAATTTATCAGTATAGAAATCTCGATCAAATCCTCTGGATTCTCCTCCATTAGAGGACATGCATAAAATTTGGACTTGTTCACAAAAAGACAAGTTTGCAGCTTTTAAGAACTGCTTAGTTGTGCTCGATGGAATAGTGAATCTCTCCTAATTAAAAGAATCACATTTTAATGTAAGTTCCTTCTTTAAATCTCAAGACTTATCTCTACTTTTTTTTTCTTTGTGGACATAAAGTATATGAGGACCCTGTTTTCATGTTTATGCAAACCTTTGTCTTTCTCACGACAGTGGTAAACTAAAAACTCTTATGCTTGTCACAAGAATCATACGCAATGATTTCCTGTTTGAAAAAGTGTTTGATAAAAAATTCTATGGGGTAATTCCCTCTATAAGTGGCTCCTGGCCTGAATATTTTAAATTCAGCTTCAAGTAAGCTAAAAAGTCTATGTCTGACTCAGACATAAATTCTTCTAACTTTGGTCATCTTTCTCTTTTATTTAAGTACCAATTTGTGGATCATATTATCACCACCACTTTGATTCCTAGAAAAGGCTTTCTTAGCAATGTGACCTGTCTTGATGTGTTTGTATTATACTGTATGGTGAAAAGGTACAAAAAATTAGGCCATTTGGTTTTGAGAATATATACTGGAAAGTATTGCAAATGTTCATGCCTCTACCATCTTGCCTAATGGACTACTGATTACTAGGATCTCCTCTATTATTCCATTGATCTATCTGTATCCCCGATGATGGAATTCTCTGCAACTTATGATTCCAAGATATTTTCTAACATGGGCTATGTTTTGGCGGATAACCAATAGTGCAAGAAGAACTCTACAAAAGCAAAATCAGATCTTTCTATGGTAAGAAAGTCTTTATCTAACCCTATGATTCCTATGTTAAAGGAATTAGAAGAGCTCAAGGATCATCTAAATACAATCGAGAAAGGATTGTTGCTACTCCACGAGTCAACTTTCAAGTTGCAATAGTTGGGGAAGGACACAAGCACTGATGTAGGCAAGGTTCTTCTGACCATTAAGAGATTAAAGGAATATGTGAAGCTTTTTAATAAGTCGTTTGCACGCGTGGAATCCATCAAGTCCAAAACCAAATCCTCAAATAATGACCTTGCATTATCTAGGCAAAATTCCTATTCCTCCTTCTTAAAGAATGACAAGAAATCCTATGAGCGTTTCTGTCGCAACATGCATAATATTCTCACCTACTTCCTTGCCAAGCGTTGAAATGATGACTTCTATTCAAAAGAGGGTCTTTGTAATGACCCGAGACTATCCCCTAGTCATTACACGATGCTTGTGACCCTGAGGGACCACAAGCTAACCCTTTAATGATATCCGTACCTGTACACTACATAACATCTGAGATAAATGTGAAAACTGGCCATAAGGTTCAACACATCTATACATACTCAAACTAAAAATATAAACACTAATACATCAACATCTTTCTAAAAAGCCTCTAAACTGTCTGAACTATGGAGTTGATGGGACATGTCCCCAACTAACTCTGTCAACTGAAAATAAACAAAATTTAATGCAGTATTAGTAAACTAAGATTCGTTCTCGAAAGAAGAGGACACACTGCTACTGCTGCTAACTGGGACTGTACTGCTGAGGCTACTTTGGATCCTGTGCCTCTGAACCTATGGTGCCAAATAAAATACCATAGCGCAAATACGATAGTACAGGAATGTACTGAGTATGCAGATAAGGTAAGGCTAAATGCAAGGGCTCATGCATAAACAACTACTAATTTGAAATAATCATGAAAGTAACGAGCGAGTACACATATATGAATGCACAAGCCATAGTCACAAGCATCACAATTCTAGACACGGAAACTCGGATACCATGTTACTGTCATCTAAAATCACTACTAATACTGAGCTATTGAATCGCTAAATCATCTGATATTGATAACTAATTAACAGGATATACTCACATCAATGACTGAATTCTGAGTTCACTACTCTCAACGACTGGGTCGGAAATCAACCTCTCTAATGGATGATTCCAAAATATATTGTCAATGATAAGAAAAGGATCATGTTCGAATCTGACAAAAAGAATACTTAAGAAAATCTGTAACTATGATCAATCCTATCTGATGGATATTCTCTAAATCGAATAACAAGAATACTCATCATAATGTGGGGCTGAGATCAAGACTATCTGATGGGAGATCTCTAGATATGATAACAAGAATACTCAACAGCATATGAGTCTGAGATCAAGCCTATCTGATGGGAGATCTCTGGATATGATAACAATTATCTGTATATGAGACCAAGCTTATCTGAAGGGATGGCCCATGAATCAAGGGAACGATCTGAGTTCCTCATTGAGATATACGACTGTACCTCATAGTACTAAATTCTGAAGATTGATACTGAAACTGCAACTGTGGGAAGTAGTTACTTAACTGAATGCCACGACCTACCATAGGTGGGGTCCAACCTGTAACCCCAGCTGGAAGGGTGTCAATACCATGCCACAGGTAAAGACCTCTCTGGTTAAGCCTCTCTAACTAGATGACCCTCACAGGATGTCAGACTAAGAAAATATAATAGTCAAACCTCTCATAGGTGACAGCCTCTACTGACGTGGACTCCTGCATCCTACACTGGCTATGCAATTATGGAGTTCAGGGATTGTTCCTAATGACTTGGCCTCTCTGATGGGGAGCTTCCATCCCTGAACTCTCTCGGTGCCAGTTTGTACTCCCAATTAAAAGACTCTGAACTGATTCTCAATTAAACACAAACTGAGCTAAATCTGACATTGAGCACATTTCTCAAATGATCCGACTGAGTCAAGCTGAATTTACATGGTTCCGTATCCGGTGGAATACTACTAAATCACAGTATCTGAGTGATGATATGGAGTTGAATAGATTACTCGGTCACTACCGAGTCCAGAACTGAACACTGGAATACTACAAGATTTGAGTTGAGTACAACACTAAGGCTACATTACTAGCGATACAGAGATTACTGAGATAACTGAGATTTCTTAAGTTCTGTAACTGTCTGAGGATATAGTGTTCTGTAGTTCACTGATTTATGAGAGTCATGGCTCGACTGGAATTATCATGAATCTGACATAGACTCTAGATAGTAGCTAAATTGTCGGGTATAAATACCCCCAGGACTCGATAACATAAAAGTAAAACATAATCATTCTTTCACTAGTCATCACCACAATCATCCGTTCCTTCACCACAATCATTCATTCATCATCACAATCATTCATTCATCATCACAATCATTCATTCATCGTCACAATCATTAAGGCATCTCTTTATGTAATAGGAAATCATATCTCATGTTCACCCTCACAATCACTAAGACATCACTTCAAACATTTAGGGATCACCAATATCTATTTGTCATCATAATCACTAAAGGGTCACTTTAAGCATTTCAAAATCATAAGCATATAATAGCATAGGGGAAAACATACTACTAGATTATACATCATTCAACAAGGTCTTACATCAAGTACTCCACACCTATATCGATCTTAACATGCATTTGGACATCACATGATTTGGAGGAAACTTCCTACTATTAGATCACAACTTATTCATCATGCACTTGGTATGTACTAGAGATATAGCATGTATCAAATGGCACATAATTGGGGAAATTACTACTATCATATCTCCACTTGATCACTATAGTCCTTCAACAAACACTAGACATGCACGGGTTCACACTTAATTGGGGATTTCATACTATCATGGTACAACTCATTCACTAGGGCATATCATCAAACACTAGGCATGCATGGGTTTAAACCTAATTGGAAATTTCATGTTACACATAGTTCTCAAGTCTTATACGTGGAGAGAAGTGCATATAACAACATGCCATACATCCATCGACCCAGCTTCATGAACATTTCATCAACAACCATAAAACATAACAATATCATAGAATTTATTATTTTCATAAGGGTGTAGCATGCATTTGTCATTTAGGTCACAATTTAACTACAATACATGATTTTTAGCCTCTTAGACATTTTATCAAACACCCTACATGCACAACTTAGGCATAGGTATAATAACCTAATTACTCATCATGAATAACCAAATTTACATGTTTCCAACTCATATAATATCATAGATTCATACAAATCACATAAACATTCCATCTTGGAGATCGTTCAATATCAACAAGTACATAATTTATTTATCATACAAATACCACATACTAAGACCAAGACTTGATAATCTTGTAGACAAACATGAATCACAACTCAATCATAGAAAGAACATCAATTTTAACTCACAAGAATCATTAAAATTCATAAACATAAACCTTTAAGATTTAGAAAAGGGTTACTTGAGCTTCTTGGATGAAAGGGATCCAAGAATCAATATCTGCATACCTTGAGAAAACTCTTTTCCTGAAGGATCTTGAAAGTATCCTTAATTTTTCTCTTGATTTCTCTTGATTTTGCTTGAATAAGGAAAGGGGGATTTGATTTGGAAACCCTAGTTTTTTTTTCTTGGTGGAAGGAGAAAAAATGAGGCTTACATCCCTTAAGTGGGTATTTATAGAGGTTGGGGGGAAAAGGAAAAGACCAAAAAGCCCTTGGAAATTTAACTAAAAAATCCTGATTTTTCATGCTAGCGCGCCGCGCCATAATCGTGCCAGCCCACTGGAATTTAGATAATTGGGAAATGGCACAACTGCGCGATGCGGTTGCAATTACTTTGCCACCTTGGTTGCAAACTAAAACTTCACCGAGATGTGGTGCAATCATGGAGGTTCACTGGAATTTGATGATTGCCATTTTGTCTAGCTTTGCGATGCTCCAGGAGGCCAGGTGACACACTGTCTCACTACAATGGCTCTAACTCTTCACCCGAGTGTCCGATTTCGGTGAATTTGGTATAGATGGAAAGCTTATTCAATGCTCTACATGGAAAAAAGTAGAAATTAGGGAAATACCACACGATTCAAAGTATTTCATACTTGAGAAGATATTTCTGAAACTTTTAGACTCGGATTTCCGCTTTACTGAATATGCTCTAAGTCTCAAATTGGAAGAGGACTTTACGGGGCATTACATTATCTACCCCTTGGGAATATTCATCCTCAAATATCACTAGATAGGATAGAAATAGTGATCAATAGAACTTACTCAAGAAATAAGAACATCTTAGATATGACTACACAACTAAAACGACTGACATACTGAGTTCTCATACTAGGCATGCATATCTGATGCATGGAATACTCGACAGAAGCCACTCATAGCTGAACAAATCTCATGAATCCATGACCGAACACACTGACAAGCTAAACTCATTTCTACTGAATGTGCATATCTAATGCATGAATGCCTGACTAAGCTAATTCTCAAAAGCATGACTAGCAATGCAATGACAACTGATGTTAACCTCGTAAAGAGAGTCTAAACATGCCACTGAATGAGTCTAAATACATGCAAACATCATAATTTCATGGGGTATCTCCCCCTTGGGACTTAATGTCCTTCTAAACACAATTCACTGAAACACTGAGGCGGTACGAGGGGAACCTACAAACTGGGTCGTGATCGACCGACTAAAATCTAAAACTCATGTATGACTCATGCTAATATCTAATGCAGGGATATAACAATGCATATCAAAAAATAAAGGCTCACAACATACTCGAGTTTATTTCAGGGAATCTTTCCTGATCACGACGAGCCTGAAGTGCATGAAGTATACCCCTCTGAGTCAGCACTCTACAATATCGTATTCTATGGCTGAGCTTACCACACTCAAAGAACACATCACTACCATCTTTACACATACCTTAGTGGCTCTTGCCATACTCTCCACAAAGAGGATGGGTATGAACACCACTCGCACTACTCTGGGATTTGGAGCTTGGCGCTCTATCAGAACTGACACCCCCAAACACAGGTGCGGGTACACTAGTTGAAGATGGATCTGGGACTATAAATCTCCAACCATGCCGAAAATGACTACCACTCTGGGACCCTGCCTGAGAGAAACCACCACGACCTATCTTGGCTCTCTTGCTCACACTATCTCTCTCTTTCATCTTATCAACCTTAATTTAATGTGCATGTATCATCAACCTAGCAAGGTCCATATCTCTATGAAGCATAGTAGACTTGCACTTCTTCAACACTAACTCAGATACACTAGTCACAAACTTACTCATACTCGCTCTAGAGTCAGCTATCAAGCTGAGAGCATACTTAGCTAATTGGTTAAACTTAAGACAATACTCTTTCACGGTCATGGAACCTTGTCTTAGGTTCATGAACTCCTCTACCTTAGCCTCTTTTATTTCTAGCAGGAAAAAATTATCTAGAAAGGCATCCTAAAATTTTAGCCAAGTCACGCGAGTTGCATCCTCCCTTCTACTCTTCCCCCACATCACTACCCAATCATGAGCAATATACTTCAGCCTATAGAATGCTAAATCAACACTCTTCTTCTCAGAAACATGCATAGTATGGTGATCTTCTTCACCTCTTCTAGGTAAAGCTGTGGGTCCTCACCTACTACTGACCCAAAGAATTTCTACGGGTTCATTTTTATAAAATCTCTAATCCTGGCTATGGATGAACCCCCATCTTGCTGAGGTAGGGATATAGCCTGACGGTTGCCCTGAACGTTAGTCACAGCTTGGGCTAGCGCATGAAAAGCTGTCCGGAACTCGGCATATGACACACTCTCATTCTCAGGATCTACTAGCTGAGGGGACTGGTCATCAACACTAGGGGCATAATCTCTGCGAGGAGGAATACTATATAAATGAAAGAAAAAAAATAGATTAGACTGAGGATCAACTTGAGCTCATGCTCACTCGCACAACATGAACGCTGAAAGAGGGGAAACTGCTCCTAAGAACATCTTGTAGGCTCTTGTACATAAATGTGGCGTGCAACAGACCCATGAACAAGACTCTACTAGATACGGCTTTTCAGACTCCCTAGGATACTATTGAACCTTAGGCTCTGATACCAAGTTTGTAATAACCTGAGACTACCCCCTAGTCGTTACACAGTGCTTTTGACCCCGAGGGACCACAAGCTAACTCTTTATTGATATTTGTACCTGTACACTATATAATATCTAAGATAAATATGGAAACTGGCCATAAGGTTCAACACATCTATACATACTCAAACTAAAAATATAAACACTAATACATCAACATCCATCTAAAAAATCTCTAAACTGTCTGAACTGTGGAGTTGATGGGACATGTCCCCAACTAACTTTGTCAACTAAAAATAAACAAAATCCGATGCAGTAATAGTAAACTAAGATTCATCCTCAAAAGAAGAGGACTTACTGCTACTGCTGCTAACTGGGACTATACTGTTGAGGATACTCTGGATCCTATGCCTATGAACCTATGGTGCCAAATAAAACACCATAACACAAATGCGTCAGTACAGAAATGTACTGAGTATGCAGATAAGGTAAGGCTAAATGCAAGGGCTCATGCATGAACAACTACTAATCTGAAATAATCATGAAAGAAATGAATGAGTATACATATATGAATGCATAAGCCATAGTCATAAGCATCAAAATTCTAGACACGGAAACTTGGATACCATGTTACTGTCATCTGAACTTACTGCTAACGCTGAGATACTGAATTATCTGATACTGATAATTGATTAATGAGATATACTCAAATCAATGACTAAATTCTGAGCTCACTACACTCAGCTGACTAGGTCAAAAATTAACCTCTCAGATAGATGATTCCAAAATATATTATTAATGATAAGAAAAGGATCATGTCTGAATCTGACAATAATACTCAACAGAATCTGTGACTGCGATCAATCGTATCTGAGGGATAACCTCTAAATCAAATAACAAGAATACTCATCATAATGTGGGACTGAGATCAAGAATATCTTATAAGAGATCTCTGGATATGATAACAAGAATACTCAATAGCATATGAGTCTGAGATTAAGCTTATCTGAAGAGAGATCTCTAGATATGATAACAATTATCTGTATATGAAACCAAGCCTATCTGAGATATATGATTGTACCTTACAGTACAGAATTTTGAAGATTGATCTGAAACTGCAACTGTAGGAAGTAGTTACTTAACAAATATGCCCCGACCTACCACAGGTAGGGTCCAACCTATAAACCCAGCTGGAAGGGTGTCAATACCGTGCCATGAGTGAAGACCTCTCTGGTCAAGCCTCTCTAACGAGATGACCCTCACAAGATATTGGACTAACGCAATACAATAGTCAAACCTCTCATAGGTGATAGCCTCTACTGATATGGACTTCTGCATCCTACGCTGGCTATGCAGTTCTGGAGTTCAGGGATTATTCCAAATGACTTGGCCTCTCTGACGGGAAGCTATCATCCCTGAACTCGCTCGGTGTTAGTAAATCCCAACTGAAAGACTCTGAATTGATTCTCAACTGAACATAAACTAAGCTAAATCTGACATTGAGCACATTTCTCAAATGATCCGACTAAGTTAAGCTTAATTCACTTGGTTTCATATCTGATGGAATACTATTGAATCATGGTATCTTACTGATGATACAGAGTTGAATAGATTACTTGGTCACTACCGAGGCCAGAACTAAACATTGGAATACTACAAGATCTGAGTTGAGTACAATAATAAGTCTAGATTACTAGCGATACAAAGATTACCGAGATAACTGAGATTTCTCAAGTGCTGTAACTATATGACAATATAGTGTTCTATAGTTCACTGATTTATGAGAGTCATGGCTCGACTGGAATTATCTTGAAACTGACACGGGCTTTAGACAGCAGCTAAATTATCGGGTATAAATACCCCCAGGACTCGATAACATAAAAGTAAAACATAATAATTCTTTCACTACTCATCACCACAATCATTCGTTCCTTCACCATAATCATTCATTCATCATCACAATCATTCATTCATCATCACAATCATTTATTCATCATTACAATCATTCATTCATCATCACAATCACTCATTCATCATCATAATCATTAAGGCATCTCTTTAAGTAATAGGAAATTATATCTCATGTTCACCCTCATAATCACTAAGATATCACTTCAAGCATTTAGGGATCACCAATATCTATTCATCATCATAATCACTAAAGGGTCACTTTAAGCATTTCAAAATCATAAGCATATAATAGCATTGGGGAAATCATACTACTAGATCGTACTTCATTCAATAAGGTCTTATATCAAGTACTCCACACCTATATCGGTCTTAACATGCATTTGGACATCATATGATTTGGAGGAAACTTCTTACTATTAGATCACAACTTATTCATCAAGCACTTGGCATGTACTAGAGACATAGCATGTATCAAAAGGCACATAATTGGGGAAATTACTACTATCACATCTCCATTTGTTTACTATGGTCCTTCAACAAACACTACACATGCACGGGTTTACACTTACTTGGGGATTTTCTACTATCACGGTACAACTTATTCACTAGGGCATTGTTATATGTTTATAATTTTTCCTTGTATGTTACCAATTTATATCTATCATCATATGCATTACCTCGAGTCATTTCTTTCAAAAAAAGTCCCGTAGTACACGTGTGTAAGCAAACCTTCATTAAGTCACCTTTAATTTAGGAGAAAGAGGCATCAGGTGTATGGAGTGGGTGGAAAGCAATTGCATCTACCAGCGATCATACACTCCTCTTAACATTCTTGATAGTTGAACTCCAGCCTAGGTCAGCCTTTAAGTTATTTTTATTGGCATCATGTTTAGACCTAGCGGGACTCATTTGGTCTTTTGTAGGTTACTTATCCCTAAGCATCCGTATGTGCTACTTATTGCATCTTTGTGGGTAAAAAGGTTATTTAATGAATTAATTTAGGGAAGCATGTGCAAAAGCTATTGGAAAATGTGTGTTTAGGCAAGGGTGATTAAGAAAAAAGGTGTCAAAACATCAAAGAAAAACAGAGAGTTTTGTAGTTTGTATAGTTTCTCTTTGATTTTTGTTTTCACAATAAAATTTTTTTAATAAAGAGGTCTACCTTTTGCATGTTTTTCTTAAAAGACAAAACGATCAAAAAGATTTTTCTTTATTTATTTTAGCATTCATTCATAACTTGAAATTTTCAAAAAGATTTTTATTTTGTAGGAGCTTTATACATTTAATAGAAAAATATCCTAAAAGATGTTTGAAGTTTTGTACATTTCATACAATGAAAATGCCAAAAAAGATTTTTATTTTAGTGTCTTCAAGTTTTTCTGCATTGAAAATTTCAAAAATATTTTATTTTTGTTGATGTTTTAATTTTTAATAATTTCATATGAAAATATCAAAAAGATTTTTCTTTCAGACTTTTAAATTTTATTTTTATATGAATTTTCAAATTGAGAATGCAAAAATGATTTTTTGGCCCTTTTCATCATCTGTTTTTTACGTGTCTCTCATATCAGGGTGTAGTCTGTAATTTAATCGTTAATTATCCAATCTAGATGAACTTTGCATACTTGATTCTCCTCCCTCTAGGTGAGATACGTAGGCACCCATCTAGGATTCAATGATCTTCTTAAAAGAAAGACAGAAAATAAAAGAAAGAGGGAAAATATTTTGAGAAAGTGTTGAACTCTAATGTATTTGTTATATCTATTGTTCAGTTAATTTAAGGTAGTTGGTTTGTGGCCTTCTGGCTGGTCCCCCATATTATACCAAATCCCAAGAAGAGTTAGCTATGACCAACAAGGATATTGAGAGTGACATCATGGATCAGAGAATGAGTCAAGAAAATGATAGTTTGAAGCAACAGATTTTGAGACTAAGATAATAAATGACCTAAATGCATCGAGCTAGGGATAGTGGGTTGCCTCCTCCTTTATTCCTCGCTATTGAGCCTACAAATACCTTTAGTTTTCCATCAATGTTGAAAAATCACTTTCGTATTATTATTGATGCACCGCAACATGTACCAGAATTTACTCCACGCCAACTATTTACCAATACTTCCACCACTCATGCCCTATCTCCTCAGTATAATCCTACCATATTTACAGCACCATTTACCATTCATGATTTTCTTGCTTAACCCTTACTAAGGCTCCCACCCTAGCTATTCACCGAACGGTTGTGTTTTCCCAATCTACTAGTGAGTATATGTTAAATACTCTTAATGATCATTGTTATACTCCTGATCCTATATCTAAGTAAAATGGACCACCAAAATTTCTTATCAAGAAGCCCGACATGACAAAAGAACAATAAAAAATAGCTAAAAAAATTAAGAGTTAAAAGAGGCTATGAAAAATTCTCTAGGACTTGCGGGTTCTGAAGATGTTTCATATAAAGACAAGGGCATGTTTTCAAGTATTAGCCTCCCTCCAGGTTTTGAGATATCAAAATTTGAGGAGCATGATTGCCATGAAGTTTCTATGAGACATCAAGAATGATGTTGCAATCAATTGAGGGGAACTGAAAGAAAGAAGAAGGAAAATATAGCTATTGTTGTGTTGTGGACACAGCAGAGTTCGAGAGGTCTGACTTACCAATACTGTTAGCCTCAACCCCGAACATATACACCAGATCCACATACTCACCAGCAATAAGGTTCCCCTTTTCTAAATTCAAAATATTCCATTTCTCCTTCTAAATATCCTTTGAACAATGCACAACTATATACTCATCCATCTTTCTATCCATAATGGCATGTACTGAACCCTCAAAATTGTCCTCGATTGTCACATATTTACCAACGTACCCCTAAATCTAAGTTTTAACCCAGGTCAGAATTTGCAAAGAGGAAGAATCCAAAGGATACTTTCACACCATTTAGGGAATTCTATACCAATTTGTTTCAAAAATTGAGATAGTAGAGTAGGATTACTCCTCTCCTCGGTTATACTATTGACCCACATTTAAGAATTTTGATCCTAATATATGATATGCATATCATTCTGATATTCAGGGTCATATTACTAAAGATTGTCATACTTTGAAGATAAAAATAGAAAGGATGATTCAAGAAAAATTAATTGTGATGTAAGACATTGACACTTTGGGTGTCACAAAGAGTCCTTTATCAACCCACAGTAATGCACAGTATGAGGAAATCAATAGTTAAACATGGGGACCCAAGGCTTATTTGCTAAGGAAATGTATTTGATGATGGTAAAAGCCCTTGTCATGCTAATGTGTAAACCAGTGGCTAAGATGTCAAGATCAACAATTGGGAAGTCATTCATTTTCTTACTAGGAAGGATTTTTTGTAGTTTGTGTTGTTTTCTTTTCTGTTATCTGAATTATTTCAAGGTTGTAGTTTAGGATCTATGTTTTTTTTTTGTTTCTTTATCATTTATGTTCAAACCTTGTATCTTTCCTTTCAACTAAATGTAGTGTCCCTTTTTGCTTTTGCTTTTTAATATGTGTTGTTTGTTTGTTTTCTTTACACAATACATTTTATGTTGGTTCTAGTGGTATGGAATGTTGGTAGAATTTTTAGTCAGATCTTAAAATCCAGTTTAATCATGAAACTTCAAATTAGAATGTAAAGTTAGAAAAAGAGCATTTGAGAAAATAAGTAGAGTATTGAGACATTTAGTGATCGATTTGAAGCCTTACTTGAATAGATTGAAGCGATTACTTTAAAAATCACAAGAATAACTTGGTAGTTAATTAAAAGACATATCTCAAATATTTTGAATGGGATCAAATAGTGCCAAGAGAAACAAAATAAAATTTTCTCCACCAAAGTATGAGTCGTCCAATGTGAGTGTGTACAACAAAGATGTAGTTGTATGTTTGACAAGTGCAAAAGAAAAAGTAACACATATGTTCATTAAAGTTAGTGGTGTAGTATAAGTGATCTTCATCTTCCACTTTCATATTGAATGTTTTTGTACTTATATTTTTAAGGATTGATATAATGTAGGCATTTCATTCAACTATCCAAACCTTGTGTCATCCTTTTTTTTATCCCATTTGAGCATTAGTTCCATCTTTTCTTTCATACCCCTCTTTTCGAATTATGTTGGATCCATAAAAAGTTCAAAAAATAAGAAGATAAGTGTTTAGCAAAATAATAGAATCAGGAAAAGTTAAAAAACAAAGAGAGTGAGTCAAAAAAAGAGATAAGAGTGTCAAGAAAAATAGAGTCAGAAAAAAGTCCCGAAGCAAAAAAAAGGAAAAAGAAAAGAAATCAAATCATAGCAAAAGAATAAGTTGTCTGAACTATGTTTGACATGATTTTTACAATGACAAAATACATAGGAAATCCTACTATGGAATTCGATCCAACCAAGTAAAAGTTAAATAATGACGAATTTAAAAGAAACTAGGGCATGAGTTAGTTTTCATTGTTTGAGTCAATTCCAAAAGTTGTAAATCTCACCCATTTCACGTGTCATTTGAGCCTCACACTATCCTTTCTTTCTAACCCTATCTAAAAGTCACGTTACAACCAAAGAAAGACCTTTAAATCAATCTTTGAGAATCTTAAGGCTAAGCATGTGATGGATATATGACGTTGTATTTTGGGTAATACTTGTCTTCATCAGGTTTAGAAATCAGGAGAGAAATGAAATGAGAGTATTATTGGTGAAAACCCTCACGCGCACTGTAAGATGATTATGAGTTGAGAGAAATAAAAATGAGAGAGTCTTATGAGGTGAAAATTCTCACAGGCATTGTAAGGAGATGGTAAGCTAAGAAATGAAAATAAGAGAGTCTCATTGGTGAAAACCATCAGGGACATCGTAAGGCAATGGTGAGATGAGGGGAATGATAATGAGAGAGTCTTATTGGTGAAAATCTTGGCAA
This sequence comes from Capsicum chinense, assembly GCA_026120095.1. Taxonomy (NCBI): domain Eukaryota; kingdom Viridiplantae; phylum Streptophyta; class Magnoliopsida; order Solanales; family Solanaceae; genus Capsicum; species Capsicum chinense. Next base: position 178,170,813 of record JAPEIP010000007.1, read on the forward strand.
GCACTGTAAGGCGATGGCAAGTTGAGAAAATAAAAATGAGAGAACCGTAAGGCGATGGTGAACTAAGAGAAATAAAGATGAGTGAGTCTTGTTGGGGAAAACCGTTCAAGGCATCACTAGCCGAATAAGGTTTTTAAATGCATTTGGCTTAAGGAAGAAACTCAGTTTTAGGGTCATTAACTCAATAAGAATTGGTGAAAAGTTTGGATGAAATTATCAAACATCTTAATCCGAAATGCATATCATAATCATTAGAGTTGGGTGTTGTATTCAGATAAGTTTTTCTTTTTTCTTCATTTTCAAAAAAGGAATATTCATTATCTTTTCTTTCTTCTCTATTTTTCTAATTTTGTTCCAGTGAGTCTGTTAATCAAATAGAAAATCATTATTATTTTTCTCATACCTTTGAGTCAAGTCCATGTCAAAACAAGTGAGAAAGGACTTCAAAACTTGCTACAAACTTCTTCATTTGAACAAAGCAAGACAAAATGCCAACATACAAAGACGACATGATTCAAAATGAAGCAAAGTGTTCAAAGAATTTACATCAATTAACAGGTTATGAACTCGTGATAGTACAAAATTCCAATAAAGTTTAATTTAGAGATACCATAGAACAGAGAAACTATGTTTCATTCAAAGTTATACTTAATATTTTAAGTATAGATCAATTGTAACGCCCCAAGAGTACACCCTAGGCTTCACATGGTGCTTACGATCACAAGTGATCACAAGCCAACCCATGACTGGTACCTACTATAAGCACTGAATAAAACTGATAACAAGAGATTATTTTGCGGAATTTAACTAAAAATGCCATAAGGTTTTAACAACTATAATTAATACTAAAACATGATACTAATGTCTGAAAACATTCTAAAAACTGAATAACTATCTGTACTAGTCTAAAATCCTCTAACCAAATAACTGAAGAGCTGATGGGACAAGCCCCCAACTAACTCCGACTGTCTGCTAAAATTGAGAAACTGAAATAAACATAATTGTTCATTGGAACATGAGGACTCACCACTACTACTGCTACTAGTGCACTAGGATATCTAGGTATGATTGGGAACCTAAGTGTCCGAACCTATGATATGAAACATCATAGCGCAAGAAAAGAGTATGCGGTTAGTACTTTGAATGTATTGGTATGCTAAATGAGGTAAGGCTGAGATACATGGGTTAATATGTATGAATAATAACCAACTGAATAAATAGCATGGGATAACTGAATATGAAGTAATAACTAGCTGAATTATATGAGGTAACCTAGTAAATATGCATGAAACAGAGACTGATTGGTTAGCATGAGAATACTGAATATAAATATGTGAAAGTTGTAACATCTGAAAATGCATGACCAAGCATATAATATGATTTTGCTATAGTCTGTAAACTGAAACACTGAAATCTGATAACTGGGTAACTGATAAATTATATGCTATGGTCAAGAAAAATTGAACAGAGTTCTATACTAAATATTAAAACTAAAATTATGGGAGGTATCATCTAACCGATATGCCCCAGTCTGAGTTGATCGGGGTCCAATTTGTGATCCCAGTTGGAGGGATGCTAGTGTTGTGACACGGGTACTAAAAATAGTTATGGAGTTAGTCCTAACTAATGGGTGACCCCTGAGATCAGTCCTAACTAGCGGGTGATCCCTGAGAGTGTCAGTCCTAAACTAGCGGGTGACATATCATAACCTACGCCAGCTATGTAGTTCTGGAACTTAGGAATTGTTTCTAAGGACCCAGTCCTAACTAATGAGTGAGCCCCCATCTCTAGGCTCGCTCGGTGCTGAATCCTACTCCCAACTGAACTAACACTGATTACAGGATTGAGCTAAGATTAACTAAAGAGGGAATTGATTTGGATTACTGAATTGATCTAAGTTTGACTGATATGATAACGGACTGAACTGATAATGCTCATACATGTCTGAAACTATTCTGAAACTACCGAGACTAAGTAAACAACTAAATTTTGAGAATTCATAACCCCCAAGACTCGATAAAAATAAAAACAGGGACACAGGAAAGCTTTGAAACCATGGAAGGAAATCACTGTCCACAATTATTCACTTAAGCATTTCGTCAAATACATGGGGACCAATACTTTAACATGGGGATACTTCTAGAAATGATGAGATATCACGATTACATGTCAAGGTCATAAATTGATGATTTATTCCAAATTCTCATGAACATGTTATGGAAACCATATTATTTAAAACATCCTATAATGAATTCCCCTTGAAACAATTCATAATCTTAACTTGTAAACATATAATAAGAAGTCATTGTTCAAAATCCAATCATTTACGCATTTTATCAAACACTTTAAATTCATGGTTTAAGCTAAGCATGGGAATAGTTATAAAACTTGTAATCTCATGATTTCACTTCTAAGGTCACCAATTAGGGTTTAAATTTAACAACAATACCATTTAGACATTTAAGGTATAATATCACCAAAAATTTCATGGAAACATGATATAAATTCGAAATTCATGTAAGTTCATAGGCATAATTCATAAAAATATGTAATAAGGGATGATTTCAATGAAAATAGATCGTAAACATCATGTATAATCAAAATTCATAAAAGCTTCATGGGGAGAAATCATTATAAACATGTAATTTCATAATTTAAAATATAAAAGATAGATTCTTGGACTCCATGGGTGAAAAGGGCCCATGGATGAACATCTAACATACCTTAGGGTTTTAATCTTGCAATAGAATTATAGTTTTTGAACGTTCTTGGTCGGAGAAGCTTGAATCCTTAAGCTTTCTTAAGGAATTAATGGTTGAACTTGATGAATTTGGATGGTGGCGAGGATTTATTTTTATGAGAATTGTGAAAATATGGAATATAATGCTTTAACTAATGAGTAAATCCCATTTTTGGTTGAATAAGATGAAGGGAAAATAACTTAAATGCCCTTGGGTAATTAAACTTGGAACTGGAACTGGAAAAATCTCGATTTTATACAATGGTGTAACACGGTGCAATCGCATCGAGCCATTGGAAAAGGATGATACCTAAATTTCCCATCACCGCGTCACTGGAAAAAGATGAGTGTCATTTTTGGGGTCATCGCGACGCGGTGCTGCTCATTTTGATCTACTCCTTTCACTAAAAGTGTCATAACTTCTCACCCGGGTCTCGGATTAAGGCGAAATTAGTATCGTTGGAAAGCTAATTTGATTATCTATCTGATGGTGTATCATGAGATCAAAAATTCTAATTGAAATTAAAGATATATTTGTTTGAAGTGGACTGTAGCAATATCCTTCTCAAGAATTCAATCGGTAAGGAATATTTTGATTCGTCTAATAGCTAGGAGTTACTTAAGTCCTTACTATACATTAAACTCACCCATAAAAATGCGAAAGCACTATAATTTATTCCTCATAAGCTTGAAGCATGGTTCTAATATTGACTGGGATTCTTGGGGTATTACATCAATGGTGCAGAAATAGCAAGTTAGGATCCCACCTGGAAAATAGGGTGAAGAAATTACAAGTCAGGAGCTCGACTGGATAATAGGATAAAGAAAAAGTAAGTCAGGAGCCCGCTTGAAGAATAGGTTGAAGAAATAACAAGTTAGGAGCCCGCCTGGAGAATAGGATGAAGAAATTGCAAGTCAGAAGCCTGCCTAAAGAATAAGCTAAAGAAATTTCAAGTCAGGAGCCCTCTTGTAGAATAGGTTGAAGAAACAGAATTAGGAGGTTGATTGGAGAATAGGGTAAATAAATAACAAGTCAAGAGCCCGCCTAGAAAATAGGAGAACAAATTACATGTTCGGAGCCCGACAGGAGAATAGGGTGAAGAAATTAAAAGTTAAGAGACCACTAGGAGAATAGGGTGAAGAAATAGCAAGTCAAGAGCTCACTTGGAGAATAGGATGAAGTATTTAAAATCACAAGTCAGGAGCCTGCCTAAAGAATAGGTTGAAGATTTTAAATTGCAAGTCAGGAGCCCGCCTGAGGAATAGGATAAAGATTGTCAAGTTCAGAAGTTTCACTTGAAGAACATGGTCAGTTTTTAAGTATATATCAAATATCAAATTTTGCATGGGGAAAGAATCTATTTTCAAGTTTAAACCAAAGAAAATAGATATTTTATCACTTGAAAAAACATTGAAGGCTCAAGTCAAGAATCAAGAGAAGATGAATAGATAGAATTTTTGTAATTTCATTTATCTTTTTAACTTGTAATTTTAATTTTTGATATAATGATAGATTCGCGGATCGGAACCTTAATAGGACCTCACTCGATTCTCTAACTCAGTCTAGTCCCTCTTCTTTTCAATCCTTTGAACTACATGTGACCTGATTTCCTCATAACTCAAGATAAGTAGTATGCCCAAAATCAAAACTCGATCACACCCTATCTTTCTTTTTCCCCTTTTTGAATAATGGCCAGATCAAAATTTTATCTCATTGTCTACTTCTTGTCTACAAACACTTTGTTTTTTTAGTTAAAGAGGGGCATGATATAGACACGTTATTTTGACTCTCTTAGACCTCAATTTATCTCACTTCGTGCACCCGTACCAAGCACCCTCACCCTATCCAATTACTACTCCATATGGACAAAATAATCAACCCCCCTCATTATTCTTTTTCACATATTTTTTACCATACCTAATAACAACAAAATTAGTAACAAAAATAAACTCATCCAACACACTTTAACCACGTTCCCACCACCTTTTCTCTCCCGTCCCACGTGCCCCACCCCTTACTCAATCATGTTTTTTCACTCCACTCCCTCACCATAATAGAAAAGAGAAGCAACAATATATAACAGACTTGCATATAGTGAAAAGGGGGATCCATTTATACACACACATAGAGCCAACTGAAGGGAGAACGAATAGAGAAAAATGGGAAAAGAGAGAAATACATACACACAGAGAGAGATGAAGAAATGAGATAGAGAAAAGAGAGAGGAAAGTAAAGAGAAAAATAGAGAAGAAATCAAAGAGAAAACAGTGAAGGGTTTTAGAGAAAAAAAGTGAGAAAATAGAGAGTGATCGAAAAAGGTGGAGAAGTTAGAATAGAGAGTTGAATAGAGAAGAGGCTAAGATTTCTGATGAAACTCATCGAAAAATGCTAGCCCAATGCCAAAACAACCCCAAAAACCAGTTTCCATCACCCCCCTCCCAAAAGCCAAAACCAGTCACCAAAACACCACCAAAAAAGGACATGTTTTGTGTCAACTCCAGTGAGGTTTCACCTAAAGTACCACCAGCAAGAAACATTGAAACAACCCCTACCGAAAAAACCCTAAAACCCAACAAAACATCTCCACATTTCCAAAACCAATTGAAAATCTATCAAAATAGACTCAATACGTCCAAATCAGGTGCAAGTTTTTATCTATTGTGTAATTTGGAGTTTGGATTACTAAAAATAGGCGTGGGTATAAAACAAGTTTGTTTGATATTGGGTTTAGAGTTGAGCTTTTGATATTCAAGATCTTATTCAAGGTTTTGTGTAGTCCAATCGCATAAGGCTCATGGATTTATTATTACAAGTTGAAATTTGACGTATTGAAATAAAATTGAGCTCCAATTCTTTAACTCTAGCCCTTTCTACTTTATCTTAATTTAGCGTGTTGATGTTATGATTATGTGATTCATATATGGTTGGTGATATGTTTTGATAGTGTATTTGAGCAATTCTAATTTTCATTTGGTTATTTCATTTCATCTTAAAATTGATTAATCATGTGATTGGGAATGAAATTGGGGGCGGAAATTGAAAATTGACAAAAGTGAATTTTGGTTGATTCATTGATAGTTGTTTGATTCGTAATAGGTGCCGATTTTATTAAAATCAATAGCATCATGATTGGGACGTCAAATAGGGTAGGAAAATTTTAGGATTTTTTATTTTTATTGAATGTGTGTTTGAATGGTTTTCTATTTTATTGCACGATTGTATTCATTTATCGGGAATGCCCCGAGGTCTTATATATATATTTATCGGGGAATGACTTGAGGTCTTATGTATTCATTTGCTGGGGAATGCCCAATAAAATTTTGTACTTAGCGGCATTCGTGGACAAGACCCAAGATGTCGGGTGGAGCGTAGTTTAAGATTGGTTTAGGATAGAATAGGTTTTCATTTCTATACTTTTTATTTTTGGGACTGTATAATTAGACTGGACATTACTTTTGGAACTTTTATTTGTTTGTTTGCTTGCTTATGTGCTCTTTTATGAAGTTTATCTATCAAATAGTGTCATATTAGCCGATATAATTTAAATGAAGCGAATGTGCTCAAATTATGGGACCGAGGAGTGCCTAACACCTTTCCTTGATAAATAGAATTACTTAACCAAAATCTTTATTCGTAGATCAGTTTTAAGAGTCAATTATTTTTTTAAAGGGAATTTAAAAATGGTGACTTGGCACCCCAAATAATGTCATGGTGACTCTGAGTTTTAATTGTAAAATTCTTTTTTCGAAACACATTTTCACTTTAGTTACTCTAATAATTAAAAACTTTTCAAACTATAAAAATGTATCTTTTTCTGTGAAAAAAAAAAGAGTGTGACAATCAATATCAAAGGAAAATTCTAGGGACAAGGCGTTCGTTGCAATCATTTATATTGTTACTCTCTTATTGGTTATGTTGTATATTGGGTTACTGACTCCCAGGATTGATAGTATGATTATGATCTTCTAAGCCTCTAATCATACACATAAAAGGATATCCCAGCTACATCATTGAGAGAATAATCCCATTGAGGTGCATTCAACTGTATTCCTGTACTTAAACCAATCAAGGCTTTCTAGGTATATTCCTATCCTAGACATGAATCAAATCCTTACTTAATAAAATACGAGAACATGTTCCCTAAAACCCTCGCTTTATCCTAATGATTCTCCTTCTGGGTTTACAAGACGATTATAGATGTATTTTAATATTGGTCAAGCATCAAGATAGTAAAAACAAGTGTTTAAGAACAACCCATGTGATAATTTAATATTAACCAACTCAAGAGTATGAAATGCAATCATGTGTTCTGCCTCAATCCCAGAACAAAGGTTATTAGCCACTCATTCAAAATCAACATCATAAAATTCAAAGTATTCACAATAACTGAAATAAAAGAGAAGAGCGGTGAAGTAAACCTTAAATCCAAGTCTTTGTTTGTTTTTCTCTATTTTCAAATTTACTTTGTAGTGCCCTATTTATAGTAGAGTGGAAAAAGCTGCCAAAAAACTCCCTCCGTGGCTCTTTGAAATTGTGGAGACTAGGCTCAGTGGCACCCAAAAATCACACAGGCTCACTATTTCTTGCAAGCTCAGTTTTTTGCCATCTCCGTGCCATGCCAATAAAATGGAAGGTAGCTTCCGTGGCACAGAGGCATGTTTAACTCCCAATTTCCCAATGTAGTGCAATCTTTCCACTTTTCTTTGTGTCCCATGGTTTGTAGTTGCCTTTAAACATATATTCAAGCTCGCCTTGCTTCTCGATATTGATCATCACGTCTTCAATCATCCACAAACTCGATTTTTATGCCGAATGAAGCTCAATATTTGCAAAAGTCTCAATCTGAACCATAAATCATATCCATCAGTTTATGAACACAAGTTAAGCTCAATTAAATGACTAAAAATATAATGTATCTCACAAAATAGATAAGACTATGGGCAGTAATTAACCATTGGACGTATAAAAATGCCCAAGATCATATATCTAGTATTCATACAAATTAAATTAATCGTTCAGACCTTGTAACTTTGACTACTCTATCTTTATTGAAATGTTCTTTTTGTGTAATCAATTAACGAAAAAAATCACTATGCTACTTGAAACGCCAAATTTATAATTTTCTGTTACATAACTACATGTGAATCGAAGTCTAACAAATCATGATTATCGAATTATCATAAGCACCTGTACGTGCAACTTGCTTGTATTCGGTAAAAGTAGAAGTGTTTTAAGAATTAGGCTGAAATGTTTTAATGAACGCCGTCAAACAAAAATATCTACACAGGTTGTCGCCAGGATCTCTTAGCAATGTTTCAGTGAATGCCCTCAAACAAAAATATCTCCACAGGTTCTCGCAAGGATCTCTTAGCAATTTTGATATGAGCGCCCTAAAAAAATATATCTCCGCAGGTTCTCACCAAGATATCTTGCTTTTATTTTGGCCTATTGTGAGCTTCGCTGTTACAACATGCTATTTGCTTTATTTCTAAATAAGTTTGTATTTAAAATTTGGATACATTCCTTAAAAAACTAGTTAATTCTAGAAAATAAAAAATACTTTTACTAACTTATCCTTAATAAATATCTTTAAAAAAAATGTATTTGGTTATGGAAAAGTCTCATTATTTAAAGAGGCCCAAAATTGGAAGAACACTTTGAATGTCTTCTTGATTATTGAAAACATCAATAATGTTCACTACCTCCTTAGGCTTTATAAGATATGCCCTAGCCCCTTACTTGTGCTATCCATGAGAATTTTTAGATTAATATCTTGGTAAAAGTCAATATCCTTAATGAATTATTTGTAAAATCCTAATAATCTCTTGTACGTTAGGAAAGAGAAAAACAATTAATTTGTACTTAACCTACTATTAAAATGATTGCTACATAGTATGACAAAATTGTCAGCCTCCTATAAAGCAATAGTTCATTTATACTAGATTAGTGTACGTACGTTGCACATGTATCAAACTATTATTAATAAAATTAATGGTGATATATGTTTTGATATCCAAATTAATGAATTATAGTAAAATATACAAACAACAACATACCCAATGTAATCCCATAAAGTAGGATATGAGGAGAGTAGAGTGTATACCATACCACTATCTTAGAGATAAAGAGGTTGTTTCTAATAGACCCTTGGCTCAAATAAAAAATATGTCAAAACAGTATAGAGAAAGAAATAACAAATATAAAGATAGTCACGACAAATACCATAGATAATCTGACAAATCATCCTAAATAGTGGTCGTAGTAAGATACAATGACAATCAAAGTGTAAAAGATACAACTAATCATCAAAATTGAAGGACAAGAAATTATAAATAAATATGATTCATAGTATGAATAATAGTAAATAAGAATAAGCAATGCAACACTCAGTTATCTAATTAACCTTCTACTCTAATTTGTGACCTCCATAACTTTCTATCTAAGGGTATGTCCTCAGTTAGATGTAGTTGAGTATTGTCCTATCTAATAACCTCTCCCAATACTTCTTTAGCCTACCTTTACCCTTTTAAAACCATCAATAGCCAACCTCTCATGCCTTCACATAGTCGTATATGCACTATCCTTACCCGAGTTTTGGCCAGTACATGCCACATGTACACATTTATCCTTAAAGCATCTTCATATAACCTTTATGGGACTTTGTCATAAGGCTTTTCCAGGTTAATGAACACTATATACAGGTCTTTCTTTCTCTCTTTGTACTGCTTCACCAGTCTCCAGAAAAGGTGAATGGCCTCAATATTTAAGCATCCCAACATGAAACCAAATAGGTCCATAGAAATAGTCACATCCTTTCTTACTCTAATTTTCACCACACTTTTTCAAACCCTCAGAGTGTGGCTTAATAGTTTGATACCCCTATAAATGTTGCAATCATGATGTCCCCCTTGTTCTTACACAACAAAATCATCTTACTCCACCTTTCATTTTCTCAAAAACAACATTAAACAATCCAGTAAGCCACTCTTGCACATTCTATTTTAGTAAATCCAGTAAGATAAAATACTGTTTTAGCTGCCTTGAAAAAAAGATTGTTAACATATATTTTAGAACTTCTTATATTAATTTTTCAATACCTCTTACCATATATTTTGTTTGTACTTAAAAGTATTCTGGTATATTCATGAAAATAAACTCTCAACAATAAGTCTACATTATATATGGGGGATAATAATATAACATAACTATTTATCACAAATTAACCGTAATATAAAGAATCGTGGTAAAAGTTGTTGACAGACTAATGAAAAGTGATTATAAGTTAAATCTGCAATGTCTAAATTCAAATTTAGTGATTTCACTAGTACTTAGTTAATCTCCAAAATTTATAGTTTTTTACTAATAAAAATGGTCTAGGAAAAAATAAAATAAAAATAGTCATGGTGTACGATTTGTTTGGCTATTTTTGTTCTCTTCTTTACTCACATCAATTGATTCGTGTATTGACTTACTTCTCAATTAATTTTTAAAAAAGTGAGTGCATGGCAGTAATAGAAATTTAGCCAACAACATAACATCACAAACCATCCTATCATGATGTAATTACACTTAACCTTGCTAGAGTATCCATTCTCTGTTGACTTTACCTTAAAAAGGGAGGGGGGGGGGGGGGTT
>JAPEIP010000007.1:178222817-178241093 GCA_026120095.1 Capsicum chinense
AAGATTCTCAATGATTGAGTTGGGTATTTGACAAACATAATGATTGATTTTAACCTAATATTAGATTTTAGAATTAACAACATGGATGTTGGCAGTAGTTTAAGTTACTTTTTGGTGAAGAGGCACTATATTGTCTCTTAAGAGATTGCAAGTGCTTTGAGATAATTTTTTAGACACTTAATTTGATCTTTAGAATCTTTTTAGATTAATACTGCTAATTAATTAAAATGATAGGGGAAAAGGGAGCTTCTCTTATCTTCTTTGCATGAAGAAAATATGACTCCGTAACTAATGGATCTTAATTGAAAATTAGTGGCTGTAGTAGTTAGTTTTATCAAATATATATGTCTAGGAATTCTTCATAGGATAGTTTTTTACAAGTTACTCCATAGTGTTTTGTTACAAATTTAGTTAAGTCCGTAGGATAGTTTTTTGTATGTTTTGTAGTTTATTTTTGGAGCATTGATAAATTTTGTGTTAATGATTTGACTTTAATGTTTTTATTCTTATGATGGTTGATTACCTATTAAATTTGATTAGTGGCTTGTATTGAGCAGGTTTGATGGAATCTAGCATATATATATATGCTGTAATTTTTTTTTCAAAATTATCAGGAAAATCAACCACTTGTGGTCGATAACAACAACAACAACAACAACAAACCCAGAATATTCCCACCTAGTGGGGTCTGGGGAGGGTAGAATGTACGCAGTCCATACCCCTACCAGAAAAATCGACCATGTGTGTTTGGTAATCTGGAAATTCTTAGAAAACCGACCACATGTGGTCATTTTTTTAAACAAATTTACCAAATAAACCAACTACATGTGGTTGCTAATCTGATTTTTTTTAAAAAAGTGACCACTACTAAATTACAGTTATCTATGCCTTGTTTTCCTTTGTCCCTAAGGAAAGAGAGTTCATGAGGTTTGTTAGTTGGAGATAAGATGGTAATAAAGATACTAATCTACTTCATGATGCTTTTGAAGTTTTTTGCTAAGAAACTTTTTCAATTTCTTGTTCCTTGCATTGAGATAATTGTTAAGACTTTAATTAAATTGAAGATTGTTTTATGAGGTTCTGAAGATTAAAGAAACTTCTATCAAGATGGGATGAAATGCTCCATTACATGTTGGCAATAGTTGTGCTTCAAGCATGGCACATTAACTCGAGAAAATGTATAAGTATATTAAATTTTGATCTCCAACGTAAGCAAAGGTACTCTCTAGAGATCAATCTATCTGTCGAAATTGTCTCACCACTAGAACCTCAAAGAGCATTTTCACAATTTATACATAAGTTGTTTGCAACAACATACCTAGTGTATTTTCACAAAATAGGGTCAAGGGAGAATATATATACATTGTTTGAGCATAAATATATAATTAGTACATGCTTCTATTTGCTGTTGTATTACAGTGATGTCAGACCAACTTTTACTCTTTGTTTGACTTAATTAAAAAGTAACAGATAAATATTGTGGCATCTGCAATAGTGATAATGAGCTTATGAAAATATTCACCTTGAGAAAATGAGTTCAAGGTGACCGGTAGATTTTGAATATTTATTGATTCGGTGGCCTATTATCACTTGGGTTTTTGGTCTCAACATCATGAATGTTGTAAGTTAAAAGTTTCACTTGTACTATTTTCATACGTTATTAGCATAGTCAAGAATCTCAAAATTGTTATAGTTATATATTTAATGCTTCAAAATAGTTCTTTTTTAATTATAAAAAGGTTTTCATACCAGTTGAATTGAAATTTTTTCTTTCCTCAAAGCTATATATTTTATTTGCAGAGAAGCTGTACATGAATTCTTTTCGAGGATTAGGTTATTCAAAGTAATTTTAAAAAGATATCTTTTCTACTGTCAAGCATACTTTCTAAATCTCAAAGTAACGAATGGCTGCCTGGATGACTTGGCTCATATTATTGGGATCAACCTATTGTATACTGGCAGTCTCTAGAGTTTCAAAATAAAAGCACCCAGACAAAGGCAACTCGAAAGTCCAAGAAGGGCGGCTCACTGCACAAATGTGGTTTGACGTCCAGGGGACAACTAAGAGGAATTTTATAGTTGATGATGGAGAGGATGAGGATAAGGATGATGGAGAGGATGAAATAGAGTATTAGGTGATGTTATTTTAGTTTTGGATTCTGTTAGTGAGTGTTTGGAAGATCTTGTTTTGCTACTTGTTTGCATACTTTTGTACTTGTTTGCATACTGTTTAAGTTGGATGAATATTTATGAAGTTTGATTGCTTAATTTTAATGTTTGAATTGTTTTGGAAGTATTTCTTATTGTTTTGCTAGTTGTTATTGGTTGTACATTGATTTTCTATTGAAATATTTAATTTTGGTGCTGTAAAATGCTAAAAATAATACCATATTAGCGAGGGATTTAGGGAGGTATTTCCCTAAAAAATTGAAATATCAAATTATTTTTTTATTTAACTTAGAGAGGGATATCCCTTAGTATATTTAAATTTATAATTTTATTAATTTTCACATACCAAGGGTCGTGCCTTACTACATAATAAATTAATATTATATATATTTTTAATATAACAAGAGACGTCTCTCATAAAATAATAAATTAATATTATATATATGTTTAATATAGAAAGGGACATCCCTCACTACATTATATTTTTCTGAAAAATTGTGAGATCAAAATAGCGATGGCTGAGTGTCAGAGTTCATCACTACTTTGTGAGGGTCTCCACCACTAATAATTATCAAGGCTCAAATTAGCAAGACACCTTATAGTGATGGCTGGCCTCACTAAATCTTGATTAGTGAGGGACGTCCCTCACTAAATTGCATGGCTAAAACAATACTTTTTAGTAGTCATTAAGAAAGAATTAATATATTTTATATATGATTATAACTGAGTTAAATACAGGCTATATACTAAAAAGAGATTAGCTAGATGCTCTTAAGCTAAAGCTAAAAATAAAAGTATACTAACTGCCTTCTAACTAACTTGTACCATATCTGGCTAAATATTATAACTAACAATTGGAACTGTACTATCAATTAGAATTTGACATCTTCTCATTTACATGTAATGATGTATCACTACTCCAGCCTAATAAATGATACTTGTCCTCGAGAATCAAAAAAGAAAACTTGATCTTCAGTGTGTTGGCAAAACCCAAAGTAGTAACATCTGCTGGTAGTCCATGCCATTTAACCAAAAGTAGAGCCACTACCTTATTTCCCTTATTAACATCCTTCCCTGTAAAGCTAGCTCAGGATTAGGGCAATGTATCTTAGCCAAGTCAACCATAGATGGATAAGATATATGGAAGGAACCTCATGATATTTCATCTATAGAGAATCATGAACTATAGGATAGATCTTGGATGACTTAGGTAGTTCTGTGTGTATGCAAAAGGACCTACCCTTTTAATGGTCGAGAAAGGCCCATAGTATTTAGTAGCTAGTTTATGGAATGGATGATTAAATAGAGTTACTTACTTGTAGGGAGAAACTTTGAAATACATCCACTTAAGTGAGTTAGTCTGATGCTTTATTTTGTGTTGAGCTCTCACAAGGTGATGCTTAAATAATTATAGTTTGAGCTCCCTATTCATTAGAGTATTATCAACCTATGCTAAAGAAATTCTCTAGCAAGATAAGGAAGAAGTAAAGATGGTTCCCTCTTATTTAAGGTCTTATAAGGAGTAGTATGAATAACTGAGTGATAGGAGGTGTCATACCAGTACTCAGTCATGGGAAAAGAAGTTAATGTAATGAATTAATTTTGGCGATTTGAGCGAAATATTTGGTTCTGTATGATTTGACTATTTTACCCCTCTCCCTGATTGCATTATGGTATTTCTGGGGTGAAGGGATATTTTCATGGTTCCTAATATATTTTGGTGTGATTTGAGCGAGTTTGTAATTTTGGTGGCTTGAAAAGCCTTACAGTTAACTCTGGTACACATTTATTAATCTATGCATTAGATGGCAAAATGGAATGCATCAACAAATTTTGAATGTTGATTTTAGTTTGGTAACATGATTGGTGTGGTTTTATGGCTCTTACATCTTACTTCGACCCTCTATTTGGGAGATTGTAAAAATAGATCTCAGGGTCTAATTCTGTAAAAATAATATTTTTTTTGAAATTCTGATATCTCTATTGAGTACGGAGCATCAAATTTGACAGCGTAGCATAGTTTGTTTGCATTCTCAGAATTCCAGATGAATCCTGAGGGGTCCATGGAGACTTGAAACTTTTCAATTCTCCACAGTTGGTGCAACCGCTAAAGCGCCACTTTGGCCGCTTTAGTGGTAGGCGGTAAAGTGTCACTAGGCCAATTTAATGATGGGCTACCAACTGGGAAAGGGAACTTTAGTGGCCTTCGTCCATTTTAGTGGAGTGTGCTAAAATGATCCTTGTCCTCTTTAATGGACTGGCATACTGAGTGGGTACCGCTGAAGTGGTACTTGACAGTTTTAGCGGTGACCACTTAAACTGACACTTGATCGCTTTAGCGGCACCTGGCGCTTGGGTATAAATAATTCTTTTTTTGTTTTTCTTTACTATTTTCAAGAATTGGAGCTTGAGGATCGAGTTTTTTGACATTTTCTTCATTTTTTAAAGCTTGGGTAAGCTCTAAACTCCTATTTCAACTACTTTTCTTCAATTTCTATCATTTAAATTTTGTTTAAAATTTGATTTGAAGGTTGAATTTGGAGTTTGGCACGAAAGATGCAAATTAGCATTTCGTCGATTCAAACCCCAATTTTATTCCCTTTTCACTTGGATTTTCTCCTATGAGTTCTTTTAATCTTGAAAATTATATTTTTTGACAAATATTTTAGTTTTACCCCTCTTTTTTAAAAATCCATTTCGGGTGTTAGTTTTGAACTCGACTTATAAATAAGCAATATGGGTATCTTTCACTTTCTTATGCTGCATAGATTCTGCATTTTTATTATTTAGTTTATTTTGGGTCCATTCATAAGGGGAAAGCTTCGTATTGAAGACTTTTTGAATTCATTTTTGTCATTCGCGGTAGGTTTTGGCTTAAATTTTTTAAGAATGGGTTGGTTAGTTAATAATAATGTAAAATCATGTTATGGGTATGAGGTTGTATCATGAAAAATGTATTTAGGTGATTTATGTGCCCATGTGGGGACCTATGTGGATAATATTTGGCAGTTTTGAGACTTTATTTGCTATGTTTGATAGTGTGGTGTCTTATAGTCTGTTGTTGGCCTGGTATTGATATATGTATGTATGGTTGCACTCTTTTTGGTGGAAAAAGCCTAGATATTAAATTTATATAGTATCAATGACATTTCCTTGCATGTTTCTCTTGATGGTTTCTGGATTATATTGGATCATGGATGGTTGGTTGATTTGAGTGGATTTTTGGCTTGCATAGTTGGTATATTGGTTGGATATTAGATATTCTCATTTGGTTGGTTGTGAGCATTACATCCTTATATCATAATAATTCATGAAACATTGGTACCATTGTAGAAATGCTAGAAATACAAGAAACACTAGCATTTTCTAATAGAAAATGTGACATCATTAAAGACCCTCTATCAATGCATGTACTGGATAGGAGATATCAATATTGGTATTGGATACTGGTTCTATATAGGTTGACGAACCCTCCATAGGTCCTACCTCGGGAGCATAAATTAGTAGGTGTATGTGGAGATTGTTTGACGACCTCGTGCATCACATCATCTTTATTGAATTCCATATGATGTGCTTATTCTGTGACTTTATTTCTGTCTATGAATTGATATCTGTCCATTTGTTCTATCTGTTTATACTTATATTCGGTGTATATAAATACTTTTTCTACTTTTCCCTACCTATTTTTGTTATACGTGTATATAGTAGAGCTGTTAGTAGAGTGGGTTACCATTTGGGACATTTTCTGATTGTAGGTGATGTTCCCATAGTTTGTGTTTATATTTATTATTTTTTACTTTACTCAGTCAGCCTATGATACCTACTAAGTATAAGTGAACTGTACTCACCCCTAGTGCACTCTTTAAGTGCAGATCTAGGTATGAGCGTGCCATACAGATAGCTGATTCAGGTGGAATTTGGAGTCTATTTAAGGTAGCGGTTGACCTATGTAGATGGAGTGGACACTAACTTTTCTTATCTATACGATGTCTTATTGTCTTCAGAGATACAGTCGGTTCACTTTTGGGTATCCTATGTATATTCTGATTTGGAGTTGTATTAGTAGTTCTTACACTCTGACACTAGGTTTAGGGATTCTATTTGGTATCTTTTATTTATTTTTGCTATTATCATGTTTGTGTTGCTTGTCTTTGTTCTTGAAGCCTTATCTTGGGTTTTGGGTAATAGGCTAAGTTGTCAAGGCTTTCCATAACAAGTGCCATCATGACCTTGATTTTTGGGTCATGATAAATTGGTATCAGAGCCACTAAATTTCATTGGTCTCATCAGTGTACAAATAGGGTGTCTAGTAGAGTCTCGCAGATCGATACATAAATATCCGTATCTACTTTTAAGAGGCTATAAGATTTTATTAGGAAACTTTTCTTACTTCATTCAACATTATACAGATCTTTCATACCTTGAGTTCTAGGTCATACTTCACTCTTTTCTACGTAGATGGTGAGGACTAGATCCTATGAGGCTAGAGATAAAGAGCAATTATCTTAGGAGAGAGCCCAGTCTAGAGGGAGAGTTGTAAGCCATGGTCAGTCTCAAAATGAAGGATGGACATGAGGATCTACCCTATCTAAAGTAGCACTAGGGGAATCTCTGAGCCTCGAGATGAGCATGTTAGAGATTTGGGCCCTACTTTGGTCCCAAAGAGTTTTTCTGCCCTAGTCTTATAGGGGTTGTTGATTTGGTTATTGACCTATTTGGAGGGTGATCTTGTGAGTGCACCTGGTATTCCTCCATCTTTAAGTATCGTACCTCTTTCTGCACCAGAGTCGGCCTATGGTATTCCTTCAGTTCCAAGTATGGATCCTTTTATTGTACCGATATCTGCTTATGCTACACTACTGACTTTGAGTGTGATTCCTCCTTCAGTGCCTATATCTGAGTATGGTATTTTGAGATCTAGTGGTTAGCCTTCTTCTATGATGTCTCCTCAGATGGGTTCTCAGCTATCTAGATTTACTATGCCTTCTATTGTTGCAAGTACGGTTATGTATTTTGAGGATCAAAAGAGGTTTAAGAGTTTACTCATTTGGGTCATCCTAGGTTTAGTGGTGTTGTAGACGAAGATGCCTATGAGTTCTTGATGGATTATCGTGAGAAGTTATATAACCTTGGTTCACTTAAGTAGTATGGGGTTGCTTATATTACTTATTAGGTAGGAGATATAGATAGAGATTAGTGGAGCTTGTTTATTGGTTGTTGACCTCTTGGTTCGCTAGAGATGACTTGGGATTAATTTATCGAGACATTTTTGGATTGTACCTTTTAGTTTGAGGGATCAAATAAAAGATGAGTTTGATCACTTAGAGTAGGGATCCGTGATTGTTGCAGAGTATGAGGAAGGTTTCCATGCCTTGTCTAGATATTTTTATGGCAGTATTTCCATAGAAGCGGAGAAGATTTAAAATTTCATGAAGGGGTTGAATGTTTTTCTCCAGCTTGCTATGACTCATATGGCAGTGTATGGGGCATTGTATTATTTCAGAATATTATGGATCATGCTAAGTGACTGAGTCTATTCTTCGATCATCTCAAGGAGGTTCAAAGAGGGTGCACCATCAGGGTGAGTTCAGAGGTCATATTTCTCGAGGTAGAGATTTAGAGGCTTTCGTAGGTATCATAGTAAACCAGTCCAGGCAGCATTATATAGTTTAAGTAGTTGGTCTTCTAGTTCAGCATCTTCAGGTGGTCTTTCTAGTTCAGTCGTACCTCCTTACATTAAGTCGAGTCATAAGTTTACTATGTATGTGATGAAATTGGTCATTTGGATAACGACTATCATATTTTTAAAGCTACTCCTATATTAGCTGTGAGAGGTAGAGGATCTACTAGAGGTGCGAGAGCCAAAGGTAGTGGTTCCTATGGTTGTGTTCGTGAGGCTACTCAGTTAGGGGGTAGAAGTGGTCAGTGTTATGCTATACCTACTAGGTTAGAGGTAGAGGCCTCTAACATCGTCATCACTGGTATTGTCCCTATTTATTTCAAATTTGAATCAGTATTTTTTATTTTAAGATCAACTTTTTCCAATGTATCTACATATTTTACTTTGGGTTTTGATTCTTTTTATGAGTCTCTTGATGTGCCTATTCGTGTATTTACACCTATAAGAAACCCTTTGGTGATAGATCGGGTGTACCAATCTTGTGTTGTGACATTTGCTGGCGGTGAGACTTGGGTAGATCTGATTGTATTAGATATGGTCGATTTTGATGTCATTTTGTGTATGAATTGGTTAGCTTCTTATTATGCTATCCTAGATTGTTATGCTAAGACCGTGAGTTTAGCTTCACCGGGTGTGCTTAAGGATGGCTTGGAAGAGTGTGCTTCATTCAGGTACTAAGAGAGTTATATCTTTTCTTCAAGCTCACCGTTTGGCAGAGAAGGATGTTTGTCTTATTTAGATGATATTCATGATACTAGTGTTTCTTCCCCTCCTTCTTTGGATTATGTTCATGTTATTCATGAGTTTATGGATGTTTCTTTATGGATTTGCTTGGTATGCCTCCAAATTGTTATATTAACTTTGCTGTTGATATTGAACTGGGCACCAAGCCCATTTCTATTCTTCCTTATAGGAGGGACCCAATAGAGTTGACGGAATTAAAAGATCACTAGCAAAAGCTATTCGATGAAGTATTTATCTTACCTAGTATATTACCTTAGGGTGCGCCTGTGTTGTGTGTAAGGAAAAAGGATGGGTCTAGGAGCATGTATATTGATTATTGGCAACTAAACAAGGTGATGGTTAAGAATAAGTATCCTCTTCTTCGGATTGATGATTTATTCGATTTGATTTAGGGTTCTTTGGTGTTTTCAAAAATTGATTTGAGGTTCGGGTATCACCACTTGAGAATTAGAGCTTTGTATATTCTAAAAATAGCCTTTTAGACTCGATATGGTCATTATGAGTTTTGGTCATGTCCTTTGGTTTGATTATAGCCCTAGCTGCATTCATGGAGTTCATGAACCGGCTATTTTAATAGTATTTAACTCCTTTGTAATCTTATTTATAGATAATATTTAGGTTTATTCAAAGAGTGAGGACGATCTTGAGAATTATTTGCAAATTATGCTTTAGAGATTAAGGTATGAGAAGTTGTATGCTAAGTTCTCTAAGTGTAGGTTTTGGTTGAAGTCTGTCTCTTTCTTGGGTTATGTGGTGACCAAGGATGGTATTATGGTCAATCTGGCAAAAGTTACAACGGTTCATGATTGGGATAGGCCTATTTTTCTTACCATGATTTGGAGTTTTATTTGTTTTGAGGGCTACTATCGATGCTTTGTTGAGGGTTTTTCATCTATTGCAACTTCATTTACCAAGTTGACTCAGAATAAGATTTACTTTCAGTGGTTTGATGCTTGTGAGGTGAGATTTTATAAGCTTAAGGATTTGTGGACTTCAACTCCTATCTTGACTTTTGTCAAGGAGGGTGTGGTTTGTACCATCTTTGTGATGCTTCTAGTGTTGGGTTAGGTGTTGTGCTGATGTAGGAGGGTAAGGTGAATGCTTATGCTTCTCATAAGTTGAATCCCCATGAAAGAAATTACCCTACCCATGATTTGGAGTTGTGCGCGGTTATTTTTGCTTTGACGTTGTGGAGGTACTACCTGTATGGAGTCTATTTTGTGAGATTTTTTTGGATCATCTCAACCTTCAATATTTTTTCTTCTAGCAAGATCTTAATATGTGGTAGCATTGATGGCTTGAGTTTCTTAAAAATTATGACTTGACTATTCTCTATCATTCGAGTAAGGCTAATGTGGTTGCAGATGCTTTGAGTCGAAAGTCGACTAGTAGGGTAGCTTGGTGCATCTTTTGACCAAGGATAGGCCTTTGGCTTTAGAGGTTCAGTGTTTGGATAACTAAATGGTTAGGCTTAATATTTTGATACCTGGGTGTGTTTTGGTATTCTAGATGCTAGGTCTTTTTTAATGGAGTATATTTGGTCTCATCAGTTTGATAATGTTAGATTGAGAGTGATTCAGGATAAGAAGTTGAGTGGTGAGGCTAAGGAGGCCTCACTTAATCAAGATGGTGTCATGAGGATTGGTGGTTGAGTTTGTGTACCGAAAGTAGGTGATAGGATTGGATTGATTTTGTATGAGGCTCATTATTCCAAGTATTTCATCCATCTAGGAGTTACTAAGATCTATCATGATTTGAGACAACATTACTGGAGGGATAGTATGAGGAATAATGTAGAGGATTTTGTAGCTCGTTGCCTATGTTGCTGCAAGACCCCAGAAATTTACGACTATTTTTTTTTACCCTCCTACGTGCGTAATATAATTTTTGACTTTAATTATTATTAGGGATGTTAAAATGGTGTTTTGGGATAGTTTTAAAATTTTTAGAAGGGGTTCAGGGCCATTTTGGTACCTCAAAGCAGTAAGCCTCCGCGATAGTGGCGTGCCATGAAGGTTAACCTTCGTGATAAGGGCATGGCATAGAGGCTAAGCTCTGAAATAGCGGTGTGCCATGCTGCTATGTTATTTTTCCCCAGTTCTTTATTTTTCAGTTTGGGATGGGGGCTTTTTGGTTATTTATATTTAAAAACATCTTAAACATTTCCCCAACCCCAAAAAATCCCCAATTCATGAAATTTCACATTGCTCTCCCTTCTCTAACTTTCAAGTAAAGAACATTCAAGGGTTTTACAAGAATTTCATTCTCTGGGCTCCAAACTTTGAATTCTCTTCGAATTATTCTATATTTCAGGCACGTTGCTTATCCCTAACCTGTACTTTTACATTATAGCATTTATTTAATCAATATTCTTGTGTTCTAATTGATGGGTTTGAAATTTGGTTGAGGGGTTCTGATTGTTATTACTTGAATTTAATTGATGGTTTTAGGGACATGGTTTCCCCATTTTTGTTTAATAATGGTATTAACCTCAACCCACTTTATAATCTTTATTGAAATAAGGATTTTTACACAATTTAACTTGTCTTTTGGAAATATTGCATTGGATTAAAGGATAAATGGATATAAACAGATTTGGAATGCCCCTAGGGACGAGGGTATTAGATTTTAAATGAAATTTGGGAGTAGAATGGTTGTATGGATTGGTTTGCCAATAGTGGAATAACTTGCAAGAATATTGGTTTCACGATACCATGTTGGTAATTACCTTAATAAATGACTCCTGGGTTGATGATTTGTTTATGTGCAAACTATTTTAAATGGGGATTAAAGGGAATTGTACAACTCATACTGAAGGTGTATGTCTCGGGAGGACCTACATTGGAAACAACATTTGCCGATGTTGTGTGTCTATATGACCATGTGTCTGGATACACATTATATTTTGGATGACTATCGCCTTGGTTCTTTATCCTTTCCTTGGTACGTGCAATTAACATGTATTGGGGCCCTTTCGGTGGGGGAATCAGACCCATATAGCCCATGGGTTCCTTTAGGACAGAGCGAGCTACATAGTTTAGGATAATGTTTCAAAAGATCGTGTTCATGAACCTTGTCCCTACTCTAACATCCTAAATATGTACACATAAATGTTGTGCATATGATTTTGAATATTTTTGGCAATGACATTATTTTATCCCTTTCCCTTGAGTTACAAGCAAACGCTCACCCCACTGACTGTCCTCGGACATATTCTATTACTCTTGTGCAGTATTAGGTGATTTGGTACTCATGTGGATCTACTATGAAGTAGTGAGCCTCCATTCTTTGGAAGACCCTGTTATTTCATTATTCTTTCTTTATTGTCATAGTACTTTTGAATTCATTTTGGTCATAGACGGGGGCATGTCCTGACTTAGTTAGTATTTCTGGTTGTAGAGGCTTTTGTGGAAACGTGTTAGGTTGGGTGTTAGTTTTTACTCTTAATACTTTAATTTGGTTTATCTATCCTTCTTATTACTGTTTGGTTGGATTTTATTATTTATCTTTATTGTGCTCTGGAGGTTAGGCTAAGGGGGTGGTCTACGACCCATGGTGGGCTTAAGATACCCGCCACAGCCAGGCTTGGGTTTGGGTCGTGGTAATTGCTAGTAGGTAAAGGCTAGGTATTTAAGACCGGATGGTTTACTTCAGAGGTTACCCATTCTTGAGTAGAAATAGGAATGAATCACTATCGACTTTGTGACTGGGTTGCCTTATACCTCTAGTGGTTTTGATAGTGTTTGGGTCATCTTAGATCAACTGACTAAATCTGCTTATTTTATTTCGGTTTAGGTCTCTTTTAGTGTTGAGAGATTGGTCCATATCTATATTTGTGAGATACTTCATTTTAATGGTGTGCTGGTATCTATCATCTTGGATCGAGGTTCAGTGTTCATATATCACTTTTTGAAGACTTTTTAGGAGTTGGGTGCTCGAATTGATCTTAGTACAACTTTTAACCCCATACCTATGGTCAGTCGGAGCAGACTATTCAGGTTTTGGAGAATATGCTCCATGCTTATGTTATCAACATTGGCGGTTAGTAGGAGAAACATATGTCTTTGGCAGAGTTTGCGTATAGTAATAACTACAATTCCAGCAATGAGATGGATCCTTTTGAGGCTTTATATGGTCGGTGCTGTCTCTCTCTAGTTGGTTGGTTTTATGTTTTTTGAGATTAGGCCTCGAGGTAAGGAATTGCTTCGTGAATTTTTAGATAGAGCTCGGGTCATCTAGGATAGGCTTCAAGCAGCACAGAATAGGCAGAAGTGTTATACGGATCATAGACTATGTTCCTTGAGATTTAGAATTGGTGATTGTGTCTTTCTTTGTGTTTCTCCCTGTCACAACCCGAGATTACCCCTAGTCGTAACACGATGCTTAGAACCATAAGTGATCCCAAGCTAATCCATAAAATGGCATACTATTGTGCAATTGATTTAAAATAAATTAAATAGCTGGTTTTGTTGTGTGAAAATATAATCATGACAAAATATAGGAAAAATATAATACTAATACAATTTACAATATGATAAAGTTGAAGAGAGAACTGAAATTATAAGACTGACTCTGACTGACATCTATGAAGACTCTAGTTTACTCACTATAGATAGACGGGACATGCCTCCAACAACCACTAATCAATACAAATGAATAATAAGGTAAAGTACATGAACAACATCTGACTGAAGTCCCCAAAATAGGAGAACTCATCACCTGTTGGCTAGAAACTGCAACTGTCTGATCATGATGTGTGGACTATAATTGGTACCTACATTATGAAACAATGTAGCCACACAAACTTATATGAGGATCAGTACTTCTGGAATGTACTGAGTAAGCGGAGGTGAATTCAATAAGTAAAACTGATTTCATATGTAATCTTAGAGCATGCATGCTAAGTGTAAGTCAAGAGAAATAAAAATGAAAGTTGGAATATCTTAAAATATGCATAACAAATATAATTTGATAAGCTGGTGAATCAATATACTTAGTTCCTTAAAACTTTACTTTTATAATAAAAGTAGAACTGAAATGAGGAAAACAGTAAAACATGGGTACTGTATGAATACTGGGTCTGAAACTACGTGATGGAAACTTTAATATCTGAAAATGCAAGACTAAGTGTATATCTGTTATGTCATTGAGATAAATCTGAAATCTGAAAGACTAAAAGCTGTAAAACTGAATATTTGAAAGTATGCACACTTAGTCAAGCAAACATAAACTTAAAATACATTGAATACTGACTGAAACTGTGAGAGATATTATGTAACCAATATAAACCATGTGAACTATTATGGATTCCAACATCTAACCCATGTTGAGGAGGGATGTTCTATCCTTGCTATCGGAATAGAACCTATACTGTAGTGATCACTAAATTAATGTCCCAAATACTAGAGAGTCAATCATAAACTAATGGGTGACCCCAGAGAGGAAGTCAAGCCTAAACTAATGAGTGACTCCTCATATCCTATGCTGGCTACGTAGTTCTGGAACATAGGGACTGCTACTAATGACTCTGCGTAACTGATGGAGAATTTTGCTCGGTGCTAAATCCTACTCCCAACTGAAAGACACTGAAACACTAACTGCCGCATGCACTGATAGCTGATAAGCTCAGGTCATGGTATTCTCAAAATAATAGTGGATACGGATTCTGGGGTAATTATTAACATATAAACTGATAATTCTCATCATAAATATGAATATTTGAGTATACTGATAAGATTCATGGATTAACTATCTGAGTACTTGAAAAGCTGAATTTATGTAAATCACATAGGTATCAGGTGTTCATAACCCACCTGTACTGAATGAGTATAAAATGCGATATCAAACTTGAAATGCTATATTAAGTGATTATGGTTAAAATAGCCAAACATGGAATTTCATCAAGCACGTGGAGATCATGACTTTAAACATAGGAATGCTTTTAAACATGAGGAAATAACATAATTACATGACTAAAATCATAAATTGGGGATTTATTCTTAATCAACTGAACGTGATATGGGAACTACAAGATTCAAAACATGCTATAACTCATTTCACTTGAAAACACTTATAATATTAACTTGAAATTGAATTAACAAGAGATTCATGGAGATAGGTCAACATAAACATATAAAAACTCATAATTTAAAACCTAAAAGGGTTCTTCAGCTCCATGGGTGAAAGGAGACCCATGGATGAACTCTCACATACCTTAAACCTTTTATATTGGAAGATAAACACCAATATTAAAGCTTTATTGAATGTTCTTAGATTGGAGAACTTGAATTCTTGGTTTTCGTGGAGAGAAAGTAATGGAATTTGATGATCTTGGGGGAGGATAGGGTTTGTTTTTATAGGAAATTGGTGAAGATGGGCAAATAATACCCTAACTGGTGTTATAATTAATGAATTGACTAATTGGGTTGAGGGGAAAAAACTTATTTCCCCTCAGGCAATTAAATTCGCAATTGAATTACAGTTTAAAGGGTCACCGTGGTGGGGTCTTAATGCAGTGGCTTACTGGTTCTAATGAAATGATCATAACTTTTCACACGGTTGTCGAATTAAGGAAAAATTAGTATAGTTGGAAAGAAAATTAAATTATCTAAAATTTGGTGGGCCTTGAGATGAAAAATTCCATGTGTCAAAAGTTATACACATTCAAAGTTTACCAATGTAGGATCGAACACCAAACTTTGGATAAATCAAAGGCTCTCAACTCAAATTTGTTGTAAGTGGTTTCTGTGAAAATATTTCACCTCATAAGCACTTCACACTCTAGGATAAAGATTATGAAACATGCATTTAAATTATAAATCAAGAACTGGGCACAACACCCTCATCGTAATATGGTATATGTGTTAATAAGAATAGCACAACGACACGGCACTATCGCGGTGACTTGCAGGATTCGTGATCCAAACATGACCCCAAAACTTGTCCAAAAAATCCAAAACTCCCCCAAGACATACTTTTTACATCCCTGAAAATGAATTAACTCAAAAACTAATGTCTTAGGGTCGGGAAGATTAGAATGAAAATCCTTCAAGTTTAGGGGTCTTAAAAATGTCTAAGTCCCAAACACTTAGTGAAAATTTCAACTCTTAATCCCATCAAGCATGCAACTAAGAGATAAGATTAGTACATGGTATTACACTTCCATAAAGGGCGTCATGAGATTTGGGAAAAGGGGCAACCTTAGCACCACATATACTAGATCTTTTGAGATCCTTCAGACTATTGGGGATGTGGCTTATGAGTTAACATTACCTCCAGATTTATCAACTGTTCATTAAGTTTTTCATATTTCTTTGCTTCAACATTATATTCTAGATGAATCTCAGGTCATTTATTGGGATTCAACATATTTAGATGAGCAGTTATCTTTTGTTGAGTAAGCTATCTCCATTATAGCTAGGGATGTTAGAAGATTACAGAGTTATTTTGATGGTTAAGGTCCAGTGGTGCCATTGACCTATAGATGAGGCTACTTGGGAGTTTGAGTCTGATATGCATAGTAGTTATCCCAGATTCTCCCTGATTCAGGTATTTCCCTTGCCTTAAGTTTGAGGACGAACTAGATTCTTAGTGGTGGATGATGTAATGACCTGATTTTTGGCAATTTATGTGAAATATTTATTTATGTATGATTTGACTATTTTACCTCTCCGTGTGGTTGCATTATGTTATTTCTGGGGTATCAGGATGATCTGCACATTTCCAATGCATTTCGGTGTGATTTGTGTGAGCTTATGGTTTTTGGTGGCTTAAAAAGCCTTATAGTTAATCTGCTCATGTAACGCCCTGAATCTGGTACCTGAAATACTACACGATGCTCATGACCCTGAAGGACCATAAGCTAACCCATGACTAATATTTGTAACTGAGCACTGAATAATATACTATAAATATGTGGAATATAAGTAGTAAGGCCATAAGGTTCAAAAATGAACTAATACTGAATATAAAACAATGTCTATAATGGGGTATAACAATACCCAAAATTGAAATAAACTATCTGAACACATGCTATAGTTTGAAAACCTCTAAACTGTCGGAAAACTGTGGAGTTGATGGGTCATGTCCCTAACTAACTCCAAACTACTGAAATAATAAAGTAATAAAATAGTAATGCTATCCTCAAATGATGAGGACTCACTGCTAGTCTGGCTGCTGAATGTCTAATCTACTAAGGATGCTCGGGAGCTTGTGCTTCTAAACCTACGGTATAAAATACCATAGCGCAAATGCATCAGTATGTTGAATGTACTGGTATGCAAGTGAGGTAGGCTAAATGCAAGGGTTCATATGCATGAACAATAATAATTGACTGTATAACATGAACGTGAGAATACATGCGTGAATGCGTAACTGTAACTGAGATCATGATAATGCTGACTCATGAATTTTGATAACGTGGATTTACTGATATCTGAGTACTGATACTGGGATACTGAATAACTGAGACTACTGAATACTAAGGAGCTAATGTCATATTACTAATAAAGGAATGACTATTTCTAACAGTTCTGATTATGAAAAACTGGTCTGATTGACTGTATCTGACAGTCCTAAAACTGAATACTGATAACATGGGTTTCGTATAATTAATATACTATTAACTGAGTTTGTGATAATATAATTACTGAGTCTGAATACTGAAAACATGAGTGACTGTATCTGACAGTCCTGATACTGATGGAACTAGCTGGGTTCCTCACTGTACTGATTTGAATGTATCTGAAAGTCCTGGATTTCTGTAGAACTGAACTGAGCTCTATTATTGAAACTAGATCTAAAATTGAGACTATAGGAGGTAATAATCTAATCGATATACCCTAAAACTGAATTGGTGGGGTCCAACCTGTAACCCCAGCTGGAAGGGTATCAGTACCGTGCCATGGGTAAAGACAAGCTATGAGTATACCCTTTCGGACAGGGAGCTCTTTCGTTAACCCTTACTAGTAGGAAACTCAAATGAGATGTATAAATCCCTAAACTCATTAGGGTACATCTCCACCTACGCTGACTACGTAGTTCTGGAACGTAGGGATTGCTACTAAGGATCACACCCTCTAATGGCTGATAGTATGTGTCCTTATCCCTGGGTTCACTTGGTGCTGAATCCTATTCCTAACTGAATAGACACTGAACTAATTATATTGAACTAAACTATTACTGATCATATTGTATAACTAATTTGAACTGAGTTCACTAAGTTCCATTAATGATGGAATACTACTGAGATCTGAGGACTGACAGAGAGTACTGAAGTTATTGAGATTTTTGGGAATATTGAGGTTATCGATATTTTTGAGTACTGATGTGACCACTGAGTTCACTGATATTACTGAGTAGGACTAGACTTATACTGAACTTACTGAGTTTTCATAAGTCATGAGACTGACTAAATTCTAAGGATCATGGCTTGACTGAGAGTATCGTGAAAACATGACATTGGCTCTAGGCACACTGCTAAATTATTGGGTACAAGTACCCCTAGGACTCGATAGCATAAAACTGAAAGGACATTCTACTTCTTGAACACATGACCAATATCAATAATTCATAATACATTAATTTGGGGATTTCATGAAGCACATGGTTATCATAGTCTTGTACATGAATGGAATTGCATATAAACATGTCATACTTTTATCAACATAATCTCATGGACATTC
>JAPEIP010000007.1:178241193-178279910 GCA_026120095.1 Capsicum chinense
ACTTCTTGAACACATGACCAATATCAATAATTCATAATACATTAATTTGGGGATTTCATGAAGCACATGGTTATCATAGTCTTGTACATGAATGGAATTGCATATAAACATGTCATACTTTTATCAACCTAATCTCATGGATATTCCCTTAACTATTCATAATGCACACAATATCATGGAAATCATTCTTAGTCATAGGGTAAAGCATACACTTAACGATTGGGTCATAATTAAGCTATAATGCATAATTTCTATTATCTTAGGCATTTTATCAAACACCTAGGTTGCATGACTTAGGGAATAGGCATGACCATCAAATTAATACAACAAAACTCCATATTTCAACTCAATTTCACTTGTTTCAGACCATATACTAGCATAGGTTCATGAACAACACATAAAGATTCCAACTTGGGAATCATACAACCATAATCACATGAACATAATCAACCCACAATAAAATATTACAATACAAGATTTAAAACTTGATTCTTGGGCTTCATGGATGAAAGGAACCCATGAATGAATACTGTTCATACCTTAGTTCTTGATTCTACGAAGATTGACGGAGAGATTCATGAATTTGAGTCTTGGATTTGAATCCCCAATTGAAAACCCTAGCTTGTTCTTGAGAGAAACAATATATTTTGGGTGAATTATGACTGAATCACGTGTTATTGGGCATATATAGGGGTGATAAATTAACCCTTTTAACCCTTGGATGCGTATTTAAATTTTGTGAAAATTTCCCAACCTGGACCCCTGGTGTGACGCGGTGCTGTCGTTCCATGTCACTGGAATTTTACAATTCTAATTTTGAGCCTTGGTGAGATGCACCATAATTGCAGAGGCTTACTAGATTTTGATGATTGCCATTTTGGCCGGCTCCGCGATGCGTTGATGGCTCAGGTGGCACACTGTCTTACTAAAATGGCTCTAACTCTTCGCCCGGATGTCAGATTTGGACGAGTTTAATATCGATAGAAAACTTATTAAATTTACCACATGATAAAAAGTTAAAATATTGAAAATACCACATGTATAAAAGTAGATTCATCTTTGAAATAAGTTTTTAACATTTCTAGGACGATTTTAAGCTAGGTAGAAGTATGGGGTATTACAGGTCAATATTTATTGATTTGTGCATCATATGGAAAAATAAACTATGCTAGAAAATCCAAAATATTGATTTAGGTTGGTAACATGGTTATGTGTTGTATGACCTTTATATCTTATTTCGACCCTCTGTTTGGGAGATTGTGAAATATGTCTCGAGGGTCAATTCTATGAAAACAACTTTTTTTTTGAAATTCTAATATCACCATTGAATTCGAAGAATCAAATTTGATAGGGTAGCATAGTTTATTTTTGTTCTTGGGATTTTGGATGAATCCCAAAGGATTTGCAAAGACTTGGAATTTTTCAGATCTCGATAGCTGGTGCACCGCTAAAGTGTCATCTTGGTCGATTTAGCAGATGGATACCAGCTAGGCAAAGGGATCTTTAGTGAAGGGTACTAAAGTGACCCTTGATTGCTTTAGCAAACTGGCATGCTAAGCGGGTACCGCTAAAACGGTAAGGCACCAAGCACCTGGGTATAAATAATTCTTTTCCTATTTTTTCTTCACCATTTTCATTTCTTAGAGCTTGGATATGGAGTTTTTATGAATTTTTTTCCATTTTTTGAAGCTTGGGTAAGCTCTAAACTCCTATTTCAGCTACTTTTCTCCAATTTATTACTTAAATCTTGTTTAAACTTGAATTAGAAGGTGAAATTTGGGAAATTTGGCTCGAAAGGCCCAAATTAGCATTTCTTCAATTCAAACCTCGATTTCACTTGGATTTTCTTCTATGGGTTCTTTTAATCATGAAGAATATGTTTTTGGACTAAAATTTTGATTTTACCCCCTCTTTTTTGAAAATTCATTTCACAGATCAATTTTGACCTTGACTCAAAATTAGGCACTATAGGTATCATTGACTTTTTTTTGATATGTAGATTCTATATTTGTAAGTTTTAGTTGATTTTGGATCTGTTTGAGAGTGGAAATCTCCGAACCGATGTCTTTTTATATTGATTTCCATCATTCGAGATAAGTTATAACTTTACTTTCTTCAGATTGGGTTGGGTAGTTAATAATAATATAAAGCATGCTATGGGTATAGGATTGTTTCATAAAAATTGTTTTTTGGTAATTTATTTGCCTGTGTGGGGGTCCATGTGGATAATATTAGGTGGTTTTGAGTCTTTAATTGCTATGTGTATCCTTGTGAAGTCTTATATGATGTTGTTGGCCTAGTATTGATATATTCATGTATGTTTGGTTACACTCTTTTTTGTGGAATAAACCTATATTTTGGGATTTATGTCATGTCAATGACATCTCCTTGCATGTTTTCCTTGATGGTTTCTGGATTAAATTAAATCACAAATGGTTGGTTAATTTGAGTGGATTTTTGGCTCACATGGTTGGTATATTTGTTGGATATTGGATATTCTCATTTTTGTTGGTTGTGAGCATTATATTCTCATATCATATTCATTCATGAAACATTGGTACCACCATGGAAACACTAGAAATGCTCGAAACACTGGCTTTTTCTGATAGAAAATATGATATTTTTAAGAACCTTTCTATTGTTGTATATGCAGAAGAGGATATATCGATATCGGTATTGGATATTGGTCTTATATGGGTTGAAGAACCATCCATGGGTCCTACCCTAGGAGCTCAGCTCGGTAAGCGTATACAGAGGTTGTGCGATGACTTTGTGCATGGTATCATCATTATCATCATCATTATCTTCATTGCATTCCATATGATGTGCTTATTCTGTGTTTGAACTTTTATTCATGACTTGATATCTATTCATTTGTTCTATCTTTTTATACTTATATTCGGTGTATGTGTAACTTGTTCTACTTTCTCCTACCTGTTCTTATTATATGTGTATATGGTAGAACTGTTAGTAGAGACGGTGTAGGCTATCATTTGGGGAATTTTTTGATTACAGGTGACGTACCCATAGTTTATGTTTATATTCTTTATTACTCAGTCAACCTATGATACCTACTAATTCTATCTGGACCATACTCACCCTCACCGTGCCCATTTAGTACAGATCTATGTATGAGTGTGCAACACGAATAGTTGATTCAGGTGGAATTTAGAGTCTAATCGAGGTAGCAGTTTATCGATGTAGCCGAAGTTGGCGACTACCTTTTCTTATCTATACTATGTCTTATTGTATTTAGGGACATAGTCTGTTCCTTTTTGAAAATACTACATATATTTGATTTTGAGTTGTATTAGTGGTTCTTACATTGTAACATCAGGTTTTGGGATTTGGTTTGGTATCCTTAATTATATTTCCACTATTATTATGTTTGTGTCTCTTGGCTTCATTCTAAAAGACTTGTCTTGGGTATTGGTATTGATTCCCCTTGTTATATCAGTTTGGGTGATAGACTCACTTGTTAAGGCTTGCCAGGTTAAGTTTAACCATGGCCTTGGTTTTTGGATCATGACTATTAACTAATTAGAAGCATCCTCATTGCAATAAGACCTTAGATAGGTCCTAAGACTTCTATTGATACCTTAGTTTGTCCATCAAACTGTGGGTGATAGGCAAAGGATAAGTTTAGTTGCACTCCCGACAAGGTAAAAAATTCTTACCAAAAAGATCTTGGAAAAGTAGCATTCCTATAACTAGTGATAGCATTTATTAATCTATGTAACTCATAATAATATCTAAGATCACCTTTTCATATGATTGTACAGTGTACGGGTGTTTTAATGGAATAAAATAACAATACTTTCTTAGTCTATCCACAACCACTGGATAACTTCATGAGCATAGAATATGGGAAAACCATTAATGAATTCCATTCTAATTTAGGACCAAACAACATCAATAATAGGTAGAGGTTGAAATAAACTAGGATAATAATCCAAATTTATTTACTTCTTTGACATACATCCTATTTCTATACAAAATCCTTCAATACTTTCTCATATGCATCCAATAAAATAGGGTGAGTAACCTCCTTAAAGTTTATTCCACCCCAGAATGGCCCCTTTGAGATGAAGCATGCAATAATGTGATAATAGTCTTCATTTATTCCAACTTCTTACCAACAACTAGTCTACCATTTCTCCTCAACTAAACTTGAGTCCATGTGAAATGACTATGTGTAAAATGATTTGTCTATAATTCTTGGGTGAGTAGTTTGAGCTCTTGGTTGAGTCCCAACTATCTTCTATAGATTGAAATAAATTAGATTTGGCAGGAGAGATCATCAAAGCCGACATTTTAGCTTCAATAACACTAGGGAGTGCATCAACAATCTTATTTTTCTCTCTTCTTTTGTACTCTATTGTAGACATATGATTTTTGACCCTCCCTAAAACTTTTACATTATTAAAACCTTAGATATTTTCATTTTCACTATAATCTTGTAATTTTTAGTTTGAAAATAGCTAAAAAATTTTTATATTCTTAGGATAATATTATATTACTATTAAGTTTATGGATGAGTATAAGTTGTGGTACACTGAAAGCATGAGGCATACAAATCAGGTAGATATCTTAATAGCTGAAAAGATAAGGGTGCAAGTGGTTGAGGTTAGGAGGATCAACAATAGGATGATATCAATTAATTTGGAGGGTCTACATTGAATATTGTTAGTCCCTATGCTCCATAATTTGGCTTCAACGAGGAGAAGAAGAGTAACTTTTGGGAGGTTTTAGATAAGGTGGTGAGAGGTGTTCCAAGCAATGAGAAGTTGTTCATAGAAGGTGATACAATAGGCACATCGGGTGTTTATTAAGAGGTTATGATGATGTGCATGGAGGCTTTGGTTTTGGTGAGAGGAATGAAGGAGGAACCTCTCTTTTAAATTTTTCTAAGGCCTTTAGGTTGGTTATAGAGAATTGGAGCTTCCTAAGGAATGAGGAACACTCGATTACTTTCCATAGTTTGGTTCCCAGGACTCAAATATACTTTTTTTATCCTTGGGAAGGGTAATAGGGTGCTATGTAAAAACTGTAAGGTCATATCTAGTATGAATCTTTTGACCCAACATAAGCTTAAAGTGATGGACTTGGAAATCAAGAAGGACAAAAAGAAGAGGTGTGTAAAGGGTCAACCTATTAAATAGGGTAGGTGGAAATTAGCTAGTGCGTGGGAGATAAGGGACAAGTTAGTAGCTATTAGAGCTTGGGAGAGTAGAATAGACATAGATAGTATGCGGGAGATGACTATAAGTTGTATCAGGGAATCAACTAAAGAGGTATTGGGTGTCACGAGAGGCTGACTAGCAAGCGCTAGGGGACTGGTGGTGGAACAGAGAAGGTCAAAGTAAGCTGGAGACTAAGAAGGTGGCCTATGAAAAGTTTGTTGAGAGTAAAGATAAAGAAAAAAAGCACATGAATAGGGATGAGTATAGTTTTTTCTAGGAAAGAGGATAAGTTAGCGATTACGACAGCTAAATAACATCTTTCAAAGCTTGTATTCAAGATTAGAGAAGAAAGGTGAGGATAAAAAGTTGTATAGGCTTGTCAAGTCTAGAGAGCATAGAAGTCATGAAATTGACCAAGTTAATTGCATCAAGGAGGAGGATTACAATATATTAGTGGACGTTCTCATGAGGAGGGGGTGGTAGTCTTATTTTAGTAAGCTCTTGAACAATGAAGGGGATAAAGACATTGTGTTGGGGGAATTGCATTATTTTGAGAGATGTTATCAGTAGGAGTATTTTGGGTGTATAAAAGATTATAATGTCAAGGGTGCTATTCATAGAATATATAGGTGTAGGGTGACTGGATCAAATGAAATTTTAGTTGATTTTTTAAACAACACTAGCAGGCAGGTGTAGAGTGGTTGACTTTGTTGTTTAATGCTATTTTTAGGGCAACAAAGATGCTTGTAGCATGGATATGGAACATGATGATCCCACTTAATAACAACAAAGGTGATATTTAGAGTTGCAACAACTATAGGGTATCAAGTTGTTGAGTCACACTATGAAGGTCTGGGAAAGGTGGTAGAGTTGAGTTGAGGAAGATTGTGACTATTTCTAATGGTCAATTCTGATTTATGTCAAGTTGGTTGACTCCCATTCTAGCTTATACTTACTTTACACTTAACTACCTTACTCTTAGAATATCTACAACTCTTAATCTACATATACCCAATTCCTCTCGATACTCACTATCGTACGTCATCACAATACCATACACCGTGAAATCAGAACTCTACCAATAATATCCTACCATAACTAGTTTATCAGGGAACCATAGATTATCATCTCCAACCTGGTCCACACAAGGGATCACATACTACCATAGACCTTCCTATTCAATTTACTATAAAATGAAGAATATACAAAATAGAATTACATTCAAGACATATGAGCGAGTGCGTGTATGCAAGATGTGTGAATTATCTTTCCTCATACCCTCTCATCAAACTCATCAATATCATTAATATCATATCGTATTGGTGTGGTATCTGGCTCATTTTTACACTAATTCATGTCCATACCCTCATGTTACCCAATCCATTATCATAATATTTCATATCCTTACTCGCATGGTAGCCAATCTATATCACAATAAGTTATATCTGTATCGGCATGGTATCAGATCTATTATTCCATAATATTATCACAGTGCATATGAATATGTCATGTTATTAATAAATTATAAGTCATTTAAAGAGAAAATCACAATTGTTCGGTACATGAACAAGCATAGGCCAAACAAGTCTAACTGTTACAACAAAACCATAGTTTATTTTAATGAGATGTCTTAATATATACGTACGTATTCACAACCATCATATATCGTAAACCCCTACGGGACTTCCATAACCCAAGTTCACGCTATCACCCACTTTTTTCTATCCACATTACAACTTCACATTTTTCACATTATTCTCTAATCTTCCCTAACTACTTTTAATGGAAAATCATATTCTTTATCTTACAATATTTACTCATTTATGTTCGCTCTTCATCCATGAGATTAATTTATGCTAATTGCCAACCTCAACTTTCCATACTTCACTATTTAACCCCTTTTCATAGTGCAATCAAAACTTTCATGACTTTTAGAATTAATTGAGTTTTCTTAATTTCCCTGTTTTCTACCCCTCATGACTTATTTCACTTTCCACTATTTTTAAGCATCAAAAGATGTTAATCTATGCATATTCTCTCTTCCACTCTATTCGTTCCTTCTCACAGTTAAAATACCAACATAATATATAATAATACAACATATGTAAGCCTAATCATATTATTAAACGTGTCCATCCATTAAATATTCATGCCCAAATACCTAATGTATGAATTTTTAGACATTATTACTAACATTAGATGAATCTAGGAGAAACATATTGTTATGGAGAGAAGTGACTTGTCCCATACGTGCTAAGTGCATTCCCATGTTGTATTTTCTCTGTGAGTGTCTTAAAACCACACTCATGAATCTTGACCTTTGAAATCTTATGTCTGGAGGGTTAGAGATTTTTAGAGTAGTTTCAAAGAAAGGAGATGACCTAGAGAAATAAAGATAAAGAGGGATTTTAAAAATTTCTAAGTGGGGTTAATTCCATCTACCATGACAGGGGCTAATTAAATTGTTGTAGTGGTTATCGGAAGTTCAGTTCAACCCTTTTTTGGGCCTCTTGGCCTGATTCTTTTGTTTCATTTTTCCATTCCAATTTAATTTCTATCGAGTCCATTTTGAGCCTAATACTTGTTTCAGTTTTTTTTGGGGTTTATTCACATGTAACAATGATTTGGTTCTTTACATTAGATATCAATTTATCCAAAGTTATCCCCAAATGTCCCTAAGGGTGAGGTATAAGAATTTGCACAAATGCTCAATAAATTGTAACTACAATAAGCCATTACGAGAGTTATTTTAATATTTTCTATCTCATTATGCCCATCTATGCTCCAAAATGAAATGTACTTCCTTATTTAAGCCTCATAGTTATTCCTATATTTTTCCATATCGATGAACACAATTAATCTATGAGATAACTTCTTACTATGATTACCTCAACATGGTACATCATGACAATGCACAAAAAGTTAGGGCGGAATTGATTTTGGAAATATTTTGTACTACATCGGTTAGTTACCGTTGCAACAGGTGGTAATATTAATGCAGTTCATGGTAGATTTTTGCCATGGGAAGGGTGAACGATGAAGGGTCATCTTCTCCAATAACTTTCTTAGATTTAGGTTTGATTTGGATGTTTCACACCCCCATATTACTGTAAAATAGGGTTACACACACTTCACCTTGCTCAATCTATACTTAATTTTAAAAAATACAAAGAAAAGTAAAGAGTTTTCTTCAACCGCTATAGTAGTAACTTTTTTTGCTCTAGTGATAACTTTTTCTACTGCAACGCTATTGCTGCAGTGGTAAGTTCCGCTGTCATAGTATGGCTACAATAGTAGATTAACTACTAATATGTTACTAGGCAGTAACTTCTTAGTTTCTGTGTTTCTGAAATTTGAATTTTCTTCCTTTCATTGGTGTCATATTATGGTTCTAACATGATTTTTGTGGTATTTATAGGATTAGCATGGATAAAAAACAACCCCCCTACCATAGATTTCCTAACAGGAAATGTCATGACTATTATGGGAAAGGGTTGCATAAGAGGGGTTTTATTATCAAGTGGGTCGTGGTGATAAGAATGTGGAGGAAGAGTTTTCAGGATTCTAAAACAAATGGAAAGACTTTGGGTAGGAGATGTTAATCAAGAGCATACCGTAACATAACATGGAAATCATTTGGAAGCTTAATGCTAACCTCTCGATCATGGACTAGTCGATACCTCTCCTTATTATATGTGTTTGAGGAATGAAAGTCCCAATGGATATGTCCACAATCACTGATACTTTGGTAATATCAAACCAATTAAATGATGCATTTGAGGAAACAAATGGGCATCAAAGTTAGGATGGGTGTCCACAGTCTTGGCACCAGAAAGATGAGCTACTGAGGTGAAATGGCCCAATGCTAGAGGGACGAGGAGAACCTATTTCTCCTTTTATCGGGCCATGGTGTGGTGGCATATGGTATTTAGAGGATTTACATGAATGTGGGGAGCACAAATTGCAGATGAGTTGTGGTATTTTTATTCCTAAGAGCGGCCAACATAAGATCTTTTCCAACTTTCCTTTCTCACTGCACTCTAAGATAGGATAAATGTGCCTCAAAAGGTTTAGGACACTTTAGATAACTAGGAGAGGAATATAACCCATTACTGAGTAGGGGAATTTGAGGAAAGAGTAAGAAGAAGATTAAAGTGTGGAAAGAAGGTGAGAGTATTTAGGCTGGTGGGTATGGAGAGTTGAGTTCCCTTTTTACTTAGGCTCTCGTGTCTCTCAACGGTTTGGAGGCTAAATTTTCTATAGTTCAAGGCTATATAGGAAGGTATTAACCGCCCCTACTAGATTGGATAGTTCAAGATCTACTGCCCCACCTGACCTGACCTAGACTCATTCAGAGGTTTCATAAGAAATAAATAAAGAAATAAATATGCATTTCTCTTGCGTCCGCATGCTAGTGATACTGTGTAAGGCAGTCCAAGTGATGTTTGGGTACACCTCTCTTCCCAAGAAGTTGCCAAAGCTAAACCAGAAAGACACTGAAGAGCTCTTCTTCATCAGTGGAATGGAGGGGGAGGGATCAGTTGCCCCGAGCCTTGGAGATAGTTCCACCAGTCAAATATTATCCCATTTTTATGTTTAAGTACTTTTGTATTTGGGTTTACCCTTTTTGGGGCTTGTAACATACAATAATCCTTTTTTTTATTTTTTTTATTTTTTACACTTTATGATATTTTTTATTTGTGCACTTTCTATAATAATTGTGATAGTTTTATACTATGTACAAAATTAATTTTTGTAATTTTATTACTTTAAAAACAGGATTATTTTGCAAAATCACAAAAACAAGGGAAATACTTGGCAGGACACTACGCGGAGCCACTACAACGTTAGCCAGTAGTAACTCTATTTTTTATTTCCGTATCCAGCCTCAGACTCTTCATCTACACAACACTCTTTCTATGCTTGCTCTAGTAATTTAATAACCTGTTGTTTATGCATAATATAAATCGAATTCAAATTTTATATTGTTTCCAAACTACCATGAGCATAATTTCTATTTATCAAACTAATAGTATTACACTTTTATCAATCTTTTTACTTACTCAATTCACAATCCTCAAAAGTGTTCCACTAATATCTAGACACCTGGATGGTTCATACAAAATTAGTGAGAAGTCAAGTAGTACTCTATATTATGTATCGATGAGTATAGCTTAAGTCATAGAAATGAAGACACTTCCAAAATCACACCCCATCCTTATGTCCATCGGTCTGCTTGGCTACACATCATACAAACAAAGTCGTTGTCAAATAATCATATCCAAAGATTTAAGCATCTCAATCAAGTTATCATATATTAACAATTAAAAATAAACACACAACTCATTAAAATTCCTCATTGCATCACCATAAGTACTTGATGCCATTTCTAAAAGTCATAACAATCTACTTCCTACTTTTCTTATTGGCCTATATTCATTGATCATTCTATTTCAACATTTTCATTTAGGAGATACTAATTGAGACCAACTAGTCCCAATTATGATTGTTGATATACCAGTGGGAATTTGTAAGATACCAATTGGACTCAACTCGGGGAGACAATACTGAGATAACACGAAAGGAGAGAAGATAGTAAAACTAATTCCTAGATACCTTGTATCCTTCTATAGATTTTTTGTGGATGTCAACATACCAATCCATAGGAATCTACTAAATATTTTCTCCATCTAATACATAAAATAAATGTGGAAATAACAGCAAAGACTCTCTAGAACCTAGGCTAAATTGGTAAAAGAGCACTAGATAAGGAGTGGGGACATTTAAAACACAATATCCATGCAAGCTTGAGAGGGCATGAGTTGATGATGAGTGATCTACATCGCTCTTACATAAACTTCAACTAACCAGCACCATAGTTATACATCCAATTGGAGATATAACAAGTGTGGCATCAGCACAACTGCAAGTACCAGTAAAAATAATCGGTCGATTAGGATTACAAACAAATAATATCAATAATAAAATAGGAAGAAAACATACATTACCCAGGGTTTTTATTCTAAATCCCCAATTAGAGAATCCTCTATACTTTATTTTACCATCTTTATAATCTACCTGTCATTTAACATTTTATATATCTTTGTCCTTTGACTACCCATTCCAGTTTATACTTTCTCTACTCTTAAATACCTTACTCTTAGAATAATTACAACTGGAATAATCTATTC
This sequence comes from Capsicum chinense, assembly GCA_026120095.1. NCBI lineage: Eukaryota > Viridiplantae > Streptophyta > Magnoliopsida > Solanales > Solanaceae > Capsicum > Capsicum chinense. The sequence continues at coordinate 178,252,568 of JAPEIP010000007.1, forward strand.
CATCATTACTAAATATATATGTGGCAAAATCATAATAAACTTCTTCACCATAAGCTATTGGACCAATTATTTAATTTGTGAGTTCATTGAACATGTACTAAGGTCATACGATACACCTAGCCCAAAATTAAATTGAAACTGTTCTTACGAATTGAGTTTTAAGAAAAGTATAAATTTGGATCAATTTCGAATGAGCATATCTCCTACAATATAATGATTTAAGGGAAAAAACATCTACCAAATAAGAGATCTTTGAGTCTTAGATTGTTAATTTATGATTCTCAACATGAATTATTGCCTCTAAAACATAAAATTAATGGCTGGAAAGCTTGTATTTAATAAAAATGAAATATTTATCCTTGAAACTCCATTAATGGAGATGAGTTGAATATGATAGAGATTAATAAAAGGTAATTGACCCTAGAAAAATATTTTAGAGCATGAATAAGGGTAGAATTAGTGGATTTAAATTTCCAAAGTATTTATCCAAAGTTTAATTAATTAGTTACTCTTATAACTTCTTGCTTCTTATATTATTGAGCATTCCAAGGCGAAGGAAGAGAGCTTCCTTGGTGTGTCTTGCTCTTTCCAGAACTTTTGGTAGAGTTAGGTTAGGGTTTCATATATAGTGACTTGGTTTGGGTACATGGAATAACTATGATGGATAGGAGATTTCATGTCTAGACATGCAGACATTAAGTTAGGATGGATAAAATATGTAAATAATGTAATAATGATTTAACTATTTGTGATTATATTTTGGCCTGAATCCTTTGATCGGTATTTATAACTTCTCAAATTCCTTGATGATCTTATAGTGTTTAATATCTGAATGTGAATGATAATACAATGATTAAGTGACCTTATAATCTATAGATCTTGACTTTAATAACATAAACGGGTGAAATCGATATTATGTACATTTGGAATATGAGATATTCTTGCTAGAAGATAGTTAGGATGATTGATTGTGACTAAATGATGTGATAACTTAATAATCTAAAGTCAACTTTGACTAAGTGAGAAAAAGTAAGAGGTGTAAAGGTGGATAATTCTAGCTAGAATTATATGTTGAAAGAGTTATGTGGTTGAGCTATTGGATATAGAGGATTGTGTCTTGAACTAAGTGATGACTTAATTGTAAGGGTTACTAGTAAGGAATTGAATTTATTTATTTTAATAGGGATAAAATAGAGTTATATTTATGAATTAAATAGGATGAAGATTTAAAATGTGGATATTAACCTTGGTGGAATGTGAACTCAAAAATGGATACTTAATTGATTGGTCCTTAGACATGTTCTGATTGATGATTGAATTTGATAATTCTCGATTGAATAAGTGGTATCATACTTGAAAGGGTAAATTTATAATTATTGACTGCATTTACTTGGTTGTCATTAATAGTAAGTTCTATTTTGATTATTGTTTCTTGAATATGATTCCTTTTAGGTATTTACAATATCCTTTTAGGTACTACTTATAATTATTGACTGCATATTTCATTTACATTGATGGTATGGATATGATATGTTGTGATAATGTGTTGGATACCATGCCAAAACAAATATGTTATGTTATTATGATGGGTCTGGTACCATGCAGATATGGATATGATATGTTTTGATGAAGGGTTAGGTACCATACCGACATAGATATAATATGTTATGATGATTTATTGAGTAAATATTGGTACGATGTGATTTGGTGATGAGTTGAGAAGAGGAGGAGAAGTTATGCATCTTGCATACATACATTTATTATATGCATTTGAATTCACATTATGTGTTGTTGATGATTACTTGAGTGAACTGAGTTATTTTGATTATATATCGGGATTCTTTGTGTGGACCGGTTAATTGATGAGATCTATGGTTCCTGAAATGTATCAGTTATGTTGTTAATAGGATGGTTCATTATAGCAAGTGTGAATATTTTATGGCACGTCTTGGATTATGTGTTAGCATTATTTCGTCAGTGTATATAGTTATATACATAATGTATAAGGTAGTGTCCTTCCTTGTAAATTTATTGATATTATCGATTGTCATTGTTGTTGTGATCCCTATAGTTAAATGGTAGTTTAATAAGGAGCAATGGTTGTCATAAAAGAGGATTTGACAAGAGAGAGAGAAGTATATAGAGTTATTGTAATAAGGCAAGTGTATAAGAAATTTGGCTTAGATTAATTCTTGAAATATAGTTATTCATGCCCTAAGTGTAATGTAATATTGCTTAAATAAAAGAAAGAAGTAAGGTTGGAAGTTAAAGTATGTTAAGTATGTTCAGATATTAAACTATATGCTTGCCATGATTTCTTCTTGTTTGCTATATGTTGTTATATGTTTCTAACCCTAGTCGGAGGATGATGCCTACTAATACCTATAGTTGGCAATACTTGTCACGGTCCAAACTACTGGATCGTGAGGGTGTATATTCTAATCCACCTAGATAGGAGAACCCCTTACCATACCTTTAAGAAAACAAGTAGATGTTTTAAATTAAATAATGAAAAATATTTTATCACAACAAACTTGTAAATCAATTTGGAATTATAATTACCCTATGATCTAGTCTAAATAGGTACCAAAGATGCTAAGAGAAATAAAAATATATTTTCCCTAGGATCTAGTTTAAACCGGTACAAGAGCTTATAAATGAAATAAAAACTGGATACCGCTTCCACAATGAGTGAGAGGAGTTGAAATTGTTGAAGGATTACTACTGCAACAACTGTGAAACCGACACTGATTCCTGTAAAAGACTATACAAAAAAGGGTATAGCAATAGTAGCATCAGTACAAACCAAACATACAAATAAACTTCATCAGTTGACCCAAATCGTATTACACAAGTATAACATAAATAGTCAAGAGAAAACATGCATTTTTGTGGACTCATTATCAATCCCCAAACATTCCCTTCCACCCTTTTACTAATTTCTAGTTATGATTTTTGAGACACCGCTCTTTATCTTATGATTCCACTACTCGAGACCACTAAGTCTGGCATCACATTGATGGTTAACATAAATTTTAAGGATATCTACATCAATAGTAACCTTAGACCTGAGTCAAGAACCTAATAGGTCACTTAAAATAGCTAGAAAAACCAATTTCTAATATATGACCTGCCCACCCAATTCCCATGGACAAACTAGATTTAAACTACAATATCATCACCTACTACTGTTATATCCTTAATCATGTAACCTATCCCAATGTTTCATTTACAATACACAATAATGATTTACCACCCCAAAACTTTGAAAGCTCAGCCGCCTTTTACATGGTATTATCCTTTTCCTCAAGGTTTAACTAATAACTGGAATTCATATTTCTTATTTCATCAATTATGAGTCTACAATAGAGAAATATTAATATAAAGGAATAAATATAGCTTAACATGATAACATATATAAACAAATAATTATATGTAACCTGAGCCTTAATAAATTTTAGCCATCCTAACTTTGTGGTCAAAGGCCTGGACATAAAATCTTATATCCATCTATGTTATAATCATGCTCTCTAACATAGTCACATGCTACAATTAACCTTACCTTACCTGGATGGCAACTATTTGTAGAAATAATGAATGAATGAAAAATCTAACCTTGCCAAAATCGTGGACACATTAATCTTTGAACATCCATAGGTTTGTACCCATTCACACTCTTTTCTCCCCTTCACCCTGATACCAATATATGGGAGAAAACTTTAAGGGTTTTTGGAGTCTCCCATACCATTTATTCTAATCCTAACTCAAGAAAAGAAATAAATCCCCCTTAAGTGGATGTTCTGGCTTTTGTCATTTCTCTATAGCAGCACCGCTATAGCGATATAATTCTAGTTATACTAGGATGATGTTAGCCTGACCTAACTTCTTTAAGTTTTGGAATTCTAACATCAAGGTATTTCTTAGTAATGATGGATTTGATTGTTAAAATAGATACCAATTTACCCATTGTTCATCTCTAAATAGTCCAAAGAAAGAACAGTCTGAGTCGAGATTTTCAAACTTAACATACTGCCTACAATATCGTAAGCAACTAATTACACATACCGGGATCCTAATCCAGAGTTGAAATAACTAGCAAATTTAAAATAAGAAAACCTAGACCTCAATCACTAGATTTCTAGTATTGAAACCCGATCATTGTTCTAACTAGAAAATATCTTTTGTACTCATAAAGGCACTATGCAAAATAAGGAACTCATTCTCTAGATGCTTGAGATACCTAAAAAGTCATCCAAACTATGAACATCAAACAAGGTATTTAAAAATACTAAAACCTAAAAAATATTAGTGGAACCCAAAATGGGACCTACTATAGCGGCATTTATCTCGTTGTAGCGGTGTTGCTGTAGTGGAGCATGCCACTATAGTGGCTTGAAGTAGTTTAAAGAGGGGAGCAGTGAGTTCATTGCCCATTTATCTCCTCACTCAAAATTTACACTCCCTCTCTCAAGATCAATTTGCTCCCATTATTGGAATAAGGTAACACTCAATTCTCTTACTCTTTGTTAGTTCATTACTCATAAATTCACATGCTTTAGGCTAGAATTATTTTGAAGTAGGAGTTTTGAATTAAGATTTAAATTTTTTCTTTTTTGGGCTTGTTCGAATTAAAATTTGAAGCATGGATGCTTCTCTTATGTCCACAACACTTCAGCAGCATTCAAAGTATAAGAAACTCACAAGTTACGAGTTGAAATGAATCAAATGTACAATTTTGTGTGTAAAGTATTTATAGTGCACTTTTGAAAAACTAGTTTGAGTTCAAAATTGAGAAAGGGTGATTTTGATCCAAAGAGCACTATGGTTACCCCTCTAATTGGTAGGGGTGATGAATGTCACTATAGTGGGAGTCTAAAAGAAGTACACTCCCAGATAAAAGCTAAAAATAGTTAAACCTTTTAGTTCAGTCTTTCCTTGATGCTGGCTGAATTTTAATAAGTTCCCTTATTGAAATTTACTGGTTAAACATCTACAATGGTTGGTTATCAAGGAAACAAACCTGGCTAGGAATGATTTCCCGATAAGGCTAGTCGAGAACAATATCCTGAGTACTAATTAATGGGCCTTCTTTTAGCGAGGCTTCAACATGAGGAAAGTGGAGGAGAGAGGGTTAGAATTCTAAAACTAGCTACAGAAGTTCATTGCATCCCACTAGTGGTATATCTCCCTAATAGAGTCTTGGGTTGGGTAAGGGAGTTCTATGTTATACTCCATACCGTTCTTTGGGATTCCCCCAACCCCACCATCAGTTTCCTGGGAGTGGATGTCTCTATCAATGATTACACCATTAATGTGGTGCTCAGGGTACCCCACATCTCTAATGCTGAACATATGGATAAGGTCCAGAATATGGACATAATATGGTTATGAGACACTCTCATTCTGGTGGAGATTAGGGAGAAAGTTTACTGGCCTTCTGTTGAGGATATTACCAGTACTTATTTTTTGGCCGATGCTTAGAGGTAGATAAACCTAGTAACTCAAAGGATTCGTATATCAATCACCACCACCAATGTGACCTATCCTCGAACTCTAGTGGTGGCCTATGATATTTGAGGCATCAAGCTGAATGTGGAGGCTTAGATCATAATAGAGTGGAAAGACTTCTATTGGGGCATTAAGAAGGGCCCCTTAATCTCAGGTTTGGTATCAGAGTTTTGCAAGAGGTCTAGGGTACCAGAAGATACCAATGAGATAGTGAAGGGGACGAACATTCCCTTTAAACCTCTCTTAGTAAGAGTGCCCTCATCCCCTATATGGAAGGCAGGCAGGGCGGCGAGTAGAAGAGCAGTGGAGGATTTCCCTGAGGTAAAAAATAATGATGATGATGTCCTCCCCCCCATTCCTAGCTCCAAGTTCCTTGCATCTAGATTAAGGTAGATTTGGTTGTAGTTAGGAGGTCCATAGATTAGGGACCCTCAAGTTCCACTGCTTCTTCCATTACATAGGATATTTCAGTGCTCTATCAAGAGCTCAAAAAAGAGAGAAAGAAGAGGCTGTCTCAGGATTGCTTACTTACCTGAATGTGAAAAAACATAAAGTTCATGTTTGGGTGTGTTGCACCCAACTAGGAGCTTCCCCAATTGGAACCAAAAGATTTAAGGGAGTTTTCCTTTCTAAGTGATATAGAAAGAGTTGATCCTGCCCCAACAACCTATGATTGACAAGGTACCCAACTAGGTTCCTTTCTCCCCTCTTATTTTATACTGGTGATTGATTTTCCCCTATTTGGAGCATGTAATAGACATTATACTTTACTTTCATATATTTGTTGCAAAAGGATATTAATCTTTTCATTTCTTGCATTTATAAAATAATCTTCTTGTAAAAGATTTATGTGATTCTTATATTTATGCAATGCTCTATTCTTAAAATATTAAAATACACAAGCCAAATGTGAGGGTCAAAATATGGGAAAATAGGCATTGCCACTGGCTTATTCGTGTTACTATAGTGGCCTACATATCGCTATAGCAGCATGGTCTCTATAGCCGCCCTCATGTCTCTATAGCGGCACAAAATATTCCCCAAGATTCTTCTCATGTTTAATACATTTCTTTTCTACACTTCTTTAATACTAGCAATGAACTTGAAAATACATTTATGCCTTGTTAATTGCCTATAAATAAGTTCAACTGCTTTATAACAAACCAGTAACACCAACACATAAAGTTCCAATAAAATATAATTATAAGAGAAATTCCTTTTTAAACCACCCTCCTATTGCTTATTCAAACCATGTTTTTCATGGAAGGTAAATTTGACCCTTGTCACAAAAAATCAACCACTTCTATATGTTTTACTAGGCTCAGCACAGATTCTCAGTTTTTAGCAACAACTAAATGTCAAATCCAATATAGTTGTACCTTTTTATAATTATTTAAGCAGGTATGATTTCACATGAGTAACCAACTTCCTTATCCTTAAGCCCAGTTTAAAACTTTATATTAACATCGACCAACAATATATTCATAGTCAAAGTTTTACCTAAACCACACAACACATGAAAACTCATAACATTTACATAGCATAGATTCATGCAAATTAAGTAAATACAACCATGACATATGAAATGAAGGAAAATAAATAAATTATCATTTGTGCACGCCTCACTAAGAACTTCTAGTTGCACTCATAAGGACCCTGAGAGGGTCATTTAGTATACCTTAAATAGCCCTTATGGCCAGATACCAATTAGAACCTTCCAGGTTCCAATTTGTGTAGCATGTATCCATCTAAGAAGAGTCAAGGGACATCTACTTACCTAGTGAAGATACCAATTGGAATCAAGAGATACCAATTGAACTCAACTTATACATTAATCATACAACTACCCGAGAGGAAATAAAACAGTGGAAATATTTCCTAAAATGCCTCAGAGCTCCCTAAAGATTAGACATCAACATCAATATACCAATCCATAAGATTCTTCTTGACATTCACTCTTGTATTGGGAGATTAGTAACATAGGCTCTGATACCAAATTATCACAACCAAAAATATCAGAGCGTGAGAGAACTTATTGTTATCCACCTAGAGAGGTGAACCCCATACCATACATTTACAAAAGCAAGAAAAAATTTAAATTAAATAACAAAACATATTTTGTTGTAGAAAACTTATAAATCAGTTTAGACTTATAACTACCTTAGGATCTAGTTTAATAAGTACAAGAGCTGCTAAAAGAAATAAAGACTGGACACAGCTTCCACCATGAGTAAGAGAAATGGGAGCTGATAAAGGATTACTATGACAATATCTAAGAAACTAACATTGATCCCTGCAAAATATCACCCAAAAGGATATTGAAAGAGTAGCATCAGTACCAACCAAACGTAGTAGTAGTAAACCTTATTATTTGACCCAAATCGTATTATACAAATATAACATAAATATATAAGAGAAAATATGCAATTTTAGACTTATTACCAACCCCCAAACATTCCCTTCCATCCTCTTGCAAACTTTTAGTTATGATTTTTGAGACAGTATTTTTTTCTTACAGTTCCACTACCCAGGACCATTAAGTCTGGACCTCACACCAAGGGTCCACATCAATGTAAGATAGCTAAATTAAGAGAAAACTTAGACCTTAGTCAAGAACCTAATAGGTCACCTAACATACCTGGAGAAGACCCACTTCAAACATGTGACCTTTTGTCCACCTAATTACTCGAATATTAGTTCAAATTTATTGAATAACTTATATTTGTACTTCTCTATCTCCCACTAACATAGATTTATTTAATCAGCCTCAACCTCCTTTGTGATTTACCCACATGTGGTACTACAAAAAGTCAGGTAATAACAAAGACTACTAGAAAAATGATAAGTAGTCAAGACCTAACTAGAATATGGTACCACAAGTTAATACATCCTCAGCCAATGCACTTAGCACAACAAGTATCACATAAGCATTTAGAATATTAAATTAGAAAGTTAACATATTATCCCAAAATCAAGTTCAGTCAAGCTAAGTTGGGATAAATAAAAAGACAACAAATCATGTAAACCAACATTGAGTCAAGAATCCCGACTCTAATAAGAGATCTCAAAATATATGACAAGTAACAAGAATCCTAAATATATCAAGCATATAAATATAATCTCCGATTCACCTATGGAACCATCAAACTCACCTGACCCTTGTATATATATGCCATGGGTGATGTATCCACCCTCTACACATGACCTATAAGGGATAATTTGTTTCCATGTTTTAAATATTAGATACAAGTATCTACCAATCATGATTCACCAATAACCCTTGAGAATGTTTCAAATACCAAAACATTTCACATTTAGTAATGAGGTAGATCAAAATCATACAACACCATAAAATTATATGCATTGACCATACCAAATAACATGCACTAACAAGCCATACTATAAACTAGTAAACATGCACATATCATAAATTAAACTTAAACTACAATATCATCACCCACAATAGTTAGAGCCTTAATTGTGTCACCTATCCTAATGTTCTATTTCTAACATACAATAAAGATTTACCACCTTAAATACTTCGAAAGCTCACCCTTTTTAACATGGTATTATCCCTTTCCTCAAGATTTAACTAATAACCAATGTTGAACTTCAAACTACCTCAATTATTAGTCTATGAAAAAGACCATTCATATCAAGGAATATATATATCTTAACATTCTAAGATATGAAATCTCCTATCCATCTATGCTCGAAGGCCTAGATATGAAATCTCCTATCCATCTATGTCATAATCATGCTCTCTAACCTAGGTCTATGCTACAATTTACCTTAGCTTACTTGGATGTGAACTAGCTATAAAAAGAATAAAATAATGCAAAAACTAATTAATCTAAGATCACACACATGTTAATCCTTAAAAATCCATTAGTTTACACCCATCTAAACCCATTTCTTCCCTTCTCAATGGCTCTAAGATATGGAGGGCAACCCTAAGTATTCTTGAAGCCTCCCATATTATTTATTCCAAACCCAGTAGAAAAAAATAAAGCCTGCTTAAGTGGGTCTTCAGGTCTGCATCATATCATTATAGCGGCATGCACCCCACTATGGCAAAATAAATCCTACTATAGCGAGATGATATAACCCGACCAAACTTTTTATGTTTTGAAATTCTAACACACGTGGCCCTATGTAAGTTTGCTAATGAAATCTTGATAATACATATCCACACTCCACACTAATATCGAGGTATTTCTTAGTGACAACAAATTAGGTTGTTATAATTCTACATGTACTATATCTCTATTTTAGGATATAGACATATTGCAGGTCAGTTGGAGTTTCAGCATGTATAATAGTGATTATTCATTGGCACCTCCTATTATTTTACTCATACATGGATTTTATGTCTTGGGTCATTTTTTCATTGTTTAGTGCTCTTGTACTTATATATACTAGGTCTAGGAAGTTGATTAATAGAATTTTTGCAATGTATATTTTGTAAAGTTTTGTTTTGAATAGAAGTATTATTTAATTATTATACTTGAATCTATTTTTAATATCTTCCACAATGATTGAATGTTTTAGTGGAAAGGATTCTCCTATCTATAGTTGAGTTATATGGGTGGCCACATGATCCAATTGGTGGGTCATGACAAAATAGTATCAGAGATCAGGTTTTCAGTACAAGATCAAATATTGAGTAAATCCTTCAGATTGGTGTGTTGATGGTCATATCAAATCTTTAAGAAGCTAGAAGGAATTAATAAATCCATCTCACTTTTTTTCTCTCCTATCATGCCATCTTAGCATTCTCTTCATGAGTTGAGTCCAATTGGTATCTAGCAGATTCCAATTGGTATCTCAACTATCACAATTGGTATTGGATGGTTCCAATTAGTATCTTACTAACTTTGAAAGGTTCAAATAAGGTATTCTAGCTAGTGGAGGTTAACAAGAAGCATAGGGGTTTAATTGTTATGTTGTGAAATTTGCTTGATATTTTGTTGAAATACTTATGCTTTAATTTTTTATTATTGTATGATAGTATACGATGTGTATTTTTTATAATTATGGCAATTTTTTTTATCATAGTATTACCTAGTTATTTGATTGTCAACTTTTTAATTGCAAAGGATCATTTAAAGTATTATGAGATGATTGATTATAGTAGGATATTTTTGAATTATAAAGACAGATTATGATTTTAAGTACGTTTTCATTACTATCATTTGAGATATGTATTAATTTTTATGATTAATCCATGCATGGTCAGATCATTGACAACAAGATATCTGGGATCTATGTATGTTTTTATTTTTATAACACTCGAGGTTTTTGAATCATAGAAAGTTTTCTAGATTTATGGTTTCTAGAAAAGTTATGACTAGGGGGAATGAGTCATACATTGGGGTACAAGTAGTATGGATTGGTCATATACTGCCAGTAATTGATGGTTGGTTGAATTTAGTTTTTGTAATGGATACTATTAAGTGGTATAGAGTTATATTGGTAGATATGAGTTATTGGGTTTCGTTATCCCCTTCATTTAATCTTAGACTTGGAAACTTAAGTTAGATCTAAGTATGAATGGCTCATCATAAGCCGTAAGCCAGGATACTAGTCATACCATGGACTAGTATGGTAGAAAGTGTTCAAACCTTTTGTGATTGTATTCTGCTAAGGGTATAGGTCGTATGCTTTGGGTACAACTTGGTTTGGGTAAGTCGTACCTTGGAAAGTGTTGGGTCTAAGGGGGAGGCCCAGGGTACAAGTGGTGGGTACCACTCATATTAGAGTGGACGAATGGTATGGGTAGTCGTACCCCCTAATGGGAATTTTATGTAGTTTAAGTGAGGGAAATCTGGATATTTCCCCACTTAACCTTTTAATGACCCACGACTTTTAGCACACTTGGGAGGTTATTTGCCTTATTATTTTATTTATTAACATTTAGAAAACTTTCTCTAATCCTCTCTAAAGATTTTGGGAAAAGGTTGCTAGGGTTTCATGATAAGGATTAGTTTGGGGCTTGTGTTGGTGATTTCTCTCCATTATCTTCTAAATTAAGGCATGTACTCCTTCCCTCATTATTAGTTCCAACTAAAGGCATTGTTTGCTAATTGTTTTCATGGCATAAATGTTTTATGGTTTTGGGTTTTCAAATATATATTGGGGGTTTTGGTTATAGTGGCTTGGTCATGGTTTTCCTATGTTTTAATTATGCATTTACAGGTTTTAATAGTGGTTTGGATACTTAGTTGCATGGGAATGGTTAATTAGTATTTGATATTTTTGGAAACACTATGCCCCTAAAATGTTTGGTAAAATGACTATGAGAATGTTTTTAATATATTATTGGACTTTTAATGGAACTTTTGCATGGTATGGTTTGGTAATGGAGCCATAAATAGTTTGGGATAGCTAAATGGAATGGTTTGGTTGTCATGGTTATGGTTAATTAAACTTCTTATGGGGTACATGGGACTCCCCCAAGCAAACGTAATAATGGAACACTTGTGGTGTACATGGGACTCCTCCAAGTTAACTCGGTAAATGGGTACTTGGGAAACTATTTACCCAAATAGATTTTGCTAAGAACAATACTTGCAAGTTATAATTGGTATGACGATACCATATTAATAGCCTTGGTTAATAATAAATGGAATATTTGATTGGTTGGTTGGAAATGGTTTTAATTAAGAAATAATGGCAAGGTGTGATAGCTATCTGTGAGGTTGAGAGTTCAATGAATGAACACTTGAAAGTCGTGTTTGCAATATAAGAGGTTGTCTATGGAAACCATATATGATACTATAAGGTAAACAAAAATACTCTAAGTACACTGTACATATTTATTAGGGAGAACGAAGGGTAATTGGGAATCCCTTACGCTTATAGCTCTAGTTCATGTAGTTACATGCATCGGGGCATATTCAAGGGGTTAAACTGGGCCCATATAGCTCGTGGGTAGTTTTAGGATGGTTAATCTATATATAATAGGTTAATGGTTTTTAATGCATGCTAAACTCAGTCCTAGTTAGGATGGGTTGGGTATCGGGGATGGTCTTCGATCCTGGTTGGACTTGAGATGCCCATAATAATAAGCCCTCTGGCCGAGTCGTGTCAAGTTGGTATCAAAGCTTCCAGAGCAGTCAAAGATCCAATTGCTTCATCTTCAGCCCCTGGACCTAGTGGTGCTGCTTCAGCGTCTTCTCCTACTTTTGTTATCGGTGCTGGTTGGAATAGGTTAGATGCTCTTGGTATTCGCTAAGAATCTGAGGCATCACCTAATATTGTGATTGGTACATTACAACTCTTTTCTTGTGGTACGTATTACTTGCTTAATCTGGGGTCCCCTCTTTCTTATGTGACCCAATTTATGTTTGTGTATTTTGTATTTGATTCGGAGGTTATTTCAGATCTTTTTTCTATTTCTACCTCGATAGGAGACTCTGTGGTTGCTAAAAGCGTCTATAGAGGGTGTCTGATATCTGTTGGTAGTTGGTAGACTTTGGTGGATATATTTGAACTAGATATGGTGGATTTTGATGTTATTCTGGGGATAGATTATTACACTCTTGTTATACGTCCTTAGATTGTCAGACCCATAAGGTTATTTTAGGTTTACTTATGAATCCAATATTGAGTGGGAGGGTGGTTCCCTAGACCCTAGGAGGAGGTTTATTTCTTATCGTAGAGCTCAAAGATTAATCTCTAAAGGGTGTCTCTATCATTTGGTCTGGGTTAAATATTCTAACAAGAGGGTCCTTCTTTATATTCAGTTTCGGTGGTGAATGAGTTCCTTGAGGTATTTTTGGATGATCTTCTTGGCGTTTCTCCAAATAGGGAGATTAAGTTTGATATTGATTTAGTTCGGGACACTCGTCCAATATCTATTCCTCCTTATAGAATGGCTCCGACTGAGTTAAGAAAACTCAAGGAGCAACTTCAGGATCTTCTAGATAAGGGATTTATTCATACTAGTGTATCACCGTTGGGTGCATTAGTGTTATTCATGCGCAAGAAGAATGGTTTTCTTTAGACGTGCATTGATTATCGGTAATAGAATAAGACAATGGCTCAGAACAAGTATCCTCTTTCAAGGAAAGATGACTTGTTTGATCATTTGCAAAGTTCCAAGTTCTTATCAAGATAGATCTTTGCTGGATATCATCAGCTTAATATTAGGGAGGTGGATATCCCTAAGATGACTTTTCATACTTGGTATGGGCAGTTTGCATTCTTGGTAATGTCATTTAGTTTGACTAATGGCCTAATGACATTTATGGATTTGATGAATAGGATTTTTAGGCTATTTTTAGATCTTCTTATCATTGTGTTCATTGATGACATTCTAGTTTACTCTATGAGTGAGATGGATCAGTCTAATCACCTCTGTGTGGTGTTGCAGACCTTGAAAGAGCAATAGTTATCTGCCAAGTTCTCCAAGTGTGAGTTTTGGTTGAACATTGTAACTTTCTTAGGCCATAATATTTCTAGTGAGGGGATCATAGGGGATTCACAAAAGTTGGTTGTGGTTAAGAAGTGGCCTATACCTACGACTCCAACTGATATTTGGAGCTTCTTGGGTTTTGCCAGGTGCTATAGGTGGTTTGTGGAAAGTTTCTCGATGATAGCTGCCCCATTGACTAAGTTGACTAAGAAAAAGGTAAAGTTTTCTTGGTTGGATGCGTGTGAAGGGGGTTTTGAGAAGCTTAAGGATAAGCTAACTTTGGCTCTAATTTTGATCTTGCCTGAAGGTAATAAGGGAATTGTGGTTTATTGTGAGGTATCCCGGGTAGTACTTGCTTGTGTTTTGATGCAACATAGGAAGGTTATGGCCTATGCTTCCAGGTAGTTTAAGGTGCATGAGAAGAATTATCTTACTCATGATTTAGAGCTTTTAGTGGTGGTCTTTGCTTTAAAAATCTGGCAGCATTATTTGTATAAAGTGCACGTGGACATCTTTTCTGATCATAAGAGTCTACATTATGTGTTCACTTGGAAGGAGCATAATCTCAGGAAAAGGATATAGTTGGAGCTTCTCACAGACTATGATATAAGTTTTCACTACCACCCAGGTAAAGCTAACGTGGTTGTTGATGCTCATAGCAGGTTTTCCATAGGGAGTTTGGCTCATATGGAGAAGGGAGAGTAGGAATTGGTGAATGATATTCACTACTTTTCTAATCTTAGAGTTCATCTCTTAGATTCCAACGATGGTGGGGTAATGGTACATGAAGTGGTTAGGTCATCTCTTGGTGCAGATATTAAGGAGAAACAAGTGTAGGATCTTGTCTTACTGAAAATCAAGAGGGATATTGGTGTGAAAAAGGTGATGTTCTTCAAGATCAGTGGTGATGGTACTTTACAATACCAAGAGAGGCTGTGTGTTCCTGATGTCAATGATTTCGACAGAGGGTTTTGGCTAAGGCACATGAATCGTGTTGTGCTATTCATCCCGATTCGACAAAAATGTGTCATGATCTCTAGTAGATATATTAGTGGAGTGGTACGAAAAGGGATGTGGCTGATTTTGTGGCCAAATGCTTGTTGTACCAACACATCAAAGTTGAGCACATAATTCCTGGTGGATTGTATCAAGAAATTGATTTGCCGAATAGAAATAAGAGATGATCAAAATAGATTTTGTTACCAGTCTTCCTCAGTTTTGAAATCAGTTTGATTTGACTTCGTTCATCATGGATAGGATGACCAAGTCCGCTCATTTCTTATTGGTGTGGACTAACTTTTCAGCTGAGGACTATAAGAAGCTGTATCTTCATGAAATTGTAAATCTGTATAGGATACCTGTGTTGATTATTTCTGATCAGGGAACATAATTTTTATCTCACTTATTGTGGTCTTTTCAGAAGGGATTGGGGACTAAGGTTAGTTTGACTACTGCTTTTCATCCAGGAATGGATAGACAAGTAGAAAGGACTATTTAGACAGTGGAAGATCTAATTCGGGCATGCATGGTTGATTGTGGTGGTAGTTAGGTTGAGCATCTACCTTTGGTGGAGTTTTTTTTACAACAATAGCTACCATTCTAGTATTGGTATGGCCCCTTTTGAGACATTTTATAGTAGAAGGTGTACATCTCTTATTGGTTGGTTTGAGCTTCATGAGGCGGATATGTTCGGTCTGGATTTAGTTTATCAAGCCATAGAAAAAGTAAAGGGGATTCTGGATAGGCTTAAGGATGCACAAAGTCACCAAAATCATATGCGGATGTGAGTCGTAGAGACTTGTATTTTGAGGCTAGGGATAAGGGTGTTCTAAAGGTATCTCCCATGAAGGAACTAATATGGTTTGGTAAGAAGGGGAAGCTCAGTCCCCAGTTTGTTGGTCTTTATAAGATTTTTTGGAGGGTTGGTAATGAGGCTTATAAAGTGGAGTTGCCTTCTAGTTTGTACTCTATTCATATGATATTTCATGTATTTATGTTGAGGAATTGCATTGGTAATCCTTCTTCTATTGTTCCTTTGAAGGGACTGGGTATCTTAAATTCTCTATTTTATGAAGAGGTCTCAGATGAGATCTTGGATAGGTAGGTTCATCGGTTACAAACTAAAGATATGTCCTCGATTAAGGTTCTATAGCAGAACCACAAGGTGGAAGAGGCTACATGGGAAGCGGAAGAGGACATGAAGTCCAAGTATCCATATTTATGTTTTTCTCTTGGGAGTCGTACGAAAGGTATGCGTTCTTCTACTAACTTCTTTTTAAAACTTTGTTAAAGGAAAGATTAATATCTTTGCATCCTTATTTTCTAACTTGGTTAAAGGTTGGATTTCTATTTGATAATGAAAATTAATCATGCTTGTGTTTACCCTACCCTGTCCATCATTTGGGGATGATTGTTCCTAGTGGGGGAGACTATAATACTCGAGGTTTTTGACCGTTAGAAAATTTCTTGGATTTCTAGTTTCTGGATAAGTTACTATTAAGGGAACGGGTCATACACTAGGGTACGAGTGGTATGGGTTGGTCATATGATAACTAATGATTGATGGTGGGTTTAATTTAGATTTTGAAATATATATGACTTAGGTGGTACGAGTCATATTGGTGGATACAGGTTTTTGAGTTTAGTTCTCCCATTCACTTAATCTTAGACTTGGAAACTTAAGTTGAATCTTAGTACTAGTGGCTCACCATGAGCTGTAAGCCAGGGTACAATTCATACCATGGACTCGTATGGTGGACAATATTCAAACCTCTTGTGATTCTATTTTGTCAAGGGTACGGATCGTATGATTTGGGTATGACTTGGTTTGGGTAAGTCGTACCTTGGACAATGTTGGGTCTAAGGGGGAGGCCTAGGGTACTCGTGGTAGGTACTACTCGTACTGGAAGGTACGATTAGTATGGGTAGTCATACCCCTTGATGGGAATTTTATACAGGTTAAGTGAGGGCAATCTAGGGTTTTCCCCACTTAAACTATTAAGGACCCATAACTTTTAGCATACTTGAGAGGTTATTTGAGCTATTATTCTATTCGTTAACACATATAAAGCATTCTCTAATCCTCTCTAAAGTTCTTGGGAAAAGAAAGCTAGGGTTTCATCTTAAGGATTAATTTGTGGCTTAAGTTGGTGATTTCTCTCCATTATCTTCACAATTAAGGTATGTACCCTACCCTCATTATTAGTTCCAACTGAAGGCATATTTTGTAAATTGTTTTCATGGCATAATTATTATATAGTTTTGGGTTTTCAAATATATATTGGGGGTTTTTATTTTAATGGCTTGGTTATGGTTTTCCCATGTATTAATGGTGCTTTGGATACTTGGTTACATGGGAATGGTTAATTAGTATTTGATTTTGGTTTTGGAAACACCATGCCCCCAATATGTTTTATAAAATGGCTATGAGAAAGCTTTTACTATATTGTAGGACATTTAAAGGAACTATTGCATTGTAATGGTTTAAATGGTTATGGAAGGTTAAATGGAATGGTTTTCTAGTCATGGTTATGGTTATTTGAACTCCTTGTTGGGTACCTGGGACTCCCCTAAGAAAACTTAATAATGGAACACTTGTGGGGTACAGAGAACTCCCCCAAGTTAACTTAGTAAATGGGTACACGGAAGTCCCTTAACCCAAAAAGGTTTGGCTAAGGATAATACTTGCAAGTTATTGAGCAATAATGGCAGGGTGTGATAGCTAACCGTAAAGGTGGGAGTTTAATAAACGAACACTGGAAACTCGTGTTTGCCGACATGAGGGGTTGGTCATGGCGACCATATATGATACGATGAGGTACATAGGAATCTTCTAAGTATACTATATTTATGTATCATGAAGAGTGAATGGTACTTGGGAATCCCCTACTCTTATGGTATATTTGATTCATGCGGCTACACATACCGAGGCCTATTCATGGGATTACACTGGACCCATATATCTTGTGGGTGGTTTTAGGATGGTTAGGCTACACATACCAAGGTAAATGGTTTAAATGCATGCTTAGCTCGGTTCCCTTTCTTGGCATAATTATATATATATATATACGGTTTGTATGCATATGGTTGGTTTACTTGGTTTTACTAGATGGCATTATCTTATCCTTATCCTGAGTTCATGCTAGCGTTCACCCTCTAACCCATCTTAGGGTGGCTATAGCCCCACGTGATATTGGAACATGCAGTTCTACTCTTCCTACATAGTGATCAAATTTCAGGATAAGGTTTTAGATTAAAGTTGTGAGATTCCATCTGTCTGGAATGCTCTACTTCATGTTATGGACATTTTTGTATACTTTGCTTTATTTATGAATATTGTTTTTGGCTATGGTTGGGGTCATGTTCCAACCGAATATTGATTTTCTTTTAGTTAGAGGATTTTGTGGAACTACTATGGGTTGGAATGGGCGGGATCACTATTGGTATCAGCCTTGCTATTGGGGATGATACGTCCTGGTACTATCCAGGTGCGAAGAACCCCATATAAATAAATCTAAAACCCCAGAGTATATCTTTTCACGGATCGAAAGAAAAAAGAAAGTTCGAGCAAATATTTATTTTTAGATTCTTTTGTCTATTAGAAAAAGAGATAATCTACTATTTTTCCCTTTAGCAAATCTAAAATTCAATAAAGTTGGACTAAATTTCTCAATGTTCCATTCTTTTATATTATGTTATGGAACTTGCTTTGGTTATTGTTTTGGTTTGGCTTACGGTTTTGGTTGGTTATGGGTATTGGTTGGATTTTGGATGGTTGGGCTCATTTGGGTCGGTCTCGATCATAGACCTATCCTAGAGTCTGGATTAGTAATATTACATACTATTTTATTATATGTTCAGAATTAATCCGACTCAGGATATATGCCAGATGGTTGGATTGGGTATCGGGGGTGGTCTCCAATTTTGGTTAGACTTGAGATGCCTATTACGACAAGGCCCCTAGCAATTTTGTGTCAGTTATGATCATGATATTTAGGATCCTTGTTTTGTCCAATCGATTATAATGATACTCGGCATCCTTTGTGTTCTAATCTTTGATGATTATATTTGAGCCTGAAATGTTATTGGGTCATCTCTGTGTGAATATTCAAGTAAATGAGTCAACTTTTTAATAATGCCATAATAAGTGATAGGGTAAACTAAGATGAGTTTTGTTGTCTTGCAAAACTTTGGTGATTTGCATATAGGGTGAATTTTGAAGTTTATGTCACTAATGTAAGGCGAAAGGACTAGGTATATAAAGTTGACTGCTTCGTATAATATGACAAGGGGATATGGTAATGATGGTTTTACTTGATATCAATAAGTTAAACTTTAACTGTGTAATTGAAAATTATGTAGCTTAGTTAGTTAAGCGACTTGAATGATCTTATGAGGCTAAGGGAATAGATGTCCTAAATGTAGACTAACTTGTTGTGTAAATCCCATAGTGTCTATGAATGAATATAATAGGTTAAGTTTTAAGGATGCAAATAAAGTGATAGTTAAATAATAATCACAGGCTTAGTAAGGAGGTAGGGCTACTAGACTAACCTTGTAGTAGGATAATTGATACTGCATACATGCTTAGGGTATGGAATAATTATTAGTGAATAATATCCCTTTAATGTATTGTAGTTGAGTTGATAAAGTTGGTGAAATAAGTTAGCTTGGTTTTGGTTGATTATCTTTTGTTGAAGTCTCAATCAAAGGAGTAGATTTATTAGATGATCTTTGGCATATTCATATCCCTTTTATTGTTACATAATAATTAGTTGGCATTTCCCCGTGAATGGTTGAGGTATCTTGTAGGATCAAATAAACTACTAATATTAGTTGTGGTAAGGAATATATGTGATAATGAAACCCTTAGTGTTGTATTGGTGTTTTTGTGTTAGTTCTAGCATTGATTAGGGTGTAAATACCATGCTAAAATTGTTCTTAGTATAGAAATGACAACCACAGAGAAGTGTGGTTTTAGTTTAAAATCTAGAATTGTATGGATTAGTGTTGAAAAGGGATCATGATGTCTTGATTGGTGGATTTAAATGGTTAATGTGCTAGAGGAAAAGTTTAGGAACTCAGAGAAACTTCTTCTTCATAAAATGAGTTGGTAGATGTAATGCCCCGAGACTATCCCCTGGACGTCACACGATTCTTAGAACCACAAGTGATCCTAAGCTAACCCATGATACTTGCATAACTCGTGAGCAACTGTATATGTTACATAAATCTGAAAGAAATAAGCGGAAGAAGTGTCTTTGCTAAATATGTTCAATACAAAACTATTTAAAACTTTTACATTTTGATTACACAAATAAATACTAAAAGTAATACATCAACTCTGAATGACTGTCTATGAAGCCTTTCCTAGTACTGACTATATGTAAATGGGACTTGGTCCCCAACTATTCTTAATCAATACGACTAGATAAAGAATGATATAGAAACTATATCTGGCTCGAGTCCTCAAATTAAATGAACTCATCACCTGCTAGTTGGAAACTGCGAGCTGTCTGATTATGATGTGTGGGCTACAGATGGTACCTACATTATGAAACAATGTAGCCACACAGATGTATATGTAGGTCAGTACTTCTAGAATGTACTACGTATGTGGGGGTGAATGTATAAGTAAAACAATAACTGAATATTCATATAAATTTTCAGTAAAGCATGCTAAATGACTCACCTTGAGCTTGAATAAAATAAAGACTGCAAAATCATAAATATGAGTAATGAAGTATAAGGATAAACTTTGTGAGCCATAACTCTTAGTTCTTAAATCTTTACTTACTATTCTTGCTTTACTTACTATTCTTTCTTCTGGGAGTTTTTTCTAACCAACATAAACCTTGTGAACTACCATGAAGTAAAATGTCTTACCCACATTGGGGAGAGAAGTTCTACCCTTGCCATTGGAATAGAACCTTAACCTTAAGTCATCACTGAACTTCATCCATATTGGGAAAAAAACTTAACCTATGTTGGCTCGTTGTTTCCAATAATTAAGGATACACTCGTCCACATTCCTTTTTCGGTGCTAAATACTATTCCCAGAATACTTAAATGCTCATACATTAAAAAGTCCACCTTAAAATAGCATAAGGTTTTATAGACTGAAAACTAGTCATGCTTCTCTTTCTTTAAATCATAATCAAGATGTACAATTGTGGATTTCATATCTTATCTTTAGATCAAACGATCAAGCTTTACTTTAAATTATGTTATAAGACCTGTCAATCAACTTAAGAGCGTAATCTTCCTGTAAACTCAATACTTGTACTTAAGACTTAGAGTCCATGCTTTAATCCATAGAAATCTATAACAAAACTTTATGCTCAATAATCATATTGAAATCTTTAAACAATCCCAGTCAAGATAATGAAATTTAAATCAAAATATGAATCTCATAAGTCCAAACATAAATATATGTAAATCTTGATGCACTTTAAGCTTTCAATGTCATGGTAATATGATAATACAATATTATGCCCATTTGGGTATGGACCCTAATTCAAAATAAAGAAATTCAATCTTAAAACCATGCACTTTGGGTACAAGGAAGAAAGAATAACCTTGTCCATAAACCCCACATACATGAGCTTCTTGATTTTGAATTTGGATCCTTGGAAGTTGAATTTTGGGAAGAAACGCTAATTCTTTTTCTCTTGGGAGTGGATAGGATAATAAGCATTAAAGGTGACAAACTCATGAATACATACATTGATAGGGTTATTTAAGTCATGGGGGAAGGGTTTGAGGTGATAAAAAGACCAAAATACCCCTAAGGGAACAAAATAAAATTGCAGAAATTTTCAGTTGATGACTTAGTTGATAGCTTATCAACTAGTTGATGGCTTGTCAACTAAGTCGTCACTTTTCCTAAGTATTCTGGTTGAGGATGACGAATAAGTTGATAACTTATTAACTTGTTGACGGATTTTCAACTTAGTCATCACCTTACCTAAGTAATCTGGTTAAACTCTCGACTAAGTTGATAACTTATCAACATGTTAACGGCTTGTCAACTTATTCGTTACCTTGTTGACAGACTGACACTCAAATTCAAATGAGCATAACTTTCTATTACGATATTGGATTAAGGTAAAATTGGATGCATTGGAAATAAGACTCAAAGATATTTTATTTGAAATATTGTAGGCCACATGAATTGATATATTCTAGGAATCACCATCGTTTAAAGTTTCTCCTTGTAGAATCGAATAAAAAGTCTCAATCGATATAAGTGTTTTCAACTCGACTTTGCTCTAAGTGATTCCTATGACCATGATTGGCATCAAAAACACATTATACACAAGTTCAATAATCATGACACTTATTTTGAAAAGGAGATTATTAGGTTCAGGTCATACACGTAGGATCGACGGTTCAAATTCTAGCCCAAAAATATGGAGTATTACATTATCTCCCCCTTGGGATCATTCATCCTCGAATGAAGACTAAGATTCATATGAAAAGAAAGTAGTTACTATCTTGAAACTGAATTTCTAAACTTTATCATGCCTCATAACTAGAATTATTTCTTGATAGGGTATTGACTCAACTGACACATAAGAAACATGAACTCATATTTAGAAATCGTATGGAATGATGTTGACATGATATGTCTGCTCATGAAGGATATAGCTGAACTGAAATGATAAAACTTCAATTGTGAAACTGATTCGTGGGATGACTTGATTGACTATGAGGAGATGACTCATGCTTAGATTTTTGAACTCAATTGAAACATTTATGACCCAATCATACATATGGAACTGCGAAGTGACAGCTAATGCGATGAATTTTTTTCAATAGTTATTAAGAATGGAAAAAATGATTTTCCTCAAACTATCATTATCATAACTTCTAATAACAATCGAGGAATGAATTTTGGGCATGATATGAGCATGGGATTTGAATAAGGAATCACATCATGGCTATAACTCTATAACATAGGATATATGAATATAATACAGAAGTAAGAATAGGATTACTATGCTTTGGGTAATGCGACTGCTAGCTTTCAAGCTTAGCCACACTTCTAAAAAAACTTTTCTCAGCTATACTTTTTCTCTTAAGTACTACACTTCATTTGATATAACTCATAACCTTCACATGGGTACATATGACTACCCTAACCAAAGTCTAGATTAATCTACATACTCTCAGTATGTTTAAGCCTAACTCAAAATCAGAAGGTACTACACCTAATGCCATAATACTAGTCTAAACCACAAGATTCAATATTCTATGTCTTTTTAGAACTCTTATCCTAAGCATAACACCACTTACCACTTCTACAATGAACTCCAAGATCTGATTGAGAATAAACTAGAACACAATGCATCCATCCACTAATCTACCAACATGATATTCAAGCCTATTGTTATAACCATATAGAAATTTCTAGGAAACAAACCCGCCTAGGAATTTTCCCATATTCTCTAATACCTCTATCAACAACATGTCCTATCCCCAAGAAGACACACGTAGAATTCTCAACTAACTATGATATGTACCTAGGCTTTGCCTTAATCTCCCTTCACACTTTTAGCCTTAGATAAAACAAGCATACAATAATCTTCTCTAATGAGGATCTTGTACTCTCTTTCATCTAAACCATTGTTCATTCATTTTTACCACCACTATTCTAACATAACTAAATGACTATATCTGACAGTCCTGATTCGATGAAACTATACTGAGTTCTGTACTGAGCTGAGTAACTATATATGATAGTCCTAAATCTGTAGAACTGAACTAAGTTCTATTTTGAGACTGAGACTGAAACTAAGACTATGGGAGGTAATCATCTAACCGACATGCCTATCTCTAAACTAATTATTGTCCAACTTGTACCCTAGTTGGAAGGGTGTTAATATCATGCCACGAGTAAGGACAAGCTGTGAGTTAACCCTCTTTGATAGAAAGCTCTTTCGTCAACCCTCGCTGGCAGGATAACTCGGGTGAGAAGTATCAACCCTCAAAATATCTGGTAGGAAGATCTCTCAACCTATGATGGCTACGTAGTTCTATATCACAGGAATTGCTACAAGGGTCAAACCCTCTGCTGGCAGGAATACCCCAATCCCTAGGTTAACTTGATGCTGAATCCTAATCCCAACTGAATAGACACTGAATTGGTTTCTAATCTATACTAGGCTGGACTGAACTATTACTGATATTAATGTCTAACTGAACTGACTGAGTACATTAAGTTCTGTGGACTGGCAAAAATTATTGAATTCTATTAACTGACCGAGTTTACTGAGGTCTGGATTGAGTACTGAACTAGATTGGAAGAATACTGAGTCTACTGAGTTTTTCTGAATTCTATAACTATTTGAGAGTACTACTGATAGTGACGTAACTGTTACTATTCTATGACTGGCCATAGTTCTAAATAATCAGCTAAATTGTCGGGTATAAGTACCCCCAGGACTCGATAGCATAAAATAAGAGACATAGCATAAATTTGGATCATGTAAACTAAGCATTTGTTCATTATTCATTCATTGGGACATTTTAACAAACACTTGCATGTCATGAACTTGAACACATGCTAACATGATATAACTTCACTATTCAACTCACATGCTTAATTCATCAACCACTTGAAAGGCATAAAATATGCACATAGTACTAATCAACATGTGAGCACACAATTTCAAATACCAAATTCACAATTTGAAGGCTTCAACATGATTTCACATGATAACACATATAAATCAACTAACCCTATATGAAAATTATCATAAAACATGGATTTGAAACCTAATTAGTCATTTTAAACATGGATATTATCAAACCCAACAGGGAAATCATGAAATCATCATACTTGAAGTTTAAAAAGATTTCTTGGACTCCAAGGGTGGAAGGGACCCTTGGATGAACACTTCACATACTTTAGGTAAGGAATTTCTTAAAGTTGATGGTGGAATCATGAGTTTTTGATATGAAATTGAATCTTTTAGGGTTTTGTTCTTGAGCTATTTTGAGAAAAGATGAGTTTATTTTCTCCATAAGGTGATAAATTTTGTATTTTGGGGGCTGAAGGTTGAGGGAAAAAGACCCAAATACTCTGAAGGGCGCGGGATTTTAATGACTAAATCCTGCACCATCAACGCACAGACCGACGCGCTGCATCGTTGTCACCGATGCGATAGCCATCACGTTGCATCGAGTCCTTATCGACTCACTGAATATTGAGGCTGGTAGCTAGGAAAAACATTTATCAATGTAATAGTCGATGCAGCGCTTCAAGATCACGTCGATCCACTATTTTAGGATTCTGAAGGAGCTTCAAACGAAGTCCGACAAATCCAAAACTTATCCAAAAATACCTACTAACATTCCAGATCATAAATCAACTTAAATATCCACCTATAATGGACGTAAGTCACAGGAAATAAGTTCACCAAATTTCAAAAGCTAGAATGACACTAAGTTTGAATACTTAGCTAAAATATTCTAAGTTTGGGCCCCCTTAACAAGCTTAAAGGACTGAATTAAGCTAAGCATTTTGTGGGGTCTTACACCATGTGTAAGATTAAGCTCGGGAAAACCCAAACCAAATGATCCGTATCCAACCATACAATTTGTACCATTCAAGTCATACCCATTCTAGTGACCAAGATCCATCCCACCAACCAATACTGTCCAGCATACGACTGGACGATACCATTCATACCCCAACATATAGCTTATACCTATGAGTTGTATTGGGTCCAGAGACCAGAATTCCAAGAAATTTGCTAAGGTCCACAAACTAGGGTATTTCAGTCTTCCCCACTAAGAACATTTATCCCCGAATGATGGACAAGGTAGGGGTAACCACACGCACGAGTCATTTTTATTATCAAATTTATTTCTAATCTTTAACAAAGTTTGAAAACAAAGAGGCAAAGACATTAGTATTTCCTTTAACAAACTCAGAAAATAAAGATATGTCAAAGACACAGACCTTCCTCGTGAATCCCAGGAGTAGAAAATAGATGCAGATACTTGGACTTAATGTATTTCTTCGCTTTCCATGTAGATTTTTCCACCTTATGATTCCTCCACAGAACCTTAACTGAATCCACATCCTTGGTTCGCAACCTACAAACCTTCTTATCCAAGATCTCAAATGGGACTTTTTCATAAGATAGAGAGTCCAAGATACCCATGTAACACCCCAATTTGCTGAACCAGAATGCTACACTGTGCTCATGATCCCGAGGGACCACAAGCTAACCCATGACTAATTTTTATACCTATATACTGCAAATTATAATATAATAATGTGGAATACATGGAACTGTAAGGCCATAAGGTTCAACTGAATACAATCATGTGGACGAAAATACCCAAAACAACTAAATCTGGACGTAAATCTGAAAGTAAAAATGAAAGCCTCTAAACGATCTGAATAAGGAGTTGAAGGAACATTTCTCCAACTAACTCCGTAAAACTAAACTAAAGAAATAAATGAATCAAATCATATTGTCCTCGAATCAATGAGGACTCACTATGTCTCTGTGACTGGAATGCTACAGCTACAGCTGGGCTGGAGCTCGTGTCTCGAAACCTATGGTGTAATATAAAAAGAAAGCACCATAGCAAAAATGCGTCAGTACAACTGAAGTACTGGGTATACGAGGAAGGTAGGCTGAACATAAAGGGTTTCATGTATGAACAACACTGACTGACTAATATGAATATGGGAGTGCAAACACACATATATAGAAATTGGGACCGTGAATTCGTGATAGCATGACCTGTAAGCTAATAATGGTTTACTGATAATTGTCATGACTGATACTCAAACTGATAACATGGACGACTGTATCTGATAGTCCTGTATATACTGGAATCTGAAGAACGCTCTGAGTTCTTTTACTAAGACTGATACTGAAACTGATAGCATGGACGATTGTATCTGACAGTTCTGTATATACTGAAACTGATAGGTGAGTTCCCATCCTTGGTTTCACTCAGTGCTAACCTCTACTCCTATTTGGAGGGACTGGACATGAATAATTGACTGTGCATGACTTGATCTTATTGAATTCCATTGACTGGCGGAATGTTACTGATATCTGACAATTGACTAAGATCATGAGGTTTTCCTGAGTCACATGAATGACTAAAGTCTATGGAATCACAGATTGA
Source organism: Capsicum chinense (assembly GCA_026120095.1). Lineage (NCBI taxonomy): Eukaryota > Viridiplantae > Streptophyta > Magnoliopsida > Solanales > Solanaceae > Capsicum > Capsicum chinense. The sequence continues at coordinate 178,279,653 of JAPEIP010000007.1, forward strand.
GTTCAGATATCGTGAAATATGACATGGATCTAGGCACACAACTATAGTTTTTGGGTCCAAGTATCCCCAGGACTTGATGGAAGAAAACTGACGCACATGACTAACTTGATCATAAGAGTAGAGTCCATAATTTATAATATCATAAGTAGGGATCTCATAGTAAGCATGGTTATCAACAATGTATTGCATGGAAAGGATTTCATATCACATAGAAGTACTTGCACAATCTTAATATCATGTTCATTGCATAATCATATT
>JAPEIP010000007.1:178295213-178347696 GCA_026120095.1 Capsicum chinense
CTTATGTCAGCGACCAAATCAAGAAAATACCTTGACAGCTGGAAAAATTTCAAGGCATATTCCTTAAAAAACATTCTCCCTTGCTTAAGATTCACAAACTCCTCAATCTTTACTTTATTCAGCTCTTGCAGAAAGAAATGGTCTAGAAAAAGTATCACATAAGGAGGACTTCTCTACATCACCTCAATCCCTATCCCACTCTTCGTAACATTGGTATGCAACATCCTTGAGTAATAAGCTAAAAAGTTTACACTCCCCACATTAGTAGCTTGCATCACCAAAAATATCTTCTCCATCACATCAAAGAAACCCTAAGGATCTTTCTCTACCTTCACACCAGTAAAAAAAGTGGATTCAGTTTCATAAAAAGACCAACCCTTGTAGCCTCAGCTGAGAACCTACTAGACGAAGCCCGCTCAGCCTGAGCCACAACCAACTAAGAAATAGTATAAATGGACTGAGAAAATTTTATGTTAGACACCTCACCCTAAGGAGGACTGGTAACAATAAGAGGAACTCCAGAACTATCAGGGATAGGATCTTGAGATCGAAGACAAACTCTAGATGTAAGATATGTCCCATCAACATTGTCCCCACATAGGACTGAAGAGTTTTCTTATGTTTCAGATTGTCAAGGCATGATCTGAAAAGTGAACAACCAAAAATTAGAGAAGAATTCTTGGACTTAGACTCCAGGCTTAAAAATAGAATACCAAGAAAATAAAACATTCCAAAATGCCTTGTAGGCTTTCTCTTATGAGTGTGGTGTGCTACACACCCCTAAAAGAGACTCTACTCGACACTGCCTTGTAGACTCCAAATTGACTATAAACATAAAGTTCTAACGCCAACTTGACATGACCAGACCAAGGGCCTTGTCGTAATGGGTGTCCCAAGTCCAACCAAGATCGGGGATGACCCCCTGTTACCCAACCTAAACACCATTAGCATACCTTGAGTTGGCTGAATTTTGAGAATATAACAAGCTAACATAATTAGGTAAGGACTAACTTTGGGATAGGTATATTCCTAGACCATCCCTACCAAGTCATCCCATCCACCAAACCATACCAACCACACCACCAAACCAAACCAATACCGAACTAAGTGCCATAAAATAGGCCATAACTAAATGAGACCCAACAATAATATGATTGATCACAAAATGAAATACGATGGAACAACCAACAATATTATCAAATAGTATCAACCCCAATACCAATACCAATGCTAAGGCTGACAGCACTAACAACTCTGCCCATTCCAACCCATAGAAGTACCAACAAAGCCTCTAATAAAAAAATACCAAAATTCGATTAGAATATGCCACCAACTATAGCCAAAACCAATATCCATAACTAACTCAAAGTATGAAATAATATCTATGAAATGAAGCCTTTTGAATAGATTGAAGCTCACCACTTTAATACAAATGCTGACCCCAAAGTCCAAATCACTAAGCAGGAGGAGTGGAATGGCTGGTTCCTACACTGCATAGGGATACAACGCCCGAAGAAGGGTTAGCGGGTGAATGTTAGCATGAACTCAGGGTAAGGGTAAAATAATGCCATTTATAAAACCATGTAAAAATCATCCATATGCACATAACCATACATACATACATATATATATATATATATATAATCATACCAGGAAAGGGGACCGGATTTAGCATTTCATTAAAATTATTACCTGGGTTGTATAGCTTTGCCATCCTAAACCATCCATAGGCTATAAGGATTCAACTCCCCCCAATGAAAAGGCCCAGTTCTTAAAGCCGAACGACCAAGGAAGAAAACCTAGGATGGCTAGTAATCCCCTAAAATACATAGTGTGACATCATGTACATGGTCTCTAGGACCAAACCTCACAACAGCTAATATGAGTTTCCAGTTTAGATCCCCCCAGGACCTCCATATTCCACAACTTTGCTACTCCCCCCTCCTTCAATCCCAATTAAGACCATTTTCCATACAAACCATTATTTCATTATTATTAACAAAGGATATTAGTAGTGGTATCATCATACCAACAATAACTTGCAAGTATTGTCCTTAGCAAAACCTTAGCGAATTTCCATGTTCCCCATATGATTTCCAATTAACAAAAATCATGGCCACCAAGGCCTTTCCAATCCATTTAAAACTATTTAAACCATTCATATCATTTAGGGCCCCATTACGAAGTGTAAAACATGCATAAGTTCTATTGAATAACCTATATTATAGTGAAAATATTGTTATAGGCATTTTATCAAATACTTTGGGGGCATAGTATTTCCAAAACTAAAGTCCATTACAAAAGAAACATCCCTATGCAACCAATTATACAAAACCTCCATTAATTCATATAGAAGCATAATTAAAACATCGGAAAACTATAACCAAGCATTTATAACCAAAGCTCCCAAATCATAATTGAAAACCCAAATCATATAACATTTAAATCATAAAAATATTATAGAAAACCATGCATTTAGTTGGAACTAACAATAAGGGAAGCGAACATGCCTTAAACCAAGATGATGACGGAGATAAATCACCAAGAAAAGCCCTAATTTATTACATAAGATAAAACCCTAGCTTTTATTTCCCAAGAAATCTTGAGAGGATTAAGAGTGTTTTTCAAGTGTTTAAGAATAGAATATTAGCGAAAATAACCTCCCAAGTGCAATATAAGTCATGGGACCTTATTAGGATAAGTAGGGAAATTTCCAGAATACCCCCACTTAAGTTGCACAAAAATCCTGTCACAGGGATACGACTGACCCTTACAAGTCATATCCTCTATGTACGAGTGGTACCCATCACTCGTACCTTTGGCCTTCTCCTTGGACCCAACAGTCTCCAAGGTATGACACACCTACACTTAAGTCATATTCAAGTGTACGATTGGTACCCATAAATCGTACCCCTGGCAGAATCAAATCCTTAGAAGATTGAACACTGACCACCATACAAGTCTTCGATACGACTTGTACCCTGTCTTATGGCTCATGGTGAGCTATCATACTCAGATCCAACATAACCGACCAAGTATAAGATTAAGAAGAGAAAAACCCAAACCAAATGATTTGTATCCAACCATACGACTCGTACCATTTAAGTCGTATCCATTCCAGTGCTCAAAATCCATCCCATCAACCAACACCGATCAGCATACGACTGGACCATACCATTCATACCCCAATATATGGCCCAATACTTTATTAGTAATATTAGGTTTAAAGACAAGAATTCCAAGAAAATTTCTAAGGTTTAAAAACCAGGGTGTTTCAATCTCCCCCACTAGGAACATTCATCCCCGAATGATGAACAAGGTAGGGGTAACCACACTCATGATCCATTTGCATTATAAAATATATTTCCAATATTTAATGAATTTTGAAAATAAAGAGGCAAGGATATTAATATTTTCTTTAACAAAATCAGTAAATAAAGATGTGTTTAAGACACATACCTTTTACACGAATCCCAGGAGCAGAAAATAGATGCATATACTTGTACTTTGTCTTTCTTTACTTCCCATGTAGCTTCTTCCATCTTATGATTTTCCTACAGAACCTGAGCCGAAGACATATCCTTGGTTCGTAATCGATGAACCTGCCTATCCAAGATCTTAATTGTGACCTCTTCATAACACAGAGAGTCCAAGATACCCAACCCCTCCAAAGGAATAATTGAAAAAGTATCAGCAAGACACTTCCTCAACATGGAGATATAAAATAATTGATGAATGGAGATCAAACCGAAAAGGCAACTCCAATTTATAAGAAACATTTCTAACCCTCCGTAAAATCACATAAGGACTAATATACCAGAGATTAAGCTTCCCATTTTTGCCAAACCACATTATTCCCTTCATAGGAGGTACCTCGAGGAACACCATGTCCCAACCTCAACTCCAAGCTCAACGCCTTACATCCACACAGGACTTTTGGCAGCTTTAGGTAGCCATAAGCCTATCCCAATTCACCTTTACCTTTTCTATATCCTAATAGACCAAATAAAAATTTGCCTTACCAAGATCGATCCAACTAATTATAGATCAATATCTCATACCATACTATGACTCAAAAGGGGCCTTACCAATACTAGAATGATAGCTATTATTGTAAGCAAACTCTACCAAAGGTAGATGCTTAACCCAACTACCAGCATAATCAACTACAAATGCCCGAAGCATATCTTCCAATGTCTGAATAGTTCTGTCAACTTACCCATCCATCTAAGGATTAAAAATAGTACTTAGACTTACCTTAGTACACAATCTTTTCTTAAAAAACTGCCAGAAATGAGATGAAAACTGTGTACCACGATAAAGGATAATCAAATCAAGTACCCTATGCAACTTCACATTCTTCTGAAGATATAAATTCACATAATTCCTCACCAAAAAAGTAGTCCTCACTGGCAAGAAGTGAGTAGACTTTATCATCCTATCCATGATGACCCAAATTGAATCATACTGATTTCGAGACAAAGAAATAAAGGTAACAAAATCTATATTGATTACTTCCCATTTCCATTTAGGAAAAACAATCTCTTGATACAACCCACCAGGTCTCATATGCTCAACTTTAACTTGTTGACACACCAAGCACTTGGCCACAAAATTAGACACATACCTTTTCATACCATTCCACCAATACATCTTCTTGAGATGATGATAATAATGTAGTGCAAATCATGTGCCTCAACCAAGATCTTTTTCTATAAAACATCAATATCAGGAAAGCACAACCTCCCTTGGTACCATAAAGTACCATAAAACCCAGAAATTATCACCACCTTGCTGATGCCTATCACTCGACTACATCAGGTAAGGAGTACTAGTAGAAGAGAAGGGACAAAAACTCCCTTATTTTATTTTTGGACATTTATATCCATCCCGACAACCATGCGTTTGAGCACCTCTTTGATAAAAAAAACCTGCTCCTCTTACCCTGCCTCTCACCAAAATCCACCAATTTTCTCTTCTTATTCTCCACCTGCTGCATATGAACACAACCTAGAAATATCCATATCCTTGATCGGCAAAGCAGTCTTGCTTTCCAATATCAAATCCTGAGATATCATAAAAATAAAATTTCTCATCCTCGCTCTTATGTTAGCCACTAAATCAGGAGCATACCTTGACAACTAGTGAAATTTCAAGGCATATTCCTTGACAGACATTCTCCCTTGCTTAAGATTCACAAATACCTACATCTTTGCTTTTGTCAACTTTTGAGGAAAGAAATGATCTAGGAAAGCTTCAAAAAAAGCTTCCTATAAGGATGACTCCTCCACATCACCTCTATCCCTATACCACTCTTCGTACCGTTAGTATGCAACATCCTTGAGCTATTAAGCTACAAAGTTTACACCCTCCATATTAGTGGCCTACATTACCCTAAATATCTTCTTCATCTCATCCAAATAACCCTAAGGATCGTCGTCCACTTTTACATGAGTAAAAGTAAGAGGATTCAGCTTCATAAATTGGCCACCCCTTGTGACCTTACCAGAAAACCCACCAGATGCATCATGCTCAGCCTGAGCAGTAAGCAACCGAGCAATAGTATAAATAGACTGGCAAAATTCTGCATTAGTCACCTCATCCTAAGAAATACTAGTAGCAACCGAAGAAACTCCAAAACTATCAGGGATAGGACTTTGAGATCAAAAATAAACTCCAGACGTAGGACGTACCCCATCAACATTGTCCCCAGATAGGTCTGAAGAGTTTTTTTGTGTTCCAGATCGTCGAGGCATGATCTAAAAAGTAAACAATGAAACATTAGAGAAGAATTGCAGGACTTAGACTCCAGACTTGAAAATGGAATACCAAGAAGTGAAAAATTCCTAAATGTCTTGTAGCCTCTCTCTTATAAGCATGGCATACTACACACTCCTAAAATAGACTCTACTTGACACAGCTTTGTGGACTCCTAATTGGCCATGAATCTAAAGCTTTGATGCCAATATGACATGACTCGACTAGGGCCTTATCGTAATAGGCATCCCAAGTCCAACTAGGACCGTGGACCATACCCTGTTACCCAACCAAACCACCATTAGCATACCTTAAGTTGGCTAAATTCCGAGCATATAACAAGATAGAATAATAGAGCAAGGAAAGACTTTGGGATAGGTCTATTCCTAGACCAGCCTTACTAAGTCATACCATATACCAAACCATAACAACCAAACCACCAAGCCAAACCAATATCGTACCAAGGCCCATAAACCAGGCAATAACCAAATGAGATCCAAAATATAATATGATTAATCCCAAAATAAAATAAAATGGAACAACCAACAATATCATTAATTGCTATCATCCCCAATACCAATACCAATGCTAAGGTTTTCACCACTATCGACCCCGCCTATTCTAACCCATAGCAGTATCAACAAAGCCTCTAACTAAAAGAATACCAAATTCAATTGGAATATGCCCCAAGCCATATCCAAAACCAATATCCATAAATAAGTCAAAGTATGAATAAGATCCATAAAGTGGAACCTTCCAAATAGATAAAAGCTCACTACTTTAATCCAAATACTAACTTCAAAGTCCAAATCACTAAGTAAGAGGAGTGAAACGACCAATTCCTATATCGCATGGGGATACAGCTCCCGAAGATAGGCTAGTGGGTGAATGTTAGCATCAACTCAAGATAAGGATAAAATAATTCCATTTATAAAACCAAGTAAAAACCATCGATATGCACACAACCATATATATATATATATATAACCATGCCGGGAAAGAGGACCAGGTTTAGCATGCCATTAAAACCTTCACATGAGCTGTGTTGCTTTGCCTTCCTAAACCACCCACGAGCTATAAGGGTTCAGCTCTTTTGCTGAAAAGGCCTCAGTATGTGAAGCCGCACGACTATGAAAGAAAACCTGGGATGAATAGTAAATCCTCTAAAATATGTAGTGTGACATCATGGACACGTCTCTAGGACTAGACCTCACAACTGCAAGTATGATTTTCCAGTTTAGATCCCCGTGGGACCTTTACCTTTCATGGCTTTGCTACACCTCCTTTTTTTAAGCCTAATAAAACTATTTTCAATCCAAACCATTATTCTATTATTATTAACCAAGTCTATTAGTAGTGTTATTGTCATACTAATAATTACTTGCAAATATTATCCTTAGCCAAACCTTACGGGATTCCCATGTTCCCCATATGATTTCCAATTAACCAAAATCATGGCAACCAAGGCCTTTCCAATCCATTTATAACCATTTAAACCATTCATATCATTTAGCGTTCTATTACCAAGTGTAAACCATGCATAAGTTCCATTGAAAAACCAACAATATAGTGAAAACATTGTTATAGGCATTTTATCAAACACTAGGGGCATATTATTTCCAAAACCAAAGTTAATTACCAAAGAACCATTCCCACACAACCATTTATCCAAAACACCATAAAGGCATATAAATTCATAATTAAAATATGGGAAAATCATAACCAAGCATTTATAAATAAAACCCCCAAATCATATTTGAAAACCCAAAATCATACAACATTAAAATCATAAAAACATTGTATAAAACCATGACTTTAGTTGGAACTAACAACGAGGGAATATAACATGACTTAAACCAAGATGATGATGAAGATAAATGGCCAAGACAAGCCCTAATTTACTCCTTAAGATAAACCCTGGCTTCCGTCACCCAAGAACTCTAGAGAGGATTTAAGAGTGTTTTCCAAGTGTTTAAGAATATAATATTAGTGAAAATAACCTCCCAAGTGAAATATAAGTCATGGGAACTTATTAGGATAAGTAGGGAAATGTCCAGAATACCCCCACTTAAGTTGCACAAAAATCCTATCACAGGGATACAACTGACCCTTACGAGTCCTATCCTCTATGTACGAGTAGTACCCACCACTCGTATCTTTGTCCTTTTCCTTGGACCCAACAGTCTCTAAGGTATGACACATCTAAACTTAAGTAATATTCAAATGTACGAATGGTACCCATAAATCGTACCCCTGGCAGAATCAAATCCTTAGAAGATTGAACACTGAACACCATACGAGTCCTGGGTACGACTCGTACCCTATCTTATGGATCATGGTGAGTCACTCATACTCATATCTAATTTATGAGTCCAATTCTAAGATTAATCTAAGGAAAATCCAAACCAAATGATCCATATCTAACCATACGACTCATACTATTCAAGTCGTACCAATTCCAGTGCCTAAAATCTATCCCACCAACCAACACTGGTCAGCATATGAATGGACCATACCATTCATACCAAAACATACAGCTCATACCTGTGAGTCACATTGGTTTCATAGACTAGAATTCCAGGATACTTTCTAAGGTCCAAAAACCATGATGTTTCGGTAGCATAATTTATTTGCATTCTTAGAATTTTGAATAAATCCCTAGGGGTCTACAAAGACTTACAATTCTCCAAGTCTACATTTGAAATAAAACTTTAGTAAATTAAATGATTGGGCTTGATATTCAAAGTTCCACCTAAGCGACATCGGGCTCTCTTAAGCGATTATGAATAAGTGATAGGCTGGTCACTTACGCGATACTCGAATGCCAGACAGGTATCGTGTGAACGATAACTGTATTGCTTAAGTAATGTCTTCTTAAGAGACCCGGTGATCTCTTAAGCGATGCCTGGGGAATATAAATTCCTCATTTTCATATTTTTTACTATTTTTGAGACTTGGAGCTTAGGGTTTTGGATTTTTAGGTGATATCTTCCATTTTAAAGCTTGGCTAAGCTCCAAAATCCTATTTTAATTACTTTTATTTGATTTATATCAATTAAATACTATTAAAACTAGGACTTAAAAATGAAATTTGGAAATTTTGGCCTAAAAGCCCTAAATTAGTTTTTCTCAATTTAAACCCTTATTTCAACTCATTTTCACTTGGGTTTTCTTCTATGAGTTTTTTAAGCATGAGAAATATATTTTTGAACTAAAATTTTAGTTTTACCCTTCTTTTTCCAAAACCTATTTCGAGGGTCCATTTTGGCCCCAACTTAAAAATTGGGTAATATGGGTAGCATTGGCTTTATTTTGTTGTATAAATTCTATTTTGTGTATTTTAATTAATTTTGGATCTATTCATGAAGAGAAATCTCTATGATAAAGGGTTTATGATTAGTTTTTGGCATTTGAGGTAGGTTATGTATTAGCTTTCTTCAGACTGGGTTGGGTTGTTAATATTGCTATAAAATTATGTTTTGCGTGAGGTAATAATAATGAAAAATGGATTAATAATTGGTTTTTCCGTTGTGGGGGTCTATATTGTTGTTATTTGATGGTTTTAGAGACACTACTTGTTATGTGTGACTATGTGGGGTCTTATATGATATTGTTGACCTTGAATATGTGTATTTGATTGTATATTTTTTGGTGAAAAATACTAAATTTGAAATTTATGTAGTGTCAATGGAATACTATTTTTTATTTCACTCTATTGGCATATGATTGCATTGGATCATGGATGGTCATTGATTTGAGTGAATTTTTGGCTCACATGGTTAGTATAATGGTTGGATATTTGAAATTCTCATTTTGGTTGATTGTGTATTACATCCCCATACCATATTCATTCATGAAACACTTGGTCCATAGTGGAATTACTTGAAATTCTAAAAATAGTTACTTTGTGTCATCTTTATATACCCTCTGTTGATATATATACTAGAGAGGAATTACAAATATTGGTATTAGGTATTGGATTATATATGGGTTAACAAACCCCCCATGGGTCCTACCTTGAGATCACAACACAATAGGTGTATACGGAGGTTGTACGACAACCTCGTACATATCATCATTATTCTTATTACATCTCATCTACATTTCATTTTTCACTTTGTATACCTTTTGTGTTGAATTATGTTCTGGATGTGATATCTATATTTGTACCTCTTGATGTATTTTATTTGATGTCTTTCCATTCTGTTCATTTTTTGTACTTGAATTTAGTTTATGTGTATAGTTTAGAATTATTAGTGGAGATGGTGCGGGTTACCTTTTGGGATATTTTTTGATTGCAGGTGAGGTGCCCATGGTGTGTATTTTATATAGTTTATTTTTTACTTTTCTTAGTTGTCCTATGATACCTACTAATTACATGTGGACCATATTCACCCCTATTGCACCTTTTTGTCGTAGATCTCGTACCACCCGATAGCTAATTTAAGAAGTATCTAGAGAATATTTGAGGTAGCAATCGATCCATGTTTCTGGAGTTGATCTACGACCTCCCCTTATCTATTTCATGTCTTGTTTTGTATTCTGAGATAGATTATGATCCTTTTGGATTATCAATGTATCTTTTGACATTCAAGATATATTTAGTAGTTCTTACACTATGACACTAGGTTTTGGAATAACCTATGGTATCTTTGGTTTTGTGTTTCCCCCTTTTACTTTATATGTGTTGTTCGACTCTGTTTTAGGAGTCTTGCCTTGGATTTTGGCACTATGTTCTTATTTCATATTATTTTGGGTGATAGGTTTACTTGTCAAGGGTTGCTATGACAAGTTCTATAATGACCCTTGGTTTTTGGGTCGTGACAATTAGTCACGCCAGGGTAAAGTAATATTAATTAAATAAAAGAAAGGCGGTAAGGTTTGAAGTTGAAGTAAGTTAAGTATGTTTAGATATTAACATTTATGATTGTAATGATCTCTTTTTTTTTTGCTATATGATGTTATATGTTTCTAAGCCTAGTAGGACAATGAAGCCTACTAATATATGGGATTGTACTGATACTACACTTTCTATATATCCATTTGGAGATATAGATATATTGCAAGTTAATTGAATTTTTTATAGGTACAATAATGATTATTCATCAGTAGCTCCTGCATTCTACTCATACATTGATGTTGTGTCTTGGATCATCTTTTTATTGTTTTGTGCTCTTGTATCGGTTTAGACTAGGTTCTGAGAAGTTGTTTAGTAGAATTTATACAGTATAATTGTTTTAAAGTTTTTCATTAAATAGAAGGGTTATTTAATTATAATACTTGAGGCTATTCTTAATGTCTTCTGCAATGATGGAGTGGTTGAGTGGAAAGGGTTCTCCTATCTAGGGTAGGGTTGGGTAGTCCCCCACAATTCAGAGGGTGTGGTGGTTAAGACAACCTTTAATCTACCTACACCCAAATCCTTCTGATACTCATTATCACAAGACATCACAATGACACACACTATGACATTAGAACTCTACCAGTCATATCCTACCGTATTCGGTTCTCTTAAGGAACCATAGATTCTCATCTTCAACCCAGTCTACGTAAGATACCACATACTACCCTAAAACCTCCTATACAATTTACCATAACATGAACATTTACCCGAATTACATCAATACATATGAGTGATTACATGTATGCAAAATATATGCATTATCTCTCCTCGTCCCTTATCATCAATCTCATCAACATCATACCATACTAGCATGGTACCCGACCCATTATCACAACAATTCATATCTATACCGACGTATTAACCAACCTATTATTACAAAATTTCATATTCCTACCAGCATGGTACCTGACCCATATCACTACAAATCATATTCATACCGATGTGGACATGACCCATTATCTCATAATATCATCATAATGCATATGAATGTGTGAATGCAATCAATAATCATAAGTCATCCAAAGAAACAATCATAGGTATTTGATTCATGAACAAGCACATGCCAAGCTAGTCTAACTGTTACCAAAAAACCATTGCTCATTTTAATTAGAGACCTTAATTTGTAAATATGTACTCACAACCATCATATATCATATATTTCTATGGAGATTCCATAACCTAAGTTCATACTATCACCTAGTTTCTCTCTATCCACATCCCAACTCCACATTTTCACATTATCCTTTAATCTTTCCTATCTATTTCTAATGGAAAATATTTTTCTTGACCTTTTTACATTTTACCCATTTATGTTCGCTCACCAGTCAAGAGATTTATTAATCCTAATTACCAAACCCAACTTGCCATAGTTCACCATTTAACCTATTTTCTTAGTGCAATATAAAATCTTATAAATACTAGAATTAATTGAGATCCTTTGGTGTCATGAACCGAGACTACCCCTTAGCTGTAACATGGTTCTTAAAACTACAAGTGATCCCAAGCTAACCTATGGTACCTTCATAATGCTTGAGCAATTGATTAAAAAATACAAAAGAAAAATTAACTGAGCAGAAGCATAATCATGAGATAACTCATTTCAAATAACTATTTTTAAAAGTTCACAACACTGTAATCTGAAAGAAGGGGAAACCCAAACTACATACAATGACTCTGACTGACCATCTATGAAGCCTCTACTAATAGGTAGTCGGGACGTGACCCCAAACTATCTCTAATCAATACATAGGAATAAGAAAATAAAATACAAGAGCTGTAACTGCCTTGAGTCCTCAAAACATGAAAAATCATCCCCTACTGGTTGAATGCTATGATCTGTTTGGCCATGATCCTATAGTAAGCACCTAAATCTATATCACATGAAAAATATAGGCAGAAGAAGTATGTTATCAGTATTTTGCAATGTACTGAGCATGTGAGATATACATTAGTCATACAAATACTTAAATCATGGTTTAATTCTAAGAATATAAGTCATTTACTGAAATATGCATTTAAAACATGTTTGTACGTAAAGCTGTAAAGCATAGTGAAATTTCTAAATCGTGAGCTAAATCATTTCTATGAACTAGGAAGCAGTAGAAATATGAATGCCATATTTAATCTCAAGTTAAAGTTGAATATGTTGTACAACTATACTGATGGTTATGTGTGAAATCTGGGTCTGAAACTGGGGGATGTGAACTGATGCAATGACTAAGTATAAACATGTACAGTATAAAATTTAATAATTGAATAACTGAAAACAATATCATGTCTATATGAACTGAAGCATAAGCTGAACATAAACTAAGGATTATGGTAGCTAACCATAACCAACATAGCCTAATCTAAGAAAATTAGGGTCAAATCTGTAACCCCAATTGGAAGGGTGCTAGTACCTTATTAGGGTACCAACACTGGCTAGTGTAGATCCAGTAAAATAATGTCTCGAAGGATTAGGGTATCATTTATCAATTGATGAGAGACCCTTTATAACCTATGGTGGAAACATAGTTCTTGAACTTCGGGACTTCTAATAACAATCTCTGCCTAGCTGATGCAGGGCCATCATCCCTGCATTCACTTGGTGCTATGTACTACTCCCAATTGAATGACACTAAAAACTGTAATGTCCATTATGATTACATTTTGGAAATATCAACAATGGATAATCTAAAGTGCTTAAAATTATGCAAAATTCATATATGCATGAATCCCTAGATATTTGGTGTCCATAACCCACTAACTCTGACTAACACATCTAAACATGATAATATTTAAAATGATCATAATGGGTAGAAAGGGAAATTTCATAGCACAAGTCTAAAATCATAAATTTACCAACATACCAAGAGTTCATAATTACAAGTCTGTAAAAGTACTAAATTTCATGGAAAAATATGGTATGTCAATTAATATAGATTAAAATTCACAAAATTATGATAAATAGTGTTTAATAGTGTTGAAAAATGATAAATCATTCATATAGCTTGATCATATGCTTGAAATATTAACTAATATCATGTAAACATGCTTGAATTTGAGAATGTAGTGAAGAATATGATATGGGCCTAAGAAACCAAGAAAAATCGTTAAAACATACTCAGGAGTGAAAATTATATCATGGGGAATTAAATTTTAGCTTTGAATAAAATTTTCAGTAAAGTCCTAGTTTATGAAGATCATAAAATTTATGAAAAAAAATCATAATTGGGCATGAGGATGAAACGAGATCCACATTAAATACCCGCATACTTGATTACTTTTGATTCTTTAATTAAAGTTTTGAGGATTTGAATTTGGAGATGGAGTACCCTAGTTTCTTGCTTTGGAGGGGTGGAAATCCCATGTTTCTTGAGTAATTCATGTGTTGTGTTGAGAATGAGGAATTTGGAGTTATTTTGGCTTTATATTCATCCTTAGAATAGCATAAACAATGTAGTTTTAGGGTTAAAAAAGTGGGAAAAGACTATAAAACCCCTTAGAAACCGTTTGAAAACTCCTAGAAATAGGTCGATGACTTAGGTCACAACTCGTGAGGTCTGGACACAAGTCATGATCAGGAACACAAATTCAGCCCCTACATTCCTGTAACAACGCCCTCCTAATGACCTGTTATGTCTGATAACAAGTCGTTATCATTGGGCAGGTTTGACAGTGCTTTAGTTATTTGGCTATAACTTTTCACCCCAATATCGGATTAAGGAAAAATTGGTAGGGTTGGAAATCTAATTAAATTATCTATATTTTGGTGGGTATTAAACTCAAAAATTCTTAGTAATAAAAAATTTATGCTCATTTAAAGTTGATTATAATTATATTCTTCACAAGAATTTAATCGCTAAGGGATGTTTTGACTTATCTATAAGCTAGGAGCTATTTGAGGCCTTAATATATGTATAAATCACTTATCAAATTAAAAAAACGTGATTTTTTTATTTTGCATGAACTTGAAGAATGGTTCAAATATTTTCTTAGATTTTTAGGGTATTACAATATCTCCCCCTTGGGATCATTCATCCTCGAATAAAGACTGAATTAGTTGAAAGGATAGAAAATGAGCTGTAATCCATGACATAGAATTCTAAGATCTAACTATGGAAATGATGAGTAGCTTTACTACTAAAACTCTGAATAGTTTGAAAGTTAAGGAAATCACTAGTACCATTTGGTTGGATTCTCATGTTGGATACCTAGCATGATGCAGATTTCTAAATCTGGATATTTGTTATAATTAGAACTAATTTTGGCTGGGGGAAAGGATCTAACTTGGTTTACATATAGAATGAATGAAAATAAATAACCCCGTGGAATAGGCATATTTATGAAGCTTCAGATAGTAAGACTAGGAGAAAAGATGGAAAATAATAGGAGCTTGTCTGTCTGATGGATAAACTTAATTGCTGGATATACGGATGGACTCATATTGAAAGTTTATAACTAATGAAGTATCCCTTGCACAAAGAGATATTTAGAACTATAAAGTGATATCTAATGACATGAAAATTCTAAGAGTCACTTGAAAAAGGAATAATTTTTTACCTTTAACACTCTTTGTACGGAGATCTAATAACATTAGGGAGCAAAAAAGTTTGGGTATGATTTGAGTGAGATATCTGAATAAGGAATCATAACATGGCTACAACTCAATGACATGAAATATTGGCATATAAACATAATCTAGGATAGAATTTCTATGCCTTAGGCAATGCAACTGCTAACTTTCAAGCTTAACCACACTTCTCAAATACTCCCTCAACTATTCTTTTCCCCTTAAATACTATAATTCATTTGACGACACTTATAATCTTCACATGAGTATTGATAACTCCTTCTACCAAAGTCTGAGTTGAACTCACTTCTCTTACCATGTTCAAGCCTAACTCAAAGTCACAAGGTACTACACATGAACCATAATACTATTCTAAACCACGGATTCAATATCATATGTGTTTTCAGAGATCTCATCTCAAAATAATACTCCTTACCACTTCAACAACTAACTTTAACATCTTACTATGAATTCACTAGTTCACAATGCATTTGTCCACTTATATACTAACATGACATTTAAGACTATCATTATAACCATATATGAACCTCTAGGCAAGAAAACCACCTCAGAATTTTCCCATATTCTCTAATACCTCTATCAATAGAAACTTTCATGCACTATCCCTAACAAGACACACTTAGAATTCTTAACTAACTATGACATATATCAAAAGTTTTACCTCAATCTTCCTTCACACTTATAGACTTAGATAAAACAAGAATATAACAATCTTTCCCTAATAAGGGACATTTACAATCTCCCATCTAAACCACTATTCATCCATTTTTATCATCATTATCCTTACATAAGGAGAGGTTATTGAAAGGTTAAAACATGAGAATCTGAAGCATAAAAGAATTCTATACATACTTTGACACTTCACTAAGGCCTCAGGAATAGAGTATCAAAGGCATGGATTCATTAAAGAGATCTAAATGGAGGACATATATGCTATAATGCAAATTTTAGTTGTCATTAAGGGTGTACCATAAGTTCTGGGATGAGAATACTATAAAACATGAGTACATCATGAGCTACATGACTTGAGATTTAAATTCATAACTTCATGGATTATAAGTTGTACATCTGAGTAAACTGTCACTCCTTATACTAGGAACTAGAGTGGACATAAGTCTATATAAAGTGCATGAATATGGGCTAAGATCATAAAGCTAGCTTGTAAGGCATGAGTAGAGTGCTGTAATGACCAAAGTACAAAATTTTGTACTGAGATAAGAATATGGGTTGGGCATCTTCTTGCCATAGTGCTTTTCTAAAACTCACTAACATCACTACTAGAATTTGATAACCGAACTTAATTCCTTGTTCTATCATCTCTCCCTTAGATTAAATCTATCATTATAAGTCTGTGGACCTCTACAATAAACTCTGAACTGAACTGCAACAACTTTACTATAGAGGTCAGGATATAATTAGTACACATAAATACAAAAATCCTCTTAAAAGACTTTACCCAAAAGTATAAAACCCATTGATAGTTCTTCCCTTTGAGATACAACTCTTAAATTTCTATATCTCCAATAGTTATCATATAATAACTTAAAAACTTACTAACTTAGAATCTTCTGCAGTTTCACAATACCCTGAGTTCACACTTTTACGTTCAAGAATTTCAAACTCTTCTTTCTATTTGCTTAATCAATTCAAACTTAGATTCTAACACTTAACATGGATATCCCCATTCTAGTGAACTATACTAACTTACTACTACTGGATAAAAATAATGAAACATAGTAAGAATCATAAAACACTAACCCACTAAAAATTTTATGAAACATAATAAAAATCACGAAACACTAACACACTCAAAATTTTATGAACACACTCAACCTTAACAAGTTTCTCCATTTTTTGGTCGCTACCTAATCTCTATCCTTACTAAAGCATTAGTATACTCTAAGTCTCCTTAATTTGTAAACCTCTCTCAAAGTGTTACTATACAATATACACAAAACCTTTCTGTCCACATGGATATATAATCTACTAAATCCAAATAAATACTATCCCCACTTTACTACTACTACATTTCAAAGCTCATGCTCCTAGCTTTAGTTCATGCTTCCATCAGATTCTGAGAAAGGATCTAAGAGCATATTTCACGTTGGTTCACTACATGATTTTCATAAATAAGAATGAACTCTTAAAAATTTTGAAACTTAAAGGAATTGATGGTATCCTTTAGAGCCTGCATGCAATCTCATAGCTGTATGTGGGGACTTTCATATCCAATTTTTACGAAAGGTTAAAATGAGCACGACATTATGGACTCAAAGGAATTGATTTTGTACAAGGTCGCCACCTAATTCTTTAGGAAAAATAACAAATCTATTTATTTATTTAACAAGTATGACTTCATTCTAATCTACAAAACCAATTAAGATTCTAGGAAAGGGTTCAAATTATTCCAAGGGAAAGGGTTAGGCACCCTTTAGAATCCACAAATGTGGTTCCCGGCCAGACTTAGGTTTATTAAAAAAGAAAAGAGAAAAAAATCAAT
Organism: Capsicum chinense; assembly: GCA_026120095.1. Lineage (NCBI taxonomy): Eukaryota > Viridiplantae > Streptophyta > Magnoliopsida > Solanales > Solanaceae > Capsicum > Capsicum chinense. The sequence continues at coordinate 178,312,950 of JAPEIP010000007.1, forward strand.
GTTAGTAAATACAAATATACAATATGTATTGAAATAATGTGTATTCTGTTGTATAATATATATAATCAAAGTATATAAATATGTATGTAAAGACAAAATTAAATAAAGAAAAACTATTCTAAAGAAAAAGACTGCAATATTTCTCAATGTAAAAAAGTGTGAATTATTTGACTAAACATCTACATCAATTTTAATATAAATATTAATGGCCTAAATTTTCCTAACGCGTGATGAGAATTGCATGACTAAAAAATATTCTGCCAATACCCCAAAAATAAAGATTTTACCGTAATTAATATTTGTACAAGTATTAGAACATAAAAATACAATGTAAAATGTAAAGTCTTCTTTAAATGCCATTTTCGATGAATATTCGTAATAACCTGTATAAACACGTGTAATAAAAATGTTAGTAAAAAATAATAAATAATTAAAATAGCATGTGCTCATATATGTATTTGAAAAATATAATTTTTGGTAAAAAAACGAGCTCAGATAAAGTTTTAAAAACTTTATAAAGATTTCATCATTGTCAAAATATTTATTTTTATTACGTCTTTATGTACGTAATAACCGTCTTTTAATTGTGGAGGCCTCAAAAATCGACGAAAAATTTCTTCATCTGCCAAGCTAACGTAGTATCTTTTCATTATCAGTTGAGCATATCTAGAGATCAGTAAAAGGGGTAAAATACCATCTAAATAGTCCTAAATATGCAAATGCAGTAATGGAGCTATACAGGACCATTAAAAAAATTGCCAAAAGCTATCAAAATTGTGAACAAAATAAGAATCAACCCAAATGTAAAAAGCAACAATAAAATAGAGCAACAATAACCAAAATGAATCATTAATGGAACCCACAAATAGTAATCTTCATCGGAGAAGACCAAGTTCTTGTTAGAAAATTCAAGGTCACTAAAAAAATATTGAGAAGAAATCCAAACTAATAAAATATTGTTGGAGTACAGGAAATGCACAAATCTATTTTTCTTTGAAAAAGAATATAAAAAGTAGATAAATCATGGATTTAGAGACATCAAAGGTTGTTAGTGGTGTTGCTTCAACAGTGTTCACCGGAGCAACACTAGAGAAATAAAATTTTGCCCAATACAAGCTAATTTGGGTAAGACAGTGGCAGTGGTTGTGCGTTGGGAGCTCGAACCTCTTCTGGTCACTACCTCCGGTGGGGCAGCAGCGGAAACAAGAGGGATAGAGGGAGAGGGAAGGAGAGAAAGCCAAAGGTGAATTGATTTTTTGACTAGAAGGTGGGGTGAACTTGGTTGTATTGATGGCGTTGGATGGCGCGTGGTGGTCTAGTCGGTGCCAGCGGTGGAGGGTTGAGAATGGTGGGGGGCGGCTGGAGATTTGAGGGGAAAAATAAGCATTAAAAAAAAAAGAAAAATGGATGTTTTTCCTGTGTATATGCGTGAATGTGTATATGTGTATGAATATTTTTGTTAACAAACAATTAAACCCCTCCCCTTATTTATAAATCAAATTGGCCCTCTCTATTATTCAAAAAATAAAAAAGATGTTCCCTCTTGTCCACTAAGTATCTTTTAGTTCAGAAATTATTAACCGATGGATTATTTCATCCTTTTAACTAATGTATAAAAATTATATTCAAAGGGATAAAAACATTTATTCGTCACTTCAAATGTCACTCTTTAAAAAGTGACCAATAAATATATCTATTTACGTTTGCAGATTATATAAAATAATGCACAAAAATATGAATGCCGGTGTAGAATTATAGAAAAAGATAAAAAATCAAATAAAAAATATATAATTGTCTTGAAAAAATATATATTATGCTATAAATAATTAAAATTATACTACGCGATAAAGAATTGCAGTGCTATGTTATGTACCTATGCAGATGACTGTGCAAGAATATTAAAATGATAAAAATCCTAAAATTTACAAAATTAAGGATAATTATCAATAAATAATGCAAAGTTAAAATATGTCAATAAATTGATAAATAAAAAAAATCTAAAAAAAATGATGGTTATTGTCAATTTGCTAAAAAATATAAAAAATATGTGAAAATTGTATTTTATGCACTTTAACGATTATAAAGCCTAAAAGTGTTAATTTTAAGCATGGAGAGCCAAATTTGGGTGTCAACAGGGACTATCTAAGAAAACTCTATCAGTAGAAATTTAAACTTGACTATTTCTATTACCTCAAAAATAAGGCAGAGTTGGCATGAATGGAGCAATATAAGAATTTTTATATGTTTCTTAGAGAAGTATAGACACCTCTATACTATTCTACAAGACTCTACTACACAACTTCATAGACACCCTAGGACACTTGAACCTTGTGCTCTGATATCAAGTTTGTCATGACCTGAGACTACGCCCTACTCATAACATAGTGCTTAGAACCACAAGTTATTCCAAGAAAACCTATGGTACTGGCATAATGCTTGAGAAACTTATTAAAACAAATACAAAATCTAAATTAGCTAAGGAAAAACATAATCATGAGATAACTTATTTCAATATAGTTCTTTTTAAAGGTTACAACATTATAATATAAAAGAAGGGGAAACTCAAACTACATACAATGACTCTGTCTGACCATCTATGAAGCCTCTACTAATAGGTAGTTAGGAAATGACCCCTACTATCCCTAATGAATGAATAATAATAATAAAATAAAATATAAGAACTACAACTTACTTGAGTCATTAAAATATGAGAACTCATCCCCTACTGGCTGAATGTTATGCTGTGCATGGCTATGATCCTATAGTAAGCACCTAAATCTATATCACATGAAAAATATATGCAAAAGAGGTATGATATCAGTACTTTGAAATGTATTGAGTATGTGAGATACGAATTAGTCATAAAAATACTTAAAACATGCTTTAAGATTGAGGACATAAGCCACTTTCTGAAATATGTATTTAAAACATGTCTATATGTAATGTTGTAAGGCATAGTGAAATTTCTAAATCATGAGCTAAAATATTTTTGTAAACTGGGAAGCGGTATAAACATAAATACTATATTTAATCTCAAGTTAAAGCTAAATATGATGTAAAACTATACTAAGGGTCATGTATGAATTCCAGGTCTAAAATTGAGTGATCTAAACTGATCTAATGACCAAGTATAAACATGTTTCGTATAAAATTGAATAACTAAATACAAGGTCATATCTATCGAAATTGAAGCATAAGTTGAACATAAATAGAGGACTGTGGGAGCTAACCATAACCGACATAGCCCAATCTGAGCAAATCAGGGTCAAAATTGCAACCCCAATTGGAAGGTTGCTAGTACTTACAAAGGGTACCAACACTGGCTGGTTTAGATAAACTAAATGATATCCCAAAAGGCTAGGGTGTCATTTATCAACTGACGAGGGACCCCTTATAACCTACGGTGGCAATGTAGTTCTGGAGCTTAGGGACTACTACTAACAATATTTTCCTAACTAATGCAAGAGCGATCATCCCTGCTTTAACTCAGTGCTATGTACTACTCCTAATTGAATGACACTGAAAATGGTAATGTCCATTATGATTACATTCTAGAAATATCAACAATGGATAATCTAAAGTTCTAAAAATCATTAAAAATTGATATATTCATGAATCCCTAGATATTGGGAGTTCATAACCCACTAGCTCTGACTAATGCAACTAAACATGATAATATTTAAAAGCTGATCATAATGGGGATAAAGGGAAATTTTATAGCACGAGTCCAAAATCATAAATTTACATATATACTGAGGGTTCATAATTCCAAGTCTGTAAAAGTACTAAATTTCATGGGAAAATATGGTATGTCAATTAATATAGATTAAAATCCACAAAATTATAATAAATAATGCTTAATAATCTTGAAAATTGATAAATCATTCATATAGCATGATCATATACTTCTTGAAATCTTAACTAATATCATGTTAGACATTCTTGGATGGGATAATATCATGAATGATATGATATGGGTGTAAGAAACCATGAATAATCCATTAAAATATGCTTAGGAGTGAAAATTATATAATAGGGAATTGAATTTTAGTTTGGAGTAAAAATTTGGGTAAAGCCTTAGTTTATGAAGATCATAAAATTCATAAATAAAAATCATAATTCAGACATGAGGATAAGAGGATATCCTTATTGAATACCCACATACCTTATTACTTTTGATTCTTGAATTGAAGTTTTGAGAATTTGAACTTGGAAATGAAGAACCCTAGTTTCTTGTAGTGGATTAGTGGAAAGTCACATGTTTCTTGAGTAATTCATATGTTGTATTAAAAATGAATGATTTGCAGTTGTTTTGGCTTTATATTCAGCCTTATAATAGCTTAAATGATGTAGTTTTGGTGTTTAAATAGTGAAAAAAGACCAAAAATACTTAAAAATCGTCTGGAAAACTCTTGGCAGCAATCCCGACAACTTAGTTCATGACTTGTGTGGTCTGACTATGATTCATGACTTGATTCATGGTCAGGAACCCAAATTTGGCCCCTATTTCCCTGGTAATGGCACCCCTATAACGACCCATTATGTTTGATAATAAGGGTCGTTATCACTAGACAGCTTTGAGAGTGCTTCATTAATTTGGCCATAACGCTTCACCCAGATATCGAATTAGGGAAAATTAGTGGTGTTGGAAAGATAATTCAATTATCTATCTATTGGAGGGTCGGGATATCAAAAATTCTTAGTAATCAAGAATTTATACTCATTTGACGCTTAATAGTTATATTTCCACAAGAACTTAATCGCTAAGGGATGTTTTGACTTGTCCATAAGCTAGGAACTATTTGAGGCCTTAATATATTTCTAAATCACTTATCAAAATAATAAAATATGATTTTTGATTTTGCATAAACATGAATCATGGTTTAAATGTTGGCTTAGATTTTTGGGGTGTTATATTTAGTTTCCTCTTTTTCTATCCCTCATGGTCTTATTTAAATTTCCACTATATTCAAGACCCTAAAAATGTAAAGATATGAGCATTAACTTTGCTACTCTATCTGTCCCTTATCAAAGTTAAAATGCCAACATAATATACAATAATACAATTTATTTAAGCCTAACCAAATTTTTATACATGCCTATCCATCAAATCTTCATGCCCGAAGGCTTAATATATGGAATTTTAATCACGATTACTTACGTTAGATGAATCTAGCCCAAGCCTAGCTGCTACAAAGTAAACCATAATTTACCTTTTAAGCAAACATACTGTTGTAGAGAGGACTGAGTTGTTCCACATGTGCTAAGTGTATTCTCATGTTGGGTTCCCTCTGAGTGTACCTCAAAACCACTCTCATGATCTATAGCCTTTAAAATCTTATGGTTGGAGGGTTAGATCTTTTCAGGGTGTTTTTATAGAAAGTGGATGACCTAGGGAAATAGTAAGAAAGAGGATTTTTAAAAATGTCTCAGTGGGGTTACTGCCATCTCCTGCTACAACGTTAATCCTACCATTATTGTAATTATTGGTAGTTCAACCCAACCCTTATTCTAATCTCTTGGCCCAATTCTTTTGGGTCCCATTTTTCATTCCCAATTTATTTTTTTCAAGTCAATTTTCAGCCAAATACTTATTGCAAATTATTTTACGGGTGTTTTCACACGTAACGATGGCTTGGGTCATTACAATTTTATTTTTAGTTTTTTACAATTTCATTTTATGGTTTTGTGTAGTGAGATGGGGACTATCAAAAATAACCTCTCTACCTCATACAATGTACTGGTACGGAGTGCGTATACATACCTTCTCCAGACTTCACTTTGTGGGAATACACTGGCATGTTGTTTTTGTTGTTATTTAAATAACTAAATTAGTATTTTACTAGTAGTATTTTTAATTTTTCTTAATTTAGAATTAAATAGTTAATTATTATTTTTATTAGCATGATAATTTTATTCAGTCTTTTTCCTTAAATGAAAATATAAAAATCTAAAAAAATAATGACCAATGAAACTATTTCTTGGTCACTATTCAAAATCTAAACCTCACAATCATCTCGCCAGCACCATAATGCCTCCTCTCACAAGAAGACAAGAAACCAACTAGTTCTTCAATCCACATTTTGGAGGAAAATTCAGACATACACAAAAATATGCACCTGCAAAATCACATTCTTAACACTCATATATCCACCCACACATTCTATTAACAAATAAGAAAAAACTCACTCATTTAATACCGATCGACACCTTTATTCCATGGGCTTCTCCATTCACTATTAACAACAACACACCACTGGTACAACACAATACATAAATAGAATTTGTAATAACCTGATTTTTTAAAATGTTACTTTTTATGTGATCTGACCATTTTGTCTATCCTCATAGTTGCTACATATTGATTTTAAGGTGTAGAGAAGGTTGACATGGTTAACAATTTCTTTGAGCGGATTTTGGGAGAGTTTTAGCTTTTAGAGGTTTTAAAAGTCTTAAGATTGACTATGGTCAACATTTAGTATTCTTGGTCTCAAATGGTTATTTTTGATAGTTTCATTAGAGCAAAAACATCAAACTTGGGTTAGTAGTAGAGTTGGTTCCAATTTGGAACCTTTAGTTTACATTTCGATCCTCCATTTAAAAACTAGTTTAAATAGGCTTTTAGGTGTATTGGGGGTTAATTTATTAAAAATGACCTACTTTTGAAAAACCAATGTTGTCATTGAGTCCAAAACATCGAAAATAGACTATTAGTATAGTTCATTCGCATTCACGGGATTCCGAATAAACTTTGAAATGTCGATCAGCAACTTTGCAACTTAGCAAAGTTGCTGGTGCAACTGATTTATGATACAACCGCTTAAGAGGCCGAGGGACAACTTAAGTGGTGGCCGCTATAGCGGCCAAACAAAGCTTTAGTAGATCTGGACTGCTTAAGCAAAGGCCAACCATATGGGACTTGGCAACTTAAGCGACCCCTAGCTGCTTAAGCGACCATCGCTATATATATACTCTTTTTAGTGATTTACACCACTTTTGGATCTTTGAGCTTTGATTTTAGATGATTTTTAGGGTTTTCATCACCATTTGAGCTTGGGTAGGCTGTAAAACTTTATTTTCATTGATTTTATCATCGAAAGCCCTCTTTAATATTGATTTCCCAAATGATATTTTTGAGGATTTTATGGGCAAATCTTAAAAATAGTTTTTCTTTAATTTGGATCTCATTTTTAACTTCTTTTTGCATGAAATTTCAAATGTAGATTCCTTTAACCTTGGAGAATGTGTCCTGAAAGATATTTCTAGTTTTACCCCTTTTATTTTAAACCCCTTATTCGAATCCATTTGGATTCAACTTAAAAATAGTCAATATGGGTATTATTATCTTTGTTTTAATGTGTTGATGTTGTATTTGAATGTTTTAGTTGATTTTGAGACTGGTTGAAAGAAAAAGGCTCCACTTCGAGGGGTTTTAAGGTTGGATTTTGATACTTTGAGGTAGATTATCACTTAAAATCTATAAACAGGGATGAGTAGTTGATATATACATAAAAGCAAGCTATGTTTTGGGGAAAATAACTAGAGGAATTTTTTATTGAGTTATTATATATTTTGTGATGCCTTTGGGGGGCTTATATTCTTGTTGTTATTGACTTGTGATATTATATATTTGTGTTGACCATGTGAGGGTTTTATTTGACATTATTTGGCTAATATATGCATTTACATGCCTTTATTCTTAATGTGGTGCTCATACGAAGAAGGGACTTGAGTAGATATTACAAGCATTATTGAGCAGTCATGTCTTTATCATGATTAAAATTCCTAATTTATAGGTTGATATGATGTTAGAATGTCTTAGATGTATATTTATTTCAATGGTGTCAAACTAGAATTGATATCATGAAATGATAAAATATTGAGTTGATTTTAGGGCTCACCTATACATGTATTCATATGATATGTTGTCTTCATACTTATTTGGTTATGAGCATTATACCCTCATTCATACATAAACATTCATGATATGTCAGTACCACTGAGGAACACTATTTTGGAAGGAAAAGAGACACTTTTGCAAAAACCTTGATACATGAATACAAGTTAGAGAGGTAGGTTGGGATTTTGAGATAGTATACGGGTTGTGAACCCTCCATGGGTCCTATTTTAGGTGTATTGAGGCTTGATAGGTGTATATATAAAGTCATGTGATGACTTCCAAACTATTTACCTCATCATTCAATTATATTGCATTTGCATATGCATTTCATGTGTTTCTTGTTTGTGTTGCTTGACATGTAATTAGTTTCTTTGCATTTTTGTGAATGTCTATTTCTATTTGATTTTTTATATATTAAAATTGTGAGTGGAAATGGTGTGAGCTACCATTTGGGAAGATTTTTTTTTGCAGGTGATATGCTCATAGTATTTCTTTACTTATATTATTTCCTACTTTGCTCAATCAGCCTATGATACCTATTGAGTATAAGTAGACTATACTCATCACTGTTGTGCCCTTTCGGTGTAGATCCTAGCTCATGTACTAGTTGCAGTAGCTGAGTTAGGGTGGTCATCATCAAATTCTTGAGGTACTAGCTCACTCCATGGTTCGGATAGTTTCCATATCTCCTACTTTTAGTTGTCTTTATTTCTATTTCAAGAGACAAACTATGTGCAATTCATGATTCTGGGTTATATTAAATGTTCTTAAGCTTGTGGCACTACTTATTGGGTTTCCATGGTATTTTCTTTTATACTTCCGCTACAATGTGTATTGTATGGACAAGACTTCACATTAAAGTCTTGTTTTATCTTTCTGTATTTACTATTTTTGTCATCCTTCCGTATTGGGTAACTTGCTTACCTACAGAGGCTGGGTCTTGGTAGTTTCAATCATAACCTTAAATTTTGGATGTGACAAATTAATATCAGAGCCATGTTTAGTGGTCTCATAAGTGTAAAAATAGGATTCCTAGTAGAGTCTCTCAGATCAGTACGTAAACATCTGTATCTATCTTCAAGAGGCTATAAGATGTCTTTAGGAAAAACTTCTCTAACGTAATTACTTTTCATGGGGGTTGTTCATACCCAATGTTCTAAACTTTTATTCCATTTCTTTGAAGTGTGGACTAGGTCCAACAATGCTAGGAATGCTAAGATAAAAGTCACTATGGGTGCCTTGATTTGAGGATGAGGCAGGGTTTATCGTCGACCCAGAGATAGAAAAGGGGCATGAGGTTCTTCCCAAACTAGAGGATGTGCTAGGGAGACCTCTCTTGGGCCTGAGGTGGATTTCCTAAGAGTTCTGAGCTGAGTATGGGAGTAGTATTTAACACCGAGTTGGGTATAATTCTGAGGTCTCATACCCCAGAACTATGTGCCACCGTAGGACTAAGATTTATGGGCCCGAGGCCGAGATAGTGATCACTGAGTTGAAGTTATACTCCCTGAAAAGAGTATGACGCCTCTCCCCAACGTGCGGTTTCTTCCTTAGGAGGACAATACGTTGGAATCCATGTAGCTCACATGTTTATGTCGGTTAGAAGAAACTCCCGAGTGTCCAAATTTATATAATCCCGAGTTCTAAGTGTCCTAAGTCTAAAAGAGTTCTAGAGTTCACAAGTGTTGAAAGTTCCTAAAAGTTCTGAGTCCTTGAGTTTTAAAGAAGTTTTACTCTCCTTGAGATAAAACTAGGAGTTTGAAAGTATTCTTTAAAGTTCCTTTAGCCTTCAAGTATTGAGAATAAGAGGAGAGTAGAGATTTCAAAGTTAAGTATAATGACTCACGAAATTTATATTTCATGTTTCTTTATTCATGGTTCATGAGAATTATATTTCAGATTTGTTCTTCATATATGCATGCATGATTTTATAAAGAGTACTGATAATGTTTATTTGAATGCATACACCCCCATATACTCGGTACATTCCCAAGTGTTGATCCACATATTCGTCTATGTGCTATATTGTCTTATAATATAGGTTCAGGTGCTCATTCCTAGCCTCATCAGTGATTTCCTAGTACCTTTGTCTAGATCTCCATAGTGGTGAGTCTTCATGGTTCGAGGACCTATCTTCAGACATTTCAATATTTTAGTAGATATATTATTGCTTTCAGTTCAGTTTGAGTTAGTTGGGGCCCTGTCCCAATGACTCTCTAGTTATGGAGTAGTAGAGGCCTTGTCAGACTAGTTATCAGATTGTTAGTATGTTGAGATTTCCAGTATTATGGTCTATTGGACCGAGTATTTTCTTCATATTTCCTATCATTTGATATGATAGTACCAGTGTTTTTTTATTTCATCTCAAAATAAGTTATTATATGTAGTAATATGCTCAAAGAGTTAGCCTGGGGCTACTTGTAGCCTTAAGCACCGTGTGATGCTTCGGGATGAGATTTTGGGGCTTTACATAATTATCATAAGTTACTTAACATAAGACTAAACCTAGTTGGTTTATAAGGGATGACTAGGATCACGGAGTGAAGCTATTACTTCTTTTACTAAAAGCTGAGAACGAACACAAATATGCATGAAGTGTATAAAGATTGGTCACAGACAACAATCTATAATGCAAAACATGGATATGGTGCCATAATGACTGAAATTCAAGGAATACGCTAGAGTAAGAATGAATCGTAATATCATCATAACTTTTATTGACATGCATCAAAATCTAATTCATAAAACTTAATTTGGTTCTTCACCCTATCATCTCCGCCTTAAATTAAAGCAGACATTTAAAGCCTTTGGGCTTATTCTATATCCTCATGATTGAGCCATAATTTCTTTATTCTAACAGTCTACACATAAATTTTTAATTTACCAGGATAAATTATATTTGGAAAATACTAACTTCACTCTTAGACACTCCTTTCATATATACCACCCTTAACTCCCTCTAGCTTCAATAATCATCGCCATATACTTACACTTTTCTAAATGAACAATTTTCCCTTCCTTTAATTTTTCTAATATCACACCTCGAAATTTATATTTTTTTCTAAACAATGATAACTATTATTATACCAAAATACCCAAAATTGTCACCCAATAACTCCAAACTTAGCTATTAAGAACAGTATATATTGTATAACTGGCCTTACTAACACTTAGAAACCCATGGGTACTATCTAAGAACATACGAAACTTAATAATCTTGGAAAATAATGCAGCCACATATTACCTTGGGTACACCTCTACATCGTACCTACACTATCATACTTAATTGTGAATGAATGAACTTAAATCCTTGCATATATTATTTCAATCCTACTAGCTCATTTCTATATAGTTAGCATCAGTATCCCAAGTAATAATTATTTCCAACTTGATGATCATCCACTATTAAAACCTAGTGTCTAGTACTAGACATGATTAACAACATAATTTCACATACTATTCTTGCTTGGCAGCCAAAAAAACATTAAGAAACATTAGTCAACTAGAACAATATAATAATAATAATTGACCATAATCTTATGGTCTATCTTTTTATAATCCATTAGCATATCCTCCTTTTATACATCGCTACTACTTATCTATCCATACGTCTAAGTTATATTCATCTCTATAAGCATCAATCATTTTCCTTTTCACAATGACAAAAGAAAGTCTAGTTTGTCACCCCATAACCACCAAATACTTTCATTAATGACCTATACTTTTATAGTATAAAAAAATTCCATTAATAAATACTTTTCTTGTTTAAGCATGCTCCAAGTCACCTTAACTAATAAATCCTTCCCTACCTTCAACCATGAAATCTACATCACACTCACTACTCTTTAGTTAATGCCCAAAGAAATATTACCTCAATCCTAACTTAATAGAATACGAAGAGCCATCTATATGCTTTTAACTTATCGTTATCCCTATCAGTTTATCATTACACTTTTAAATCCATACTTCCAAAGCTGAGGTTATTCTACAACTTATGAATCATAATACTCTAAGTTGGAATATAACTTAACGAAAACCCTACTCAATAATCTAGGTATATACTCCTTCCTCTCATAGGTCCTATCTGTAATGAAGAGTTAAAGAGAAATCTAAAAACATATCATATTATGTCTTATCCATACAACTCATATGGAAGAGGACATATACTTTTGAATTAAAGGACTTAAAACATGCTAACATGCTCTTTTCAAGACCTTTGTGCAATTTTTGAAGTTTAGTATAGTTAAATTGAGAGCATCATATTGGTTGGAATTTAAATTTACTACTCATATTATCTCAAGGATGATCCATATAAGTTGGAGTATTTTGGAGTAAAATACGATTCAATGAAAGCTTCTAATAGTATACTTTCCTACATGATCTAGAGTACGAAAGAAGTAAAACATTTCTTAAATGCCCAATAGCCTCTCAAAGAAAAGTAAAGATGTCTCTATACCATTTCCAAAGACTCTACTAGATATGACATCACAGGATCCTAACACACTTGAACTTTAGGAGATGATACAAATTTTGTAAAGCCTCGAGACTACCCCTAGATGTCATATGCTGCTTAGAGTCATAAGTGATCCCAATCTAACCTATGACACTGTATAATTCATGAGTAACTAAATTAAAATACATATAACTTGAAATACTAAGTGGAAAAATTGTCATTAGCTAAACTTGTTCAATAATATACTGTTAAAATACATTTACATCACTATATTATACAAAAGAAAATTGAAACTGGCTACATCAACTCTGATTGGCGGTACGTGAAGCATATACTAATACTGAATATAGGTATCCAAGACACGATCTCCAACTATCCCTACATAATATAAATAAATAAAAATAAAATATTGAATCTACAAATTGACTTGAGTCATCGAATAAAGATAACTCATTACCTACTGGCTAAAAGCTACAAACTACATGATCATACCTACAGTATGAAATAATGTAGCCACACAAACGTATATATAGTCAGTTCTTCTATAATATAATGAGTATGTAAATGTGATATGTATTATAATCTTAAAAACATGTATGCTAAGTGTATACAGACTCACTACATTCATGAATAAAACTAAAAGATGAAATACTATAAAGCATGAGGATTAAAACATAAGCTAGTAAAGCCAGTGAGTCATTACACTTAGTTTCAAAAATTAATACTTTTGTGGGAGAGTCTTACAACTGATATAAACCATATAACCAATATAGAGTTCAACTTCTGACCCGTATTTAGAAGGGTTTCTCTATACCTTTCCATTTGTATAGAATCTAAACTAGAGTGATCACTAAACTGTGCCCATTTGGAAAAGGAAGACACTTTCTGGTGAGTTCCCCTTTACCGTATGATGACACGTGATATTTGGAAGTTTGGATGTGCTAAAGCCTCCTTCCCATGGTGCTAAGTACAATCTCAAAACATATTAGTGCTCAAGATATATGAAATTCACCATAAAGTAAGAATATAGGTTTTATAACATGCATCTGTGCTAAATTATGTTCTTAAATAAATATGTGAATTGCATAACTTATCCGAGATCATGAGACAAAAATTAAAATCATAATCATGATGTAATAATTTATAATCTAACTTTTAATTGCCTCCAAACTGACTGAATCATGCAAAAGATCATGTATAATTACCAACTCATGGAACCTCATGTCAAATTATTAAAACTAAATTAATATTATCAATAATGTGAGTAAAAACATGAATAAATATGAATTCGTGTGCTAAATGAACTTTAAATCATAGAAAAGAATCATAATATCAAAAACATGAAAAATAGGTATGAACCCTAATCATCAAATCTATAAAATTCATGTAAAAACTTACTTTTAGGAAATAGGATGAAAGGTAATCCTTGTTCAAATCCCACATAACCGATCTTGTTGACTTCTTGAAGGAAAGCTTGAATCGGAACCTTGAAAGTAAAAATATTTGGAGAGAAAACCCTTTTTTTGATGTTTTTGAGAGTTTGAGGAGAGAAAAAATGATAGATATTTGTTATGGGATGAGGGAAACATGTTTGATATTAGTTTTAGGGACAATTGGGACATAAATTACCAAATTATCCTAAAAAATCTTAATCAAAATGAGATTTTAGCATCGATGTGACCACTGGCATGACACAGTCTTATCATGGAGCAAATATAGTGTGCCATTATTTTATCATAGAGCACAACTAGTGTGTGATGATCTTATCATAGAGAACAACTACTGTTCCATGATCTTACCACAGACCCTTACTGGTTTGCTCATAAAAATGTTCATAACTTTTCACTCTAGTATCGAATTAAGCAAAATTAGATGTGCGCGAAAGAGGATTTAAATACCTTTCATTTAGTAGGTCTTGAACTCAAAAACTCAATATATTCTAGAAGTTTTAATCATTTAAAGTTGACTCTTATAGGATGAAATACTAAAACTCAATTGATAACAAATAATCTCAACTTAACTTTGCTCTAAATATTTTCTATAAGCATGATTCATATAAAAAGGCACTTTACACACTAGTTAAATGATCGTGACACTTATCTATCATTAAAAATAATTATTTGAGGGCCTATAAAAATATGTTAAAAGATTAGAAGCTTAGCTAGAAATTTATGGGATATTGTAATAATCCTACTAAGACAATTAATTTGAATGAAGTGGACGATACTAATATTATGGTTATTTTCCAAGTGAATAATGTGATAAATGTGAGTGACTGGGAGATAAGTTTTGTGTGAATAAAAATAAATGTGGCTTACACCCAAGTCAATGGAGGAGGATAATTTAGTTGTCTTGATTAAGGAACTGCTCAAGTTCTCAAAAAGAATATCTTCTTAAACTCACATGTAAAAAATATATTGGCTTTAACCAAGTTCATGTTCTTAATACTTGAACCAATTTGATTGATATGGTATTACTAGTAAATTTTAAGGCAAAGTTTGTTTTGAGAATATTATGAGTGCTAAAATATGCTAATTTTTTATTGGGAAAAATAGTGTAAATATGATTTAGTTATGTTAAAATTATGCTAAATCATAAGGAAGTAGTATATTGGCCTACTTTTTCCATTGAGAAGTTGTGCACAAAGTTTAGGGGCCAATTTCAAAAGGTGTGATGAGAAGAGTGGTGTGTAACAATGCAATCAAACCTAAGTGGGTATTTCATCCTACTCTAATGACAAATGGTAGAATATATATAATAGATAGGCTAGTGAAGTGATTGTATTCCCTTTATACGATAATGCTAATGAATCCATTGAGAATATGTTATTTGGGTTTGGATATGGTGGACAATTATAGAAAATAATGCTATGTTGGAAAGGGATAAATAGGAAGTCAATAAGCAGGACAGATGAATTAAAGTGGATAGCAATATTTTCTGATGGAGGAAGTGGTAAGGCACAGCTATACAAAATGGTCTTAGCAGGAAGTGTCACCTAGTATGGAATAAAAGAAATCAACAAGTCTTCTAGAAGAAGTTGAGAAATTTTTAAGTGTTGAGTACAAGATTGGTGGAGGAATACATGTTGAGGACAACATTACAAGCAATTAGAGGGTATGCTATAACAATTGAACTTTTATCCGTAAATGCTTGTAGGAAGAATAGGGGGATGAGAAATTAGTGGTAAGGATAACCACAAGTTATAGGTTTTATTGATTGTAAATATTATATTTATTTACCAAAAAAAAATTCTTGTGAATGAAAATGTTATTAACTTGCTTGCTTGATTTCTTTGATTTATGACATGTTAATATGACTTTTATGTTCACGAATTCTCAATGTTTTAATATGAATTTATGTGTTGGCATGAATTTACTATCATTTACATGCCTTACAAATATTTTAGGAGAAATTAGTTAAACTTGTTATGAGTTGTGGAAATAACTATTTTATTTTAAAATTTTCAAAATATGAGTGTACAAAAGTTATTTTACTTATCCTGAAATATTTGAATGTATGAGGGTGACTTCCAAGGTTGTACTACTTGATTTTAAACGAAGAAAAAAGAATGGTATATTATGGTGAAGGATTTAGATACTTATCATGTTTCTAGTGATCCTAAAGTATATTATGATGTTATTTATCTCTTAGTGTATTATTTTGAAAAGAGCAACTGATTATAAATTAGTGTTGAATTATATGTATTGTACTAAAAGGGTACATGAATGATACTAAGTGGCTATTATAAATCGTATGTTGTAATGAGTTAATCATTAGTGGTGTGAAATAACATAAAATCAACCAAATAGATGATTAATTATGAAATCGAATTTTATGATTTTGGAGTTGGCTGATAATGAGACTACGAAACTTATAATAATATCAGGGTTGAGATAAAATCAACATGACAATAAATTATGGTTGTCAAGCAGCATTATCTGTGATTGAAAAAAGATGTGTTTGAGATGGAATAATTTTCTATAATATATAAAGTCATAAACGAATTTGACCAACTCATAAACTAGAAGAAACATTAAGGGTAATGAGACTTTTGTTATCAAATAGAGAAAATAAACAATAATGGTAACTCAACATATGTGATTGAAGATCTCATGAATTAGGTTTATATAAGTATCAAATCATTATTTTATTAATTGCTCTATTAAATTATGTCTCTCCTATGGTGTGTGAATATAGTGCAAAACTGCAAGGCAAAGTGAGGTTGAGCTACAAATTCTTCAGCTATTACCATATTCTCTATCGGTGGTGTATAGCTCCTCAGAATGCACTTAATGGGTGGACCTATATGAGTGTAGAGTGGTGTCACTTTTATGAAATTGTGATAGATTGTAGAGCACTCATGAACAACAGATTACGCGCATGACCTCTTAGCGCAAAACTGTGATACGGTAAAGATTATGCAAGTATAACGTGATATAATAAAACTCTAAGTTTACAAAATAACTCTTGCAAAAGATTATGTGAGTATAATGTGACATAATAAGACACCAAATTCAACGCATTATATATTCATTTGTGAAAATCCAGCAAAATATCATATATTATTTTATTTCTTATTATTATTTTTGAGATATAGCGGAGATTATTGAAAATAAGTCTAGTATCTCAAAAGAAAAATCATCATTTTTTAATATCATTCAATAATTATTTTATCACATTTTAATATTTGAAGGTTTTGAATTCTTTATACCCTCTTCATGGCCATTAATTACCTTCATTGCTCTTTGAATAGTCTTAATTAACTATTATCTTCATGACAACTTCAAACATCTCTTTTAACATTTATGGCATATTTTAAAATTTAATTAATTTGCTCCTTAATGACGTAGTAAATCTTTCATATTCCATATGATTGTTTGGTCTTGGTTCACCAGTACAAATTCCTTTGTCCTTTTCTTTTGAGAAGTAAAAGATGAGAAAAGAACAAGAAATATTATATATATACATATACATACATATTTATATATATGTATATATATATATGTATGTATGTATGTATATAAATATAAAGAGTGTTGGATTTCTAAATAAAAAAATCTTTATTAGTTTTTGGATCCTATTTTAATACTAGTGATCACGCTCAAAGTACACCTCTAATTGAAGGATGAAACAGTTGTTGTCAAATATAGTAACTCAACTAAGGTTGGGGTCGAATCCCAAGGGAACATGTGATTTGATAGATCTCAGTGGTTAGAGTCTATGTGCAAAACGGGAAACTAAATAGGGGGATTTGAGTGTAGTAGTCTCGAACACAGAACAATATTAACTCAGTTGAAGATCAGTCTTGAGTGAACACTCGGATTGCATTCCTCCTGGCATCCCAACTCTCAACTCTGTAGGTTTATGTGCGTTGTTTAACAAACTCAATACCTTGCATACAAAATCAATAAGTATGTACCTCCTACAATCTTTTGAATGAGCTATATGATTTCACCTTGGACCAATTTAGTCTCAGGGTGTTGCGTTACTAATCCTTACCCTTTATAGTCAACTATCACCTTTTGAGTCTCAAGCTATTAGATGAAGGCTAATAGTTATTCGCATATACCATTGTGCTGCAATAGATCGGATATTAACTCCCCAAATTACTATTGTCTTTATCTTTTCCTAGTTACTAACCCTTTATTAGAGCAAGTAGCAATATCTAGGCGGGATCCTAATTTGTGCAACCATCAAAAAATCAATCATATCAAAGATAAAGTAATGCATGTGATAGGTATTGGTTTACTGTCAATAATTGCACCTCCATTACTTCATTAATTTTTCAGGGTTTCCACAACACTAGCTATGGGTTTTAGCCGCTTATGATCATGAAAAAATTAATAGAGATCATGTTGGAAAGCAAAGATGAAATCACAATGATATGATGAAAGAAAATCCACAACCAAAAATAGAATAATTAATAAAATTCAATACAATGGAATCCCAAGAGAAAAGATGGATCTTCAAATAAAAATATGTTTCTAAGTATTAAAAGTGTTGCCTCTCGTATATATCATATATCTTTGACTAAAAACTATGTAAAAGGTATTTATAGTACAAGAGAAAATCCTAAAAACTAAGCCCAAAAAAAATAGAAAAAAACTGGGTCGACGACCACCTACTCTCTGCACTTGCAGTCTGGCAGAGTGCAGGTACTATCTATGGCCCAGGCAGAGGGCACAGGTAGTGGGTGCAGGTAGCAAAAGCAAAAATTCTGCAATGTTCACCTCTCGTAATTTTGACTTTTTGGCACCTGCTTTGTGTACATGTGGTCCGTAGGTCCTTCTTATAGCCACATGTTGACTTGGTAGGTTCCGTGAGTCAATTTTTCAGCTCTTCTTCGACCCTCGAACATGCATTAATCATGATCAAAATAGAAAAAATTCCAATCATCCATGATTTCTCCAAAAGTAAAAAAATGCCTTTTTTACCATTTTCACGAACTTATCATCCAAATCATGGTTTTCTGCAAAAACATACCCAAAATAGATCAAATCTAATAAAAACCCTTTAGAAACTTGCATATTTATCTTATTTTAACCGCCAAAAGTGCTATATTTCTATAGCACATCAAAAACTCAACTTAGAATGTTTGTATGTCTTCTGGAAATAAAAACACAGTAAACAAAAACAATGCTTAACTAAGAGAATCTAAGATATTCATAACAGTCATCATATGTAGTTTAAATCACAACATCCCCTCTTATACCTCTTTTCAAAACAAACTGTCTGTGAATATGAAGAACAATAATGTAACACAAAGGAATCAAGGTATGGTAACTATATTAGCAACAGACAGCCACCTATATGTAAAAATTACACTACCCAAAACAAGCAGATAGCTAGAACATGACTCAAGTGCCCTCACAACAAGAATATCCCACTCACTCATATGAAATCATGCAATTCAATGTAGGGATGGTCTAGAGACGCTCACTCTAAAAAAAGAAGTTTTGGTCAATCCATGTCCAATACCATAGCTTTCCCTTATTTTCTTCACCCTAGCATTCAGATAGTCAAGTCAGGATCACTATAGGACATTTCTCATCTTGTAATGTAGGCTTGAGGGATGGTATAATAGGTATGAACAATTAAACTAACTAAGCCTCCTTGTCACTACACTAAATTTGGGGTCTTACTTACTAGCTAATTTCCTTTTTATTCCTCCTTTATTTCTTCTTTTTATTAAGTTATTGCATATTCAGGTTGGGTGTGGTCTTTTATTTTTTCTTTTTCATGTTTTCACAATTTTTTCCTTTTTCTTTTTTTCTGTTTATTTTTATGCCAGACCCAACCCTACTAACTTTTCCTCTTATTTTTTCTTTCTTCATACCCACTATACATTACGTACCCCTATCATAGCCACCCTCAACAAAGGCTTTTTTCCTGTGTTGAGGTGCATAATGTCCAAGGAGGACCAGGACCAAAACAGGTTTATTGTAATATAAATAAGAAGGTGAAAGGTGTAACAAGAAAAATAGGCTATTAGGCTCAAAATAGAGATCAAGGGATATAATTTATACATAGAAGGTCATTTAGGCTAAAGGTGAATTAAAATAAAAAATGGTCTATGATTCTTTCCTAACAAACTATCCTTCGACCTAGGCAAGACTAACTAGGCAAGTTCAGAATTTAACATATAAAGGGAACTAGGTAGCATCTCATACTCATATAGAATAGAGTCACCTTACTAACTACTACCTATTCAGTTCATGCAATTATTATCAAATGGTTATCATGTCCCTAATACTAGTGCCATAACAAGATCCACAGAGTTCACATATATGTACATCAACACAAATCTAAATCATAAAAAAATTTTAGGGTCATAAATTAGTCAAAATCTAACTACTGCTCTAAATACTCAAAATTTCCTTATTACACAAAAATAAGACAATACAAAGAAAAACACAATATGACACATAATTATCCTAGACATGTTGGTTCTACAATTATACCTTGATCGATAGGAAAAGAAGCATGGAAAAAAACACCCGCGGAGGCAGGACATGCCCACTCCCAACTAAAAATTATGCACTATCCTCAATACAAACAAAACAAAACATAGGGAAGTAAGAACATACCTAGGATACACAAATCGCTTAAGTAAAGAGCCTCCTCAGATGGGGGCATGAAAGCTGGCGGAGGCGGTGGTGGTGGCGGTGAACTACTAAATGATGCACCCACTTATATAGTGTTACGCCTCTGCCTATCTATGAATGCAGCCTCTAAAGAATCATGTCTGGCTTTTTAAGGGCCTCCTCTTCTATTATAAAAGGATCCAGCAAATCGAGCAAGTTGCCTCTCTTGGTCTGAACTGTTGGGATCTCCTCATCATCCTCCATGAAAAAGTCAAAATATTGTGGCACTTATTGAGGTGATATCTGAACTACAGGGGGTATCATAGAGGGAGTAGTTATGACATGGATCTCTACAAGAGAGTGTACCTCTACTTGTAGGATGTCAAAATCCTCCCTCATCTTAATAAAATCTACCGTACCCATATTTATATATCGGGATATAACCCATCTCTCTAGATTATCAATTCATGTCTAAAAGTCGACACACAACTCTAATAGTGTGGACATCTAAGTAGTCTCCCATCTAGCCTTAACTTTCTCAAATCTCGTCTTGACCCCTAATCTCATCTGCCAAAGAGGATAGTCATCTCGGTCTTGACAACTTTTAATCAAGTAGTTGTAGCTCTCTAACTCTCCACTAGGCTCTATAAAATTTCATTGGATACAGTAATCATACTTGTCGTAGGAGCTGTAGAGGTTGGGTGAGTAGACTCCATAGATGCACCCATCGACTTTGAGGTCGAAACTGGGGCTAAAGTAGAAGTAGATTATGTCCCTTCTCCTTGAGTACTCAAATTTGGAGCATCTCTTTACTTCCCAATATCTATATCTGTACCAACACCCGCATTATCTATATGTGCCTTAATAGGCTCTATAGAAACTGATGGACCCTCAGACTAGGCCTGTAGTACTATTGCCTACTATCTAAATCTCCTAGAAGTGTCTAGATGTGCCAGACCCTTTATGGTCTTCGTTTGCATAGTCACAGTGATAGTAACTCTCTCATCAATACCAATTAACGCAAGCACACTTGTCTTATAGCAAAGGCTTTGAATCTTATAAAGAAATGACAGGTTTATCATTTTACCAAAGGCTTTATTATGTATCTCATGACTGCGGATGGAAGCAAAGTCAATATCATAACCAACTATCAAGTAGAAAACCAATAAAGCTCCTTCCCACATCAATTTTTTATCTAAAGTAGGAAGTAACGATTTAGTAACCATCAAAATCTGGCCTTTAGTGTCAACAACCCTTTTTGATCATAGTTGGCCCCTCAATCAATGGGGCCTCCTCACCCCTATGGTGAAATATAACTGGCTATCCATGCAGACATCTTAGCCCTCTCAGCTCTGTACTCAACATCTCGCATAATATAATGATCTCGTGCAGTCCTCAGTTTGTGGTTGCACTCTACTGTAGATGCAGGTGTAATATAATCTAAGTTGAACATGTCTCTAAGAATAGTCTCCGTGTGTGGTCAAGTTGTGGGTGTCATGCAAATCTAATCAGTCCTGGATGATAATGCATGGGGAGGACTATGGTTGCTCTATAATATACGTAAAACTCCCTCACCCTAGTCAGGCTGTAAGAATTGAGTGTCCTAGTCATCCACCTAAGCTAATACTTGTTAAATTTTGCCCGAATCTATGGTAACTACTTTAGCCCTAATAAGTTTATCTAGAGCTCCTCATAGATACATCTCATCGTCCTACCTAAATCCTAAACATGACTATCAATATTATATATCTCACGTATCCCAGTCATACACCACCTTAGATGTATCTCCCAAGGAGGTGCATCTGGGGCAGGTACGGGTGTCTGCTCTGACTATCCATTATGGAAAGCCTTTGTTGTACCCTCCAAAGACTGGGGTACCACTGATGACTGCTACTTCTTAACCTTCTCAGAAGAATCCTAGGACCCCTCTTTAGACTGAGGGTCCTAAGCATCAGTATGTGGTGTAGTCTTAGACTCTGCCTCTTCATCATTATCATCAGGTAGAGGAGTATTTGGTGGTGATATCCTCGTATACTTCATCCTCAGCTAGGCTGCGACTGATCGAGCAGCCTAGTAAGTCTATCCTCATATGACTCTATGTGTCACTGCAACTATAACATCAACAAAACACTATCTCGGATACTCCTTTACTGAACTGCTAAGCTTAGAGACTCTGTTCATCTCCTTGAAGTACTAGGTGTTTTCTTCTTCACTGATTTAGGTGCCATGTATACCTAAAAAAATAAATATTACTTTTCAACAAAAGTAACGAATAGTAAAGTTGAAGAAAAACTCAACATTCAAAAAGTTTGAATTTATCCTCACTTTTCACACCCCTACAACCTATTTGAAACCCTAACAAGTCCACTATATAAAAAATAATTAAAATTCATGACTTTGAAAGCTAACAAACAAGTTCAACTCATGGCATTACTTTCGTTCATTTAAGTTAAACTTTTGGTTAGGGCCTAAACATAGAATTTTAACTTGAGACAAGGCTCTACATTATGATTTTAAGCTATTTGAAGGCTCCCTCATACAAGCATGATGGTTTTAATTGATTTAACAATGCATTATCCATATCAACTTGTTTTAACAATAGATAAAATATTAAATCACCATTAGAAGCCAAGAAAGTTACCTCTTATATGAAAATTCAGAACAAAATAATGAAGAACTCAAGCAAAACCAAGATTGAAACTTGTTTCTAGCGTGTGTGGACTAGTTGGTACCTCAAACAAGTATCAATTTCACCTTTTCTTAAGTGTGGGGTTGGTTTATGTTTAAGGTGGAAAGTTTGAATTTATAGAGAAAATTAAAGTTTAGAGGATTAAAATGAGTTAGAATGAGAGTTAGAATGTTTTGATATAGGTGGGGGTTGTAACAGGCCATATTTAAATATTGGTGGACTCTAGATTTTAAATAAAACATGGTCCTAAAAAATAACCTATCTGCGATCGAGTACTGGGCTCAGGTATAACCTGCAGCCAGCAGGTGCCAGGCCAACATTTTTGGCCCATTTTTATACCACCTGGACATGGCGTATTGCCTTTTTTTCCAGCTACTTATGGTCCCACCACCTAAGTTTTAGGTCCCAAAAGTAAAACTAGGTGCCAAAGTCCACAACTTATCATTTTTCATCTTCAAAATTTCAATTTTTTAAATTTTCTACTCAACTTACCGTGTAGGACTTGTGATCATGATGGGTTGATCACATAGTCACCTTACCTAAGAATCGATGAATGTAGCAACATTTACCTTATTCCAAGTAAGGTCCAAAAGATAAAAAACTACAAAAACAAAAACAACAAAAACATAAACACTAAAATATAGTAGGTTGCCTCCCACTCAGTTCTTGATTTAACGTCGTGACATAATATGGTTGGTTTGGTTACTCATACTTTACCAACAAGACCATGGGTTTCCTCCCATATAGCGCTTGATTTAAAGTTGCAACACAACATAGGTATCTTGATTACTCAGAATTTATCAAGAAACCTATAGGAATATCCTCCAAGATCATCAATACAATTAATCATTGACGCTACTCTCACGTGGGTTGGTTGCTTCATAGAATTTTGAATGTTGAATATTGTCTCCTCACTATTGATTCAGAATTTAAGATTACCCTCCTCCATGTCAACCATAGCTCTGTCTGTGGACATGAATGGTCTTCCCAAAATTATGGGCATCTCGATGTCAACCTTATTGTCCAAGATGACGAAGTCAATTAGGTAAATGAATTTGTCCACCCTAATGATCACGTCACATGACAACCCCACAGGCTTCTTCACTATGCGGTCAGCCATCAATAGACACATCAAAGTTGGTTTTGGATGGTTCAAGCCTAGTTTTCTGAAGACAGCCAACAACATCAAATTAATTAAGGCCCCTAAATCACACAAGGCTTAGGCGAATATGGATGACCCAATAGTGCATGGTATAGAGAACGACCTTAGGTCACCCTTTGTTTGTGCTAAGGACCTAGTTGTAATTGCATATTAATAGTGAATTACCTTAAAATCCTCAAGATTTACTTCTTTCTTCCCTGTGACTAACTATTTCATGAACCTGGCATATTCAGGCATCTTCTCTAATGCTTCAATAAGAGGTATGTTTATGCTTAACTATTTCAACATCTCAATAAATTTCTTGAACTTACATTCATCTTTCTTCTACATCAATCAAGAAGAAAAAGGTAGGGGTGGTCTCGGAATCTGTCTTACAGCTGGCTTAATAATTGGACCCTTACATTTGTCTTTAGCAACTGCATCTCTATTTGTTGCCACCTTGTTAGAATCGACAACATGTGTCTCATCATCAAGAACTTCTATAGCAGGTAATTAAGGATCCATAGTAGTGACACCACTCCTCATGGTAATAGCAAATATGTGACCGTTATTTTTCAAATTTTACACAGTATTGCTCGGAAGGGTACCCAGTACCCTCTAGTTTAGAGTTGCTGACATCTGCCCAAATTAGTGCTCTAGCTACTTGATAGCAGTGGCATGAGACTCAGCCTTTTGGGTTAATCCTGAAATATCAACCTTAATTTCCTTAAGGCTGGTCTTCTGAATTTCCTGACCCTTCCCCAATTTAGCTAGCATTTCCTCAATTTTAGATTCTGCATTGTATCAACCAATTGGAATATATCTATCTATATTCTCTCTATACTCTTTTTTATTCCTCCAATCACAATATTACTTTACACCATGGTCTCCATACCTATCATAATAGTTTTGACTCTAGTTCAATTGCCCTTGGGCTCAAAAACCTACTATTTGATGATCCAAATAATTATCTTTCTCTTCTGATTAAGACTCATATGCTTTGGTAGCTGACCCCTGTGCTGCTATTGTAGTCATATTCTTATAATTTGTTGCTTTAAACTTCTTTCCTTACACAACTAAATCAGTCCTTAGTAATGCAATTTCTTATGCTATTGTATTATTAGCTGCTCTCCAGTTGCAGAAAGCACCTATATCATAGGTACAAGATCCTCTCTCAGCCTCTTAAGTTTGACACCCTCAGTTAGTGAGTGAGGTCTGATCTAACATCTTCAAAGATTCCTTCTAGCATATTCTAATAAAATCTCCTCCAGTATGGTGTCTTCAATGGCTTTGGAGCTGATGTTCAGGGCTCTGTAGAATATCCCCGATAAGCTTTTTGCTGAATATTGATGATTGGACACTAAGTTTAACTTCTTTTTAAACCTGAACCAAGCCTCGTACATGGACTCTGACTACGACTACATGAAATTATAGACCCCATCCTTAAGTTGCAATATCATTGACAGAGGAAAGAACCTTTTTAAAAATGGCATGCTCAACTCATTCCAAGTAATGATAAAGCCTCTTGGCATTTCCCCCACCCATAAAGATGCTTCTCTTGTAAGTAATAAAGGGAAAAACCTCAGTCTAAGTGCTTCCTAATTTACCCCTGGATTGGTATACGAGTTACAGATCCCAAGGAAATTTTCAAGGTATAAATTTGCATCAACGGTAGGCAATCCTGCAAACACACCCTTCAAATTTAGAAGTTAGATCATGGCACTCGTGAAGTCAAATTTGATGCCTAGGGAAAAATAGGAGGTACTATGGCTCCATTATCTGTCGGCTCAATATATCCTATATCTTCCTCATCATCTATATATGGTAGCATCTACTAATATGCACTGATATCTTGAACACGGGTACTTTTAGCTCTATCTCGATTCCCACCGAGTGCTACTCAGTAGTCTACTTCTTGTCTCTGTTCAGCTAGATATGCATCCCTAGCTATCCTCTTAGCTTCTTCTACTACTCTCTTTTTCGCTTCAGTTTGAGCTAGTAGCTCAAGTCTGCCGATTAATAATATTTAATACTCCCTCTATTGGGGGTACATTATCATGAACCCTATAAGGATTATCACCTCTCTTCGATGTTCACATCCTTCCAGGTGTTTGTAGGATCCTCTCTAGATTCAGGTTCACTGAGAGTAAGGGATTGCCTCTACTCTGTATGCTAGGCATACATCAACGTCTGCAAAGCTAAGAACAAAATTAAAGATTAAAAACCCAAGAACTTTAATAACCTCAATCCACAAATTAATACCGTGTTCCTCGACAAAGACATCAATATTTTGATAACACTCAATGTACACCTCCAATTAAAGGATGAAGCAGTTGCTGTCAAATATTGTGTGATTAATGTTTTTGTAATGATATAAATAAGCATATAAGTGTAAAACTACTTGATTAAATTTCTTAAGATCGATTTCAAACAATCTTGGATATAAATGTGGTCATTTAGAGTTTAGACGAGACAACTAATTTTATTAGTTTAAGCTAGATGTTGTTCTAGTTGATCTCGATGAATTCTAGTGTGTGTAATGAGTTCCTAATGGTATGATTGTGTAATTATGTGTGTAAAAACGTGTTTATATTATTTTTGGTTCAATTGAAACAATCCAAGAGTCAAAACCAAGTTAAAAGATCAAAAGGGGCAAAACTAGTATTCTCAGCTTAAGTTTCTAATTTATCATCTTGGATGTTGTGTTGTTTTGAGCTCCAATTCGTAGTGTTTGATTTTATAGGATGATTGTTTAGTTTCTTATGATGATATATGGATGATACAAAATCTTTAAATTAAGTTGAAACAACACCACAAGGCTATTATGGATGGACAAAATCACAGGACAAGATTTGACATAAAACGAACCTCTTGGGGTTCACTAGCGCATTGCGGATGTTAGATACTGCTACTTGGCACGTGAAACACCTTGGAAGCTTAATATGGGATCCAAAACAGTGTGTTTATATGATTAGGGTACATCGCTCAGCCTAGGTACCGCGATAGAGGGCACAATGTGGACCCTAGTCCAATTTCGGCATATTTGGCCTCTTATAAATAGGACACTTAAACATGAGGCTATACATCTTGGACGACTTTGAAACTTGGATATTGGCTGAAAAACACTTTAATTTGGGATTTTATATCTTTATTTTAGTTTTTTACTGATTTTAAAATGTTATCGATCTTTGTGATTACGGTTATGTCCATGAGCGGCTAAAAGCACCCTTTCCTAGTTAAGGCCAAGAACATAATTACTATTGCTTTGAATTAATTTGGTTTTGATTATTTATCATATTTAGTTCTTTTTTTTATCCTATTTATTACTATTTTAAGGATTATCTACCCTTAGAATACATCCATTGTCGTCGTGTGAGCACAAGAAGAGGAATAAGAGGATAACATATGGGGGTAAATAGAGTAGTATTATAATATTCAATCGAATGAAGTTATAATCTGTATGTAGGATAGACATATACATACTTGACCTTCTTGGTTCACTTATGGGAAGAAATATGAATGCATTTAACCTAGTAACCACATCTACACTCAACGATGTAGTTGTGGAGCTAAGTTAGATAGGTGATTAGAGGCTTAAGATACCTTGATCATAATATCAACCGCGTGAAGAAAAAACCAAGATAAATAACTTAACCAATGAAGTTCAATTACATAGTATGATAGTTCATAAAGTATGATAGTTCATAGTTCTTTAAACCCGGGTTTCAGTATCATTAATTGTCCAAGGCATTTACCTTTCCGCATTATCTACTTTATTTTTGGTTTATAACTCCCAAACACTTTTGGATAACTTTACAACACTTTAATCTCAATAATGTACTAGAATTGAATATTTGATTAACGCATGTCCCTGTGGGGTCGATATTTATCTTTATTTAAGGCCATTGTATTACTTAGTGAGATCACGTACACTTACGTATCCATTTGGGTGCAATAAGTTTTTGGCACAGTTTTCAGGGACTTGTAAATAGGCAACTGTCTTATTTTTATTTTTGCTATATTGATTTTTACATACTTTAGTATTTTCTTAGTTTCCTTTACTTTTTTTGTCATACTTCTTGATATTTCAGCATGGGATAGATGGTTTTGAGTGACAATAATTCTTGTTGTTTTTGTACAGGAACCCATCGGGAGTGTATTTGTCCATATTTTAATGGAATCATGTGGTTGGTACCTTTACAAGATAAGGTGGATACTATCCTATCTGTGGAGCAGGCACAAGAATTTTAGCCACAAGAATTTCCTGAGACTAAAATTGAGAAAGTGAATAAGAGTGAGTGTGTTGTGGAGTGTGTAAATTTGGAAATAGGATTGGCTGGGCCTTATTCAAAATACTTTTCTAAATTATGTTTATATGAGACATATCTGTGGAGTCATCTGAAATAGTGGAAGAGTGTGAAGATCAGGAACAAGAATCCTATATTCTTAATTTTACACTACACAAGCAATATAAAAACATGCCTCACTTTAAGACCACGTGGTTTACCATGAACCATTTATTAATCAGTTGTTTCATCTTTGTAACACCACCATATGACCAAAGCAAAATGATAGATGCAAGGGTGGGGGTAAAATTCATATCCTTAAGGTTGAGGAAAAGGTTGATGTGGGTTGTGCTGTGACACTAAATCAAGCACTGCTTAGAAGGCAACCTAATTTAAGGTAGATTTTATTTTTAATAGCTTTAGTTTTTACTTCACGTAGTTTTTGTTTTTGTTGAGTCACAGGTTTAAAAGAAGTCTAAGTACCGAAAACCTGAGCTAAGTAGCATGGTAAAGACTAAGTGTGGGGTCTTAGGATCCTTTTAATGATAAAAGATGCTACTAGATAGGCCTAAAGGCCTTAGGGAGTATTTCTGTCTCTACTTTAGAGTATACTTTAGGGAAAAAGTAGATTTTTAAGTGTGAGTGGGGAAATTTCCATCATTAGGAGTAATTTAAAAAAAATTGTGTAGGAATAAGGGGAGATTCTTGTTGGTGCTATGTATGATTGTATGATGCTAGTGTTTTGAAAGTAAAGAGCATGTTTATTATGTAGATTATTACTTTTGATACTCCTAGGCTCTATTTTATTACTCTTGTACTTGTTGGCTTAATGTTGAATTCATGTGATTGTTTGGTTAAGAGTCTATGATGATCCTACTTGAGTTGAGCGTGTTCCATGTGTGTGTGAGGTTTTATATATTTCTTGTTTCTTGTGATGCTATAACTTGCCTTGTGTATATGCAAAGCAAAATAAAGAGTGTGGGTTTAGGAGATAATATAGACATTTCTTTGATAGCTATGTTTATACCCTTTTTTCTGACCTACCCTTATGCATAATGCTAGTTAACCCTATTGAGACTTTAGCTTATTCTTTGGTAACCTCATATGTAGCCTAATCCCTTTCTTTGATTGACCATTATTTGATCTAAAGCTCCTAAGAACTTTAGTCAAAATTAAATTGAGTTAAGGAGTTTGAAATTCAAGTAGGGAAAAGGTGAAAGTGAAACTCCAAAGCAATAGGTATTGGTGTGTACACTTAATGTGTTGTGGTTGGGAGTAAAAGAAATTTGTGCTAAAAATTAAATTGTGAATTAATAGACAATTCTCGCTCCCATATTTTATGTGAGTAAACTTAATGAGATGGGAAAAAACAAAAGATATGGGTAGACAGAAGTGTGGAAATTGGTTGGAAAGGGTAAATTGAATGAACAGTGTGACGTATTAAAGCTCTTAGGGAAGATAGTCACTATTACTATCCAGAATATTTCCTATCCATCCCTTAGCCTACATTACAACCCATAAAGACTTATTTAATCTTAAGCATTAACATCGTGATATTAGTGGAGTACCACACTGAGGGAAAGCCTATAGTTCCTCTCATGTAAATTATGAATTCTTTATGAGAGGGAGCGTAACTTGATTCTTATACGCATTCTGTGATAAATTGCAACTACGTAGGTGGTTATAGGTAACTTTATTATGGTAAGGGAACATGTTTGATGATAGTTGAGTGATTCATATGATGTCTTTGAGTGAGCAATATGCATGAGTTTGACAACTTGGTGAGTCAATTCTTGAGGCTAGAATGTTTTGGAGTAGTATTCTTGAGCTTTCAATTGTGTATATAATGCTTACTATAAATACTTGCATTTTGTGTGGTCATTATAGTAATATATTGAGTGTATTTCTTGTA
Organism: Capsicum chinense; assembly: GCA_026120095.1. Taxonomy (NCBI): domain Eukaryota; kingdom Viridiplantae; phylum Streptophyta; class Magnoliopsida; order Solanales; family Solanaceae; genus Capsicum; species Capsicum chinense. The sequence continues at coordinate 178,343,415 of JAPEIP010000007.1, forward strand.
TTAGAAGTGTGGATTCACCTAAGATAATGGTGCTTTTAGAGTAAACAGTTGTTCGAGGACGAACAAGGCTTTAAGTGTGGGGTAATGATCTAAGGTGGATTTATGCATATCATTGTTGTTATTCGGGGTTATTTAGCCTTATTTTGAGGAATTTTTGAGTGCTTAATTTGTTGGTAATTATATAAATAATCATATAAGTGTTAAATTACTTGAATGTAATGTTTATGGTATATTTAAAACAAGTTTGGATATAAATAGGTTTATTTAGAGTTTAGATGAGTCAACTAGTGTTACTAGCTTGAGCTAGGTGTTGTTCTAGTTGCTCTCAGTGAATTATAGTATGTGTAATAAGTTAATAATCGTATTATTGTTAATTAAGTGTGTAACAAATTGTTTATAGTTTTATAAGTTCAATTGAAATAATCCAAGATTCAAAACCAAGTTAAAAGATCAAAAGGGGCAAAACTACTATTCTTAGCATAAGTTTCCAGTTCACCATATGGATGTTGTATTGTTTTGAGCTCTAATTTGTGGTGTTATATGTAATATTATTCTTGTTAAGTTAATTATTCTTGTATAATTATGATAAAAAAGATTGAAATCAAGTGAAAAGAACACCACAGGTGTTGGAAAGGATAGACAATAGAACGGGGCAAGATTTGACGTAAAACGGAATTCTTGGGGTTTACTAGCACGTCGCAGATCATATCCAATGCTATGTGGAATTTTTAACACCTTGGGATCTTCATAAGGGACCCAAAACAGTGTGTCTTCATGATAAGGGCGCATATCACACCCTAGGTACCGCGATTGAGGGCACGACACGAACCCTAGGCCAATTTCGACAAATTTGACTTCCTATAAATAGGAAACTTAAACATGAGGCACCCTTGATGACTTTGAAACTTGGATATGAGATGTAAAACACTTTAATTTGTTTTTTTTTTATATATTTACTTTATTATTTTATGGATTTTAAAATGTTTTCTATTTTTGTGATTACGGTTATGTCCATGACCGACTAAAAGCCCCCTTTCTCAGGTGAGGGCAAAGAACATGATTACTATTTCTTTGAATTGATTTGGTTTTGATTATTTATCATATTTGGTTGTTTATTTATACTTTGTATGGCTATTTTAATGATTATCTACCCTTAGAATACATCCATTATCGTCTTGTGAGCCCGAGAGGAGGAATAAGAGGATAGAACGTGGGGTTAAACAGAATAGGATTATAACCTTCTACAGAATAAAGTTATAATTTGAATATAGGATATAGGTATACCTAATTTATATATTTAGTTCAATTACAGGAAGAAATATGGATGCATTTAACGTAGTAATCACATCCCCGCTTAATAATGTAGTTGTGGAGCTAAGTTAGATAGGTAATTAGAGGCTTGAGAGATCATGATATTAATATCAAACCCGTGAGTCAACGACCAAGATAAATAACTTAACCAATGATTTTCAATAGCATAGTATGATTGTTCATAGTTATTTAACCCTGGGTTTCATTATAATTGATTATCCAAGGCATTTACCTTTCCGTATTATCTAATTTGTTTTCGGTTTATAACTCTGAAAGTCTTTAGGATACCTTTACATCACTTTAATCTCAATGGTTAACGAGAATTGAATAGTTGCTTAACACAAGTCCCTATGTGATCAATATTCGACTTTATTTAAGGTCACTGTATTACTTGGTGAGACCCAATAACTTGTGTGTGCACTTGGGCAAAACACTAATAGATAAGCTCAATTAACGGTTGTTTGGAATTATTTATATTTGTCATTGTATTTGTGAATTTAGTAAGACGGAAGAATGAACGATCAATTTTATTTGATAGCATGAAATTGGCTATAAAAAATGGATCCGAGCTTAATATCATTTGGAAAAAAAATAGCAATTGAAAATTTTTGAGCATGAATTAAATTTGTTTATTTTATTGTTACAAGTAGCTTGGATTAGTTTTAGATTGATAGCATCATATTTAGGCGGTCGATTTGGTTAGGCAAATCGAGGTGTCTATAATTGATTGTATTTGAATTGTTTGTTTTCTTATCCTTCATTTTTTCCATTGATAAAAATATATTTATTTGTCGGATAGTGCCCTAGAGTATCTTGTACTCAGTGACTGTTCGAGAACAAGACCCGTTAAGTCGTGTGATTAAAGCATTAGGTTAGTATAAAATAGTTTAGGTTTATTTTCTATATTTTTAATTTTGTTTTGAACTGTAAACCTCATTGGCTGACATTTTTTTATTTTTGCATACAGGTTTACGTATTTTTATTTGTTTTTAAGAGATTTATTCATTTATTGTGTCAACTTAGACATTATGAATCAAATGAAGTGGTGTGATTAAACGACATGATCAAGAGGTGATTCATAACTTTTCCTCCGTCAACAAAATTTCTTAACCAAAATCTTTATTTGTTGATCAGTGTAGAGTCAAATATTTTTGAAAAGGACTATTTTCTAGGAGACTTGGCACACAAAAACTCATTGTTATGTGGCGATTCTAATTTTTAATCTAAATTCCTTTTTGAAACATCTTTAGTCACTTTCGAATTTAAAAACCCTTTTGAACTTAATAAAATCTTTTGAGGTTATAAAAGGGGTGATATCTATAATCTAATCAAAAGGGATTAACTTAGTTAACCAAAGAAGTTAAGAATCGGTATGTAGAATTTTTTCTATAAGGAACTTCAAAGCCATCTGATCAATCCATAAAGCCAAATTTTGATCCAGCAAATATTTGACCATTTAGTTACTACTTGTAGAATAGTTAGTAATTATTTATCATAGATAGATATTGTTGCATGTCTAGGTGATAGATCCTTACTAATGAATACAATAGGCTTTCCTTCTTGCATAACACTGCCCTAATTCTATACCCACATGTATCAATCTCCACCATAAATATTTATTAGCATCAGGCAAGGCAAACACAGGATCCTGAGTCAACACTTCTTTCAATTCCGTGAAAGCAAAATCAGTAGCAGAAGACCATTTGAAATTATCCTTAGTTAGATCAATCAAAGGCTTAAAAATTACACCAAATACTTGAATAAACCTCTTATAGTACCCAGTCAACCCCAAGAAGCCTCTTAGATATTGGAGTGTAGGAGGAATAGACAATTTTTAACAACTTCCACCTTATGAGGATCAGTACTCACCTCTTCAGCTATAATAATATGACAAAGATATTCAATTCTTTGGACTCCAAAGAAACATTTAATCTTCTTGGAAAATATTTTGTGATGTATCATCTACCCAAATACAACTCTTAAATAAATCAAATTCTCTTCCATATTATTATTGTAAGCTAGTATATCATCAAAGAAAATTGTAATGACCTGAATTTGTGAATTTCTATTTTTATATGTTCTGGCTATTTTTCTCTTCTCCACAGTTGCTACATATTTAATTTTGGATTTGGGGATGGTTGGCATAGTTCTTAATGCAATTGAAAATGCTTGAGGGTTGTTTGTAGTTTTTTAGAGGCTTAAAGAACCATATAATTGACTTCAATCAATATTTTATGATCTGAGTGTCAGATTGCAATTTGAATTGTCCCAGCAGATTGGAAATATCAAATTTGAGTTAGTAGTGTGGTTGGTTTGGATTTGAAACCATTATATCTCATTTAATTCTTCACTGGAAAATAGTAAGAAGGGAGTTTCGTGGGTTAATTTATTGAAAATTATCTTTTTGGAAAATCCAACATTGTCATTAAATTTAAAACATTGAAAAAGCCTAGTAACATAATTTACTTTCGTTCATGAGATTCTGAATGAATTTTGAGGGGATCGACCGACAACTTTACGACTTAGAAAAGTTATTGGTGCATCCGCTTTAATAGCAAAAATACCGCCTTAGCAATAGCCACTTAAATGGCAAAGCACCACTTTAGGAGCCATATCTAACCAGTCACCTATTGCTAAAGAGGATCATTGATCACTTAGCGGGTGCCTCTTTGGCGGAAGGAGGTCACTTTAGCGAGCCTAACCCCGTAGGCCAAACCACTTTTGCGGTCACCCATCTCTTAAGCAATAACTGATTAAGCAATCATTGATTCCTTAAGCGGCCAAAGCTGGATTGGTATATATAATTGATTTTCATGTTTTTCCTTTTTAATGGACCTTAGAGCTTCGTATTTGGGAGATTCTTGAGGTTTTCTTTGCCAATTTAGCTGGGTAAGCTCCAAAACCTTGTTCCCATTATATTATATATATATATATATATATATATATTATATCATCAAAAACACCTCTAAAT
>JAPEIP010000007.1:178347796-178379668 GCA_026120095.1 Capsicum chinense
AAGCCAAATTTTGATCCAGCAAATATTTGACCATTTAGTTACTACTTGTAGAATAGTTAGTAATTATTTATCATAGATAGATATTGTTGCATGTCTAGGTGATAGATCCTTACTAATGAATACAATAGGCTTTCCTTCTTGCATAACACTGCCCTAATTCTATACCCACATGTATCAATCTCCACCATAAATATTTATTAGCATCAGGCAAGGCAAACACAGGATCCTGAGTCAACACTTCTTTCAATTCCGTGAAAGCAAAATCAGTAGCAGAAGACCATTTGAAATTATCCTTAGTTAGATCAATCAAAGGCTTAAAAATTACACCAAATACTTGAATAAACCTCTTATAGTACCCAGTCAACCCCAAGAAGCCTCTTAGATATTGGAGTGTAGGAGGAATAGACAATTTTTAACAACTTCCACCTTATGAGGATCAGTACTCACCTCTTCAGCTATAATAATATGACAAAGATATTCAATTCTTTGGACTCCAAAGAAACATTTAATCTTCTTGGAAAATATTTTGTGATGTATCATCTACCCAAATACAACTCTTAAATAAATCAAATTCTCTTCCATATTATTATTGTAAGCTAGTATATCATCAAAGAAAATTGTAATGACCTGAATTTGTGAATTTCTATTTTTATATGTTCTGGCTATTTTTCTCTTCTCCACAGTTGCTACATATTTAATTTTGGATTTGGGGATGGTTGGCATAGTTCTTAATGCAATTGAAAATGCTTGAGGGTTGTTTGTAGTTTTTTAGAGGCTTAAAGAACCATATAATTGACTTCAATCAATATTTTATGATCTGAGTGTCAGATTGCAATTTGAATTGTCCCAGCAGATTGGAAATATCAAATTTGAGTTAGTAGTGTGGTTGGTTTGGATTTGAAACCATTATATCTCATTTAATTCTTCACTGGAAAATAGTAAGAAGGGAGTTTCGTGGGTTAATTTATTGAAAATTATCTTTTTGGAAAATCCAACATTGTCATTAAATTTAAAACATTGAAAAAGCCTAGTAACATAATTTACTTTCGTTCATGAGATTCTGAATGAATTTTGAGGGGATCGACCGACAACTTTACGACTTAGAAAAGTTATTGGTGCATCCGCTTTAATAGCAAAAATACCGCCTTAGCAATAGCCACTTAAATGGCAAAGCACCACTTTAGGAGCCATATCTAACCAGTCACCTATTGCTAAAGAGGATCATTGATCACTTAGCGGGTGCCTCTTTGGCGGAAGGAGGTCACTTTAGCGAGCCTAACCCCGTAGGCCAAACCACTTTTGCGGTCACCCATCTCTTAAGCAATAACTGATTAAGCAATCATTGATTCCTTAAGCGGCCAAAGCTGGATTGGTATATATAATTGATTTTCATGTTTTTCCTTTTTAATGGACCTTAGAGCTTCGTATTTGGGAGATTCTTGAGGTTTTCTTTGCCAATTTAGCTGGGTAAGCTCCAAAACCTTGTTCCCATTATATTATATATATATATATATATATATATATTATATCATCAAAAACACCTCTAAATCTTGATTTCAAAAGAGAAGTTTGGGGTATTTACAAGTAAAGTTTGAAAATGATTTTTCTTTTATTTGGACCTTATTTTTAACCTATTTTCATATGTGTTTTCACATGTAGATTCTTATAACCTTAGGTAAAGTATGTCTTAAAATAAAAGTTGGGTTTTACCCATTTCTTTTTTGGATCTATTTTGGATCTAGCCCAAATATAGATAATATGGGTATCGTTATCTTATTTTGACACATAGGTTCTATATTTGAAATTTTTAGTTGATTCTGAGGCCATTTATAAGAGGAAGGATCCATGTTAAAGCACTTTAGGCTGAGATTATGTCATTTTGAGCTATGTTACGGATTAACTTCTTTCATATTGAGTTGGGTAGTTAATAAATAAGTAAAGCATGCAATGGGTTGGAAAAAATAACTATGGGGTTTATATTTTTAAATTATTATAACTATTATAGACATGTGGTAGAGCTTATATTATGTTGTTGTTGACCTGCGATATCTGATATTGTTTGTTGCCCTATGGAATGTTTTATTTGACATCATTGGCCTTATCTATGCATTTAAATTCATGTATTTTTTATATAATACCCGTGGAGGGGTTTGAATGGTTTATATAGGCCTTACACGATTATTGGTTGCATTTATCATGATAGAATACCCATGTTTAGGGTTGATATAATATAAATAATGTCTCACATGCATATTTATTTTTATGGTGCCTAAATAGAGTCTATAGCATCAATTATAGAAATATTGAGTGGATCTATGGGCTCACTTATATATATACGTGTTTGAGGGATTTAGATGGCATTATATTGAGTTTATTGCAAGTACTACATCTGCATTCCGTATATATATATATATACATTTATGAGATATTGGTACCATTTAGAAACTCTATCTTTGAAAGAAAATGAAATATTTTGTATGAAACCCTCTTCGTTAACATGAGCTCGAGAGGTGAGTTAAGATTAAGATATGAAATATAATATATGAGTTGTGAATCCTCCATGGGTCCTACATGGGAGCTACGAACTCGGTGGGTGTATATAGGAAGTCATGTGATGACTTCTATCATTCACCCCATCTACATTGGTACATGCATCATTCATGATTTCTTTAGTATTCCTTAATTTGTGCTTAGATTCAATATTTCTTTCTTATATAAAAATGTTGGGTTTTGTTTTATGTTTTATAAACATTAGCTCAATTAGTAGGGGCGGTGTGAGCTACCACATGGGACTTTTCTACTTGCAGGTGGCATGCTCATAGTGTTACTTTACTTATCTTATTATCTTCTTTGCTTAGTCGACCTATGATAACAACTGAGTACTAGTGGATTATACACACTCTTATTGTGTCCTTTCAGTGTCAATCCTAGTTTGAGCACCTCATGTGGTTGTTGATTTTGTATGGAGACTCTAGACTTTGAGGTACTAATTTGGTTTAGAGTTTGGGGGGATTCATACCTAATTTATCCCTACTTTTCTTTAATATGATTCAGAGATAGATGTGTATTTTCAATTTTCTAGATATTGTACTAGATGTTCTTACAATATGACACCAGGGTTTAGGTGATTGATGACATTTCTTTCAGACTTCTACTATTTTATACCTTTATGGGTCTGACTTCTTTCTAGAAGTATCACCTTGAGTTATGTTGTTGCTGTCTTCACTTTTTTTACTTATCAATTTGGGTGATTGTCTTACTTATCAAGGTTGAGTTGTGATAAGTGCCATTATGATCTAATTTTAGGGTTGTGTTAGATTGGTATTAGAGAAGTCAAGTTTGGTATTATAGTTTTAAGAATAGGATGTCTAGTAGAGCCTCGTGGATCGGTATGCAGACATCCATATCTATCTTTGAGAGGCTAGAAGATAACTTCAGGGAAAACTTCTCTAATTTGATTCCTAGTCGTACGAGTTGTTCTTACCCAGTGTTCTAATTTGTGTTCCACTATTTTCTATATAGATAGTGATAACTAGGTCTATAGAGGCTATAGATACTAAGCATCACCCAAGGTTGGAACCTAGAATAGAGGATAATATAAGGGTCGTAGTCGACCAAGAGGCTGAGGAAGACAGGGGTTGTGGTTGACCAAAAGGTAAAGGACTGGCACGAAAAGCTTTCACTATAAAAAGATGTGCTAGCTAGGCCTCTCCTAAGCCTGAGGTTTTATGTTCCAAGGATGATTATTAGATAAGGGATAGGTCTATACTAGGTCCCACAAGGTTTATTTATGTAATACTCTGTGTTTTGAAGTCATTGTACAACATATGACTCATGCCTTAGAGTCGTATGGACATTATATGAGACATATGTTTGACTCTTACCCATGATAATGCCTGATGGGTGATATTCTGTGCAAGGTATGACTTAAACCTTGGAAGTTGTAAGGTGATCATACGAGTCATAAATGGTAAGTCGTAACCAAGTCAGTGAAGGTGAGATGAGTTCTTTCCAGGTTACGAGAGGATGAGTGCTAGTCATATAACTTGTTACAAGTCATGAGATATGTATCGTATCCTGATCTGTGAAGGATCCAAGAATCAAGCCTCATGTTTTGATATCTTTATGAGCTACTTAGACATATATTAAGTCCTCAAATAGCTCCTAGCTCAAAAACAAGTTAAAACATCCCTTAGTGATTAAGTTCTTATAATGAATATATGTATAGTCATACTCAAACAATAATAACTTATGTTATAATAAGAATCTTTGAGCTCAATACTCATAAATATATAGAACATTGATTTAGCTTTCCATCTGTACCAATTTTTTCATAATCCGATATCGGGGTGAAAAATTATGGCCAAATTATTAAAGCACTGTCAAGCTACTAGTAGGGTACGACTCACTGATACGAATCATAAGAAGACTATACGAGTTGTCAGGAGGAGTTGTGCCCACAATAGTAAGGGTCAAAATTTGGGTTCCTGGTGACAACTCAAGGTACGACTCATACCCATAACATACTAATCGTACAAAAACACGTAGGGACAGCTTCCAAATGATTTCCAGAAGGTTTCATAGGGGTTTATTAGTCTTTCTCCCCGTATAAATCCTAAACCATGACATTTAAACCCAAGGGGCATTACTTTTCCTCTCTTTTCCATCAATTAAACAACACAAAATTCCTATTACCATTCTCAAGAACAAGATTAGGGTTTCTTCTCAAGATCATCTCCCAAGTATCAAAGGTCAAGTTTACTTCAGCAAGCTAAGAACTTTAAGGTATGTGAGGTATTCATCAATGAGTTCCTTGCACTCCTTGAGCCCAAAAAACCTCTCTTTGATTAAAGTGTGAGTTTTTCTTCATTATGGAATTTCATATGTTCAAGATGAATTCAATCAATGTTTTTCCTTAGTAAATTGAACTAAATTCATATTTGCATATGGTCCCATGAAAATTACATCATGTAATTCTTTGAATCTCAAGTTCTTGTGTATATGTAAATTGAATCCATGTAATTATGAATTTAAATCATGTAAGCATGTTGTTTCCTGATGATTTACACCCTCCCATGTTCAAATTCATATACTCCATTGATCATTTAAATTTATTATCTTTTAGGTCTCTGAATTATGACTTTCTATTATTGTTTAAATATTGTTGTCGCATTTTAGTAATCATTTTGTGTTGCCGGGTTGTGAACACCCGATACCTATATGACTACTTACTATTTCAGACTTTTTAAATTACAAGATAGTCAGACGATGACTTCATTACTATGCTCAAGTTCAAGTTGATCCTTATTAGTACAGTACCATGTTATGTTGAATCATAAATAACACTAGTTCCATTTAGTTAGGAGTAAAATTTAGCATCAAAAGGTAAGTGTGGCTTCATCGCATCCTACTTTCTAGAAACTATGTGCCCCCATAGGATTTACCGACTAGCCAAAGAGTGTCTCTAATTTTATCTAAATTGAGATCAGTTTAGTGATCACTCTAGTTCAGGTTCTACTCCAGTGTAAAGGATGGAACAACCCTCCTCAACGTGGGTTAGACATTGAACTCCGTGGTAATATTCATGGTTTATGTTGGCTAGATGATAGCTCCCACAATTTCAATCAGTATTCGCAGTCTATTTCAATTTAGTTTTGCTAGACCAAGTAATTAGCTTTCAGCATTTATTTAGTCAATTATACAAACTACACCAGTTATTTAGATAATGTGAGTGTATTAAAACGCTTAGTCTTGTATATTCAGTTTTACATGTTCATATAATTACATTCAATTTTAGCATGTATTTCAGTTAGTCCTTACCTCACATACCAGTACATTCAAATTACTGATCGCATATCTTTCTCTTGTGCTATGTTGTCATATAACATAGGTTTGGAGGCATAGTTTCTCAACCATCCTTAGACAACTCAGCGATTCCACATACTAGTTATAATACCCCATACTTTCCATAATTCAATTCAATTCATAGTGCATACATAAGAGGCTTTGAACCTAAAAATTTATCTAAGTGTTGGGAACTTAGTTTTATTTTTGGCCTCTTAACTTTGAGGATTTTTAAAGTGACCTTTTCGACCCTCGAGATGTAAGTTTTTGAGTTAATTCATGCTCAGGGGTGTAAAGAGCATGTCTTATGGAAGTTTCAAATTTTTCGTACGAGGATTAGATCATGTTTGGATTTAAAAAATAGCAAGTCATCACGATAGCATCACATTGTGTTCTTATAGCTATGAGGCACCCATTGTATCATGCCACCCCTTTAATTGATGTTTAAGTTATGAATTTAAATTTGGGGGGGGGGGGGGCAGTCTTATCTTTTCCCATCACCCAATCGATAAAATTATGAAATTTAGCTTTATTTAGGAATTATTTGCCCATTTTTCTCCAATTTCCTCTCAAGAAACAAACCCTACTCATCCCCAATATCATTAAATTCTATTCTTTTCTCCCTAAGGAAACCAAGAAATCAAGTTCCCAAATCTAAAAACCTTTAAGGAAGCTTAAAGAATTGTGTTTCTCTATCAAAAATTAAGGTTTAAGGTATGTGTGATGTTCATCTATGGTTTCCTTTCACCATGAAGTCCAAGAATTCATTTTGAAATGTTAAATTATGAGTTTTTCATGTTTTAAATGAATTATCTCCATGAATATCTTGTTATTTTGATTTCAAGTTAATATTACAATTGTTTTCAAGTGAAATGGATTATAATATGTTTTGGATGTTAAATTTCCCATGTCGTGTTAATGCAATTCAGGATAAATCCTCAAATTATGATTTTTATCATGTAATCATGCTATCTTATCATGTTTAAAAGCATCCCCATGTTAAAGCCTTAATCCCCATATGTTTGATGAAATGTCAAAGAGAATGATTTTGTAAAATAATTCCCCATTATGGTCTTTCAAAGCTTTTGCATGCCTTTGTTATTATTTACATTCAATACTGGGAGATATGAATACCCGAAACTTAGCTTTTTACATAGTCTCAGTATATTCAAAATGATTTTAGCAATAATTTTAGTGTCTTAAGAATGGTTTCAGACAAACCATAAGCATTATCAGTCAGACAGTAATTATGATTAGTTGTTTGTTTAGTTAAGTTTTGTTTAGTCCAGTAATAAGTGTCTTTCAGCTGGGAGTAGGATTCAGAACCGAGCAAACCTAGGGATGGGGGCTTAACCATCAGTTAGGACTGGGTCCTTAGTAGCAGTCCCTAAGTTCCAGAACTACACAGCCAACATAGGTTATGAGATGTCACCCGCCAATTTAGGACTGACATTCTTTGAGAGGACATCTTCTAGTTTAGGACTAACTCACGACCAGTGTTAGTACCTGTGGCATAGTACTAGCACCCTTCCAACTAGGGTCACAGGTTGGACCCCGATCAGCTCAGACTAGGGTATGTCGGTTAGATGATACCTCCCACAGTTTTAGTTTTATTATTTAGTGCAGAATTTAGTTTAGGTTTTCTTGACCATGGCATATAGATTTTTGATTATTCAGTTATCAGATTTCAGTATTTCAGTTTACAGGCTATTTTAGAATCATGTTATATGCTTAGTCATGCATTCTTAGATTTTACAACTTTCATGCATATTATGCATCAGATATCTCATGTTATTCAGTCAGTTAGTATTTCAAGCACATGAATCCATGCATTTCAGCCTGACCTCATCTCATATACCAGTACATTCAAAGTACTGACTATATACTTTCTTTGCGCTATGATGTCTTATATTATAGGTTTTGGTTTATAAGTTTCCTGACCACACTTAGATAGTTCAGCTTTACAGCAGTAGTAGTGGTGGTGAGTTGTAATACCCCATACTTCTACCTAGCTTAAATTCATCCTGAAGATGTCAAAAACATGATTTAAAGATGAATACACCTTTATACGTGTGGTATTTTCAAGATTTTCACTTTTATCATGTGAAAAATTAAAAAAGCTTTTCATCGATACCAAATTCGAAACCCAGGCAAATGTTACAAGCCTTTTTAGTGAGACAGTGTATCACCTAATCCATCAACACGTTGCGGAGTAGGCCAAAATGGCAATCGTCAAAATCCAGTAAGCCTCCGCAATTATGGCGCGTTGCGCCAGGGCTCAAATTCAGAATTATTGTTTTTCCAGTGTCTTAGCACGATTTTTCCACGTCGTTCCAAACTTCCAAGTCTTAACCAATATTAGAACGTGTTTTACTACATCGTACTGTCAGCCCTGTTCCTATTTGGCAATTTCCAGTGACACGGTACAATTGCGCCACGTTGCGCCAGCCTGCCAAATCGAGAAATTTTGACAAAAATCAAAAGATTCATCCAGGGTTAAATGGATCTTTTCCCATGATTTTAGTTCAGTCTTAAACACAAAATTTAACCCTACATAACCTAAGGATATCATTATTCACTCTATTATTCCCAAGTTAAGTTGCTCTCTCTTAAGCCAAGAAACCCTAGCTCTCAAATTCAATGGCCAAATCATAAGAACTCTCCATCAGTCATTCTAAATTCATTAACTCAGGTATGCATAGCATTCATTCATGGACTCCTTTCATCCATGAATCCCAAGAATCTCTTTCAAAGTTCAAGTATATGTATTTTTATGAATTCCATGTTGGGTTTTCTTTTGCTCATGTTGATAATTACCACTTGAATTCTAATCGATGATTGGTGATAAATTTTAAGGGAAATTAATTGTTATAGGTGTAGATTCATGTGAACCCATGATTAAACCCTTGAATAGATCATGTATTCTCCTAATTCCTAGTATAAGGAGTTCTAGATTGCTCAGAAGTACGAATCATGTTCCATAAATTTATGAACTCTAAATTCAGGTCATGCAGCTCATGACTCATATGCTCATGCTTTAAAGTATGTTTAGTTCCAATACTCATGCGACACTCTTAATGATCAGCGAAATTCAGATTCATATCATCTATGTTCTTAGTTCAAATCTCTTTGATGAATTTATGTCATTGACCCTTTATTCCTCAGACGTCAGTTTTAGATTCCAAATTTTAAGTCATGATTCAGTCTGTAAGTGTTCCATACATCATCTCAGTCGTTCTGTAGAATTTTAGCAAAGTCGGTGTCATTTGGGGAACAAAATTCCCCAAGGAGGAATGTGTTGTAGTGCCCCAAGTTTTGATGATCTAAACCTCTTAAATTTTTGTTATGAAAAAAGATCCAACAAGAAGTAATGGGTACTCATAAGTTGACTCTCCTATTTCTATCTCAGCCTTATAATCATCCTCATGTCATTGCATGCATTCAAGGAATTAGTTTAGTTCATGATATTCAGTTCTAGTATCATGTTCTAGACTCAGTCATGTATTCATGCTTTTAGTAATGTATGTTCAGTATATTATCTCAGTTCCTTCAGTACTCTCAACCTAACCAGTCTTATTCAAGGATGAATGTTCCCAAGGGAGAGATATTGTAATACCCCATACTTTCTTAATTCAGTTCAGCTCATAGTGCATGCATAAAAAGCTTAGAACTTGAAAATTTAACAAAGTGTTGGGGACTTAGATTTATTTTTGGCCTCTTCACTTTGAGGATTTTTAAAGTGACCTTCCTAACCCCGAGACGTAAGTTTTGAGTTAATTCATGTTCAGGGGTGTACAGATCATGTCTCGCAAAAGTTTTGGATTTTTACGATGAGGATTAGATTATTTTTGGATTTCAAAAATATCAAGTCATCATGATAGTATCACATCGCGCTACTTAATGGAATGAAGCACCTATCGTGTCGCGGCACCCCAATAATCAGCATTCCAATCCATAAAAACACAAATTTAGCTTCAGTTAGGGCACTATTTGCACACTTTTCTCCAATTTATTCTCAAGAAACAAACCTTAATCATCCCCAATATTATTAAGTTCTATTCCTCTCTCTCCAAGGAAACCAAGAAATCAAATTCCCAAATGCAAGAACCTTCAAGGAAGCTCAAAGAATTGTGTTTCTATGTCAAGAATTAAGGTTTAAGGTATGTGTGATGTTCATCTTTAGTTTCCTTTCTCCATGGAGTCCAAGAATCCCCTTTTAAATGTTAAATTATTAGTTTTCCATGTTTTAAATGAACATGGAACATAGATTTAAATTAATTATTAATATATTATCTCATTAATTTCTTGTTATTTTGATTTAAAGTTAAGATTACAATTGTTTTCAAGTGAAATGGACTATAATATATTTTGGATGTTGAATTTCCCATGTCATGTTCATACAGTTCAGGATGAATCTTCAAATTAAGGATTTTGTCATGTAATCATGTTATCGCATCATGTTTAAAAGCATTCCATGTTAAAGCCTTAATCCCCATGTGTTTGATGAAATTCCAAAGAGAATGATTTTGTAGAATAATTCTCTATTATGGTCTTTCAAAGCGCTTGCATGCCTTTTTTCTTATTTACATTCAGTGTTGGGGGTTATGAATACCCGAAACTTAGCTATTTATATAGTCTTCATATATTCACAATGATTTTAGATATTATTTCAGTATATTTTGAATGGTTTCAGACAAACCATGAGCATTGTTAGTCCAACAGTAATTATGATCATTTGTTTGTTTAATTAAGCTTAGTTCAATACAGTAATCAATGTCCTTTAGTTGGGAGTAGGATTCAACTTTGAGCGATCCTAGGGATGGGGGAAGACATGTCAGTTAGGAATGGGTCCTTAGTAGCATCCCCAAAGTTCAAGAACTACATAGCCAACATAGGTTATGAGATATCACCTACCAATTTAGGAATGCCATTCTCTGTGAGGTTACCTGCCAGTTTAGGATTGACTCACAACCAGTGTTAGTACCTGTGGCATGGTACTAGTACCCTTCCAACTGGGGTCACATTTTGGACCCCAATCAGCTTAGATTAGAGCATGTCGGTTAGATAATACCTCCCACAATTTTAGTTTCAGTATTTAGTGAAGAATTTAATACAGGTTATCTTGACCATAGCATACAGATTGCCAGTTATTTAGTTATTAGATTTCAATATTTTAATTTACAGACGATTTTAGTATCATGTTATATGCTTGGTATTCCATTCTCAGATTTTATAGCTTTCACGCATATTATGCATCAAATATCTCATGTTATTCAGTCAGTCAGTATTTCGTGCACATGAACCCATGCATTTCAGCCTGACCTCATCATATATACCAGTAAATTCAAAGTACTAACTATATACTTTCTTCGCGCTATGATATCTTATATCATAGGTTCAGAATCTCAATTTCCTAACCACACTTAGATAATTCTGCAATACAATGACATCAGCAGTGGTGATTCTTTATCTTTCGAGGACAAGTTGATCTCCATTTAGTTATTTTAGTATTCCTCTATCTCAATTAGTTAGATTTAGTTAGGGGTTTGTCCCATTAATTCCATAGTCAGTCAGTTAGAGGTTTGTCAAACATTCAAATAGTTTGTTAGTTAATCAGTATTGTTAGTCAGATTTTAGTATTTTCACAAATGTTTTTCAGATTGACATATTCAGTTGTATTTTCAGTATTTAAAACCTTATTGGATTATTAAATTTTTTTCCACATATATCTATCATTATAAGTTATACTCAGTGCTCACAGCAGGTACTAGCTCATGGGTTAGATTGTTATCACTTGTGACCGTAAGCACTGATGACACGACTAGGGGTAGCCGCAGGTCATGGCAGTAGTAGTGGTGAATCCTCATCCATGGAGGACGTGACATGTCATTTCATTTATTTTAGCATTTCATTATGATTTAGTTAGTTAGAGTTAGTTGGGGGTTTGTCCCATCAACTCTTTATGATATATAGAGGCTTTTAGACAGTTAGACAATTATTTAGCTTTTAGTTATTATCAGTTGTTTCAGACAGATAGTTTAGTTTTCCATTGTTTATCATATACTTCAGATATATCGCTTTATATAATTTAGTATTCAGAATGATACTACCTTATTATTTTATTTTCCACACACGTAATTTTATTTTTTTTATTCAGTACTCATAGCAGGTACCAGACCATGGGTTAGCTTGGGGTCACTTGTGGCCTTAAGTACCATATCATAACTAGAAGGTAGCCTCTGGTCATGACAAAACTTGGTATCAGAGCCTACGGTTTTAAAGTGTCCTCGGTTGTCTGAAAGTTGTATTGAGTATAGTCTTGTTCATAGGAGTGAAGTGCGCCACACTTATGGACAATTGGCTATGAGATGTTTTTAGGAAAGTTTCCCTTCTTTCTGTGTTCATGTCGAGCGAAAAAGTATGATCTCTATTGAATTCCTTTTTCTAACTCTTCCTAAATTTTATTTTAAAGTAATGCCTCCCAAAAAATACAATGGAAGAAGGAACAGGGATCCTTCCACACCACCACCAATTCAAGAAGATCCCCTGAATGACTATGATTCTCTCGCTATGTTCAGGGCTACTTTCATAGTTTTGGAATATTCTATGTATTCTTAGAACAACCAGTAGGTTGTTGGTTCATCCAATACAGTGTTGAATACAGATACAACTAGGACTTGAGACTTCACTCGAATGAATCCCCTTTTGTTTTATGTATCTAAGTCTGAGGAGGATCTACATAAGTTCCTAGATGGGGTGCAAAAAGTGACGGACATCATGGATGTCACTTTTAATTAGAGTGCAGAGTTGGCTGCATATCAATTACAGGGAGAAATTCACAGCTAGTTTAAGCAGTGTAAGGAAGACAGGGGTGTAAAAGAAGAGCCTATGGAGTTGGAGGAGTTTGCCATAACTTTCCTAGATAGGTTCTTCCTACTAGAGTTGAGGGAATCTAAGGTTCAATAATTCATAAACATGAAGTAGGGACGTATGAGCATGAAGGAGTCCTCACTTAAGTTTAGTCAGTTGGCGAGGTTTGCTCCTATGATGGTGGCTGACAATCGATCCAGAATGAGTAAGTTCATATCTGTTATATCTGGTGGTGTGGTTATGGAGTGTAGGACTGCCATATTACTTAAGGAGATGGACTTGTCTCGACTTATGGTTCATGATTAGTAGATTGAGAAGGAAAAGCTTAAGCATAAAAAGAGAGAGAATAAGAGTGCCAAAACATATAGTTTTAACTTTTCTCAACCAAGGTCAGAAGGCGGTAACCGTTCTTAGTGTCGCCGGATATTTTTATCCCCAGCTCCATATTTATCTAGTGCACCAGTGCTTATGTTTAGATAGGACAGTCGGGATAGGGTGCCAGGCTCTAAGACCCAGGGTAGTGTAATCAGTGGTCATGCTAACCCTCTCTGCAGAAAATATTGTAGGAACCATCAGGATGAATGTCGGGCAGGCAATAATGTATGCTTTGGGTGTGGCAAGCCAATCCATAGGATCAAGGAATGTCAAGCGGTAGCTCAGAAGGGAGGTGATTCACGTAACAGTACAAATCTAAGAGTTTATCAGCCTAGTAGGTTGCCCGACTTAGCAGAGTTCCACTTCCAGTACAACTAGTGGGCTATATGAGAAAAGATATATGCTCTTCAAACTCGGCATAATCAAGAAAGTTTACCTGATTTGGTTATGGGTACGTTACAACTCTTCCGTCTTTATGTTTATACATTGCTAGACCTAGAGTTTTACTTCCCTTTGTGACTCCTTACATAGCTGTAGACTTTGGTGTTAGTACCAAAATATTAGTAGAGCCTTTCTCAGTGTCCACGTCAGTGGGTAAGTCTGTTATATCCAGATGGGTATACAAAAATTTCCTTGTGACAATATCTTAAAAAGCTACTTCAGTTAATCTTATGGAGATAGAGATGACTTATTTTGATGTCATTTTTGACATGGATTGGCACCACTCATGTTATGCCTCAATTGATTGCAAAAATAGAATTTTAGTTTCAGTTTCCTAATGAGCCATTTATAGAATGGAGGGGTAGTACTTCAGTGCTTAAGGGCCAGTTTGTTTTCAATATTAAGGCAATGAAGATGATATCTAAGCGGTGTATGTACCATCTTGTTTGATTTAAAGACTCAAATTCTGAGACTCCATGTCTTGAGTCAGTGTTAGTAGTAAGGGAATTTCCAGATGTGTTTCTCGGAGATCTTCTCAAAATTCCTCCCAAAATAGAAATTAACTTCAGAATAGATCTCCTTCCAGATACCTATCCTATCTCTATTCTACCTTACAGAACGGCTCCAACTGAGCTTATTGAACAGAAGGATTAGTTAAAGGATCTCTTAGATAAGGGTTTCATCAAGCCTAGTGTTTCCTCGTGGGGTTCTTCAGTACTATTCATGTGCAAGAAATATGGTTCTCTCAGAATATACATCAACTATCATTAGTTGAATAAAGTCTCCATCAAGAATAAGTATCCTTTTCCCAGAATTGATGACTTGTTTGACCAACTTCAAGGTGCAAGTTATTTCTTTAAGATAACCTCAGATCCGGATATCATTAGTTTAGAGTCAAAGAATGTGAGATTCTAAAGATAGTACTTAAAACTTAGTATGGTCACTTTGATTCCTAGTTATATCTTTTGAACTAATAAATTCCCCTACTTCTTTCATGGACTTGATGAACAGGGTGTTTAAGCAGTACTTGGACATGTTCTTCATAGTCTTCATTAATAATATTCTTATCTATTCTCGCAGTGAGAATGATCATGCAGACCATTTAACAGTTGTATTGCCGACCCATAAAGATCATCAGTTATACGCTAAGTTCAGTAAGTGAGAATTTTATTTGAAATCAATATCCTTCCTTAGTCACATTATTTCTGGTGATGGCATTCAAATTGATCCTCAAAAGACCAAAGTAGTGAGAAACTAGAATAGACCCATCTCTCCGTTAAATATCAGGAGTTTCTTGGGTTTAGATGGCTATTATAGATGGTTTGTTGAAAGATGGTCTTCATTTTCTTCCCCCATGTTGAGACTAATTTAGAATAAAATCAAATTTCAGCAGTTAAATTCCTGTGAGAAGAGTTTTCAGGAGTTGAAGACTCAACTCACTTCCTCTCTAGTATTGACTTATCCAAATGGCACAGCTGGGTTCGTAGTGCATTTTAATGCTTCTATATTTAGTCTTGGTTCTATATTGATGTGGAGAGGTAAGGTCA
This sequence comes from Capsicum chinense, assembly GCA_026120095.1. Classification (NCBI taxonomy): domain Eukaryota; kingdom Viridiplantae; phylum Streptophyta; class Magnoliopsida; order Solanales; family Solanaceae; genus Capsicum; species Capsicum chinense. Next base: position 178,362,874 of record JAPEIP010000007.1, read on the forward strand.
TAGCCTGCACCTCTAGACATCTTAATCCCCACGAAAAGAATTATCCAACACATGATCTTAAGTTGGCATCTATTTTTTTCTTAATGATTTGGAGGCATTACCTTTATGGGGTTCATGTTGATGTGTTCATAGATCACAAGAGTTTACAGTATGTGTTCACACAGAAAAAGTCAAAACTTTATAAGAGAAGATGGCTTGAATTATTGAAAGACTGTGATATGAGTGTGTTGTATCATTCGAGAAAGGCCAATATAGTGGCAGATGCCCTTAGTAGATTGTCTATGGGTAGTGTTTCCCATATTGTGAATGATAAGAATGAGTTAGTCTGTGAGGTGCATCAACTTTCTAGGTTAGGAGTTTGGTTAGTTTATTCGGAAAAAAGTAGTATATAGGTTCAGAATGGTTCGGAATCTTCATTGGTTGCTGAAGTAAAAGAAAAGCAGGACAGAGATCCTAAAATGGTCAAGTTGAAGAAGAAAATTAAGGGTCATAGGTAGAAGAATTCTCCCAAGGGAGAAATGGTGTGCTTTGTTGTCAGGGCAGAATATGTGTTTCTTGTGTTGATGGATTGAGACAGTGAATATTAGCTGAGGAACATAGAGCGCGATACTCTATCCACCCAAGAGAAACTAAGACATACCGTGATTTACAGGAAATCTATTGGTGGAGTGGTATGAAGAAGGATATTGAATAGTTTGTGGCTAAGTGTTCAAATTGTCAACAGGTTAAGGTTGAGCACCAAAGGCCTAGTGCTATGCTTTAGGAGTTTAGCTTTCCCACTTGGAAGTAAGAGGTGGTAAAAATGGATTTTGTGATAGGTTTGCCTTATGCGCATCATCAATATGATCCTATTTCGATTATTATTGATAGAATGACTAAGTTAGCCTATTTCTTGTCAGTTCATACTCCGTACTCAGCTAAGGATTACGTCAGGCTTTATCTTGAGGAGTTTGTGAAATTGCATGGGTCCTATTGTCTATCATTTAAGATAGAGGTACTCAATTTACCTCTCATATTTGGAACGCTTTCCAGAAGGATCTTGGTACCTAAGTTCATCTTAGTATGGCTTTCTATCCCCAGACAAACGGCCAGGCAGAGAGGACCATTTAAAATTTAATAGACAAGTTGAGGGCCTAAAATAATAACTATCACTCTAGTATTCAGATGGATCCATTTGAGGCTCTCTATAAAAGGATATGTAGATCCCATATTGGTTGGTTTGAAGAAGGTGGGGCTGCTGTTATAGGGCCAAATTCAGTGTTTGAGGCAATGGAGAAAGTTCAGTTAATCTGAGAGAGACTGAAAATAGCCCAGAGTCATCAGAAATCTTATGAAGATATGAGAAGAAGAAATCTTGAGTTTGATGTTGGTGACTTTGTTTATTAGAAGATTTCACCTATAAAATGAGCGAAGAGATTTGGCAAGAAAGGGAAACTCAGTCACCGCTATGTTGGCCCATATGTTATCTTGAGCCGTTATGGGAAGGTAGCTCATAAGTTAGAGTTGCCTGCATATTTGGCATCAATGCATCTGGTGTTTCATGTCTCTTTACTAAAGAAATATATTGGAGACCCAGCTTCAGTCATGCACTTAGAGAGTGTGAAGGTGAAAGATAGTCTCTCCTACTTTTAACCCCTAGTGGCGTTACTTTTCCCTTTTTTCCCATCAATTAAACAACACAAAATCCCTATTTTTATTTTCAATAACAAGATTAGGGTTTTTTTTTAAGATCACCTCCCGAGTCTCAAAGGTCAAGTTTACTTTACCAATCCAAGACCATCTCCCGAGTCTCAAGATCAATATGTTATGTTGAATCATGAATAACACTAGTGTTATTCAGTTAGGAGTAGGATTTAGCACTGAGAGGGAAGTATGGTTTCAGCACATCCTATATCCCAGAAACTATGTACCCTCATAGGATTTAGGGACTCGCCAAAGAGTGTCTCCCCTTTAGCCCATATTGGGATCAGTTTAGTAATCACTTCAATTCAGATTCCACTCCGATGGCAAGTATAGAATATCCCTCCTTACCGTGGGTCAAACGTTGGACTCCATGGTAATATCCATGGTTTACGTTGGTTACATAATAGCTCCCACAGTTTCAGTTAGTATTGGCAGTCTATTTCAGTTCAATTTCTCTAGACCAACTAGCTAGCTTTCAGAATTTATTTAGTCAGTTATAGAAACTACACCAGTTATTTAGATAATGTTTGTGTATTAAAATACTTAGTCTTACATATTCAATTTTACATGCCCATGTAATTACATTTAGTTTTAGTATGTATTTCAGGTAGTCCTTGCCTTAAGTATGAGTACATTAAAAGTATTGATCGTATACCTTTATCTTATGCTATATTTTCTTATTACATAGGTTCAGACACATAATTTCCCAACCATCCCTAGAAAGATCAGTGGTTCCCCACGGTAGTAGTGTTGAGTCCTCATCCATCAAGGACATGACATGTTATTTCATTCATTTCAATATTTCATTATGATTCAATTAATTGGAGTTAGTTAGGGGTTTGTCTCATCAAATTTGTATGATTCTCAGAGGCATTTAGACATTTAGATAGACATTCAGCTTTTAGTTATGATCAGTTATTTCAGACAGACAGATTTTTTTTCTAGTGTTTATCAGATACATCAAATGTGTCATTTATACATTTTAGTATTCAAACTGACAGTACATTATTATCTACACATGTTGTTTTATTTTTATTTTATTCAGTGCTCATAGCAGGTACCAGACCATAGGTTAGCTTGGGGTCACTTGTGGCCTTAAGTACTATTTCGCGACTAGGGGGTAGCCTCGGGCCATTATAAAACTCGGTATCAGAGCCTAAGGTTTAAAAGTGTCCCCGGGTTTCTAAATGTTGCATTGAGTAGAGTCTTGTGCATAGGTGTGAAGTGTTCTACACTTATGGACAAGAGGCTATGAGACATTTTTAGGAAAGTTTTCCTTCTTTCAGTGTTCATGTCGATCGAAAGAGCATAAGCTATATTGAATTCCTCTTTCTAACTTATCCTTCATTCTATTTACAAGAAATGCCTTCAAAAAGATACAATGGAAGAAGGAACAAGAATCAAGCCGCACCACCACCGATTCAGGAAGATCCCCTGAATAGCCATATTTCTCTTACTAAGTTTAGGGCTACTTTTATCATTTTGGCCCATTCGGTGGCTGCTCAGAACAACCAGCAGGATGTGACACCCCGTACATTATATGTACTTTCCTTATTTATATGTTACTTGGTATAGCCTTATGGTATAGTTAACGGATGAGATTTGTTATGCAAGTATTAATGGTTTAGATGAAATTATAGATGTTGCATGTACATTTTTATGTGACACGATTAAGTTAACCTCTATACAACTATTTAAACTTGGGATCGTAAGCTAGTATTTGAATCTAAAGTTTAAGGTGGCCAAGTGTATATCATTTGAAGGTTAGATTAAAGGGGTTAGGAGATTAAAATAGAATAAAATATTGAGGTGTTTTCTTGACTTAATTAAGCTAGTAGGTGAGTCACCTACTTAAGCTATTTGGACCAAATTAATGGACCCATGGCTTTGGACCAAATTTGGACCTATACTAATGTACTCATTTAGGCCAAATTGAACAAAAGAGGAAGAAAATAGAAAAATGTCCCAACAGTTAAATCTGCTAAAGGCCCAAGTTAATTAAGCCCAAAATAAGAATTTATGCAAGTAGGTGCATCACCTACTTTGAAATTTTGAGCATCTTGAACCCTTAAGTAGGGGCATCACCTACTTGGACTAATTTATGGATTGAAATGAGGTCAATAATAAGGGCTTAATATAAGATAAATATAGCTGGCCATTTTTCTCATTTTAACCACAATATTCCCTTTTAAATTTCAGCTTCTCCCTTTCTTAACAAGGATAATAACAGCATCCCTAAACTTTCTTCTAGGGTTCTTGAAGAAACCCTCATCTTTAAAAGCTAAGGTAAGTGAAAACACTCAAGTTTTAGCTTAGTTATCTCATGGAAGAATAGGAAAACATGCTATAGGAGTCTAATTATAAATACATGGCAGAATATAGAACAAGTACTTGCTCACTTTTTCTATGTTATTAAGAGATTTCTTTTCTTATTTGGTTTAAAGTGTGAAGGAAAGTGATAGTTGAAGTTCTTGAGGAGTTTATATTTAAGTATAAGTTGCAGAATTAAGGTAAGGTGACTGCTCCATTTTGTTCTCCTTATATATAAATTTGAGAGAGAATTATGAATGTGTTGTTATTGAAAACTCAGAGATGATGAGTTCAATAGGTGATTGCTATAATAAAAGGGTTTTGGGACTGTTTTATGGACTTTTTTGTATGTATATGTTATGGGCTGCCAGGTTGATGTTGGAGAAAGGTGTGATTAGTTTGTAATGAAATATAGAAGAAAGGTGTGGTGGTACACCACCGAACTAATTATTCCACTTGTTTACTGCCCAATCTATTTTGCATATTGTTTGGAATATGTAATGAAGCCGAGGTGGTTTTAGTGAACCTTATAAGGACCTATATGGTATGTGGGTATAATTGGAGGAGAAAACGGTTAAAATAACACCCTTGATTGATAGACTAATGGCTTACTGTCCGGTTACTATTTTGGGTAAAGTTAAGAAGCCTAAATGTGTTGGTTGATTGATAATACTAGTTTACCATATATTCTACTGTTGATAAGTAATCTAAAAGGTGGAAAGTCAAGTCGGGTTAGTTTCGGAGTTATATAACCAGGTATGTAAGGCATACTCTATTTTGTACTCTTTGGAATGAAATCAAACATTTGTTCCATCAAGTAAGTTTCCAAGGTTGTCCTATAACAAGTGACACATAATAGCAGTGAATTATATCCCATGAAGCCAATGACCTTGTTCCCGCTCTCTAACAAGTTAAAACACCTCAATACATGCTTATTATTAAACCTGCACACCTATCTTCACTAAAAAATTTCAGAAGTTCTCTGTTTATTCAAATCATACCCATGTGTTATTTTCAGCTCCTAAACACTTCATTTGTGTGCCAATAGATCCCTACCTCATTGTTGTTGCATTAAGTGTCCATTTACATATCTCTTATTAGCAGATTTTTGGTTCAAGGTACCATAATGTTATGACCACCAAAGTAACAATCTCAAAGGCTAAATAAACTAAGTAATGCAAATCTATAAAACAAGTCGTAGCTCAAGGGCATAAACCTAGCATGGGCCGATCTTGAGCTAGCAGCATATAGATTCAAAGGAAAGGCTATATTTTGGTATAAAGACTTGAAACGATCTATGGGTATCGATGCACCTTCAGCTACTTGGAAAGAGTTCAAAGAGGCATTTCTTGATCATTAGCTTCCATTTGAGATTCGAGAAGCCCATGAGGATCAGTTTCTGAATCTTTGCCAAGAAAATCTGAGCGTGAAGGAGTACAGCCTCCGGTTTAACTCTTTGGCTAGGTATGCTCCTAATGTTGTAGCTACTATGGATGATAGAGTTCATCGATATATGGGTAGGTTAGATCTATATCTAGTTAGAGATTGTATATTGCTGCTTTGAACAAAGACATGGACAAAGCAAGGTTACAAACTTTTGCACAAAAAATAGAGGATCAGATGCAAAGAAGAAGAACAGAAGAATTGGAAAGAAGGTTGTAACGCCTTGAATCTGGTACCCAAAATGCTACAGGGTGCCTATTACCCCAAAGGACCACAAGCTAACCCATGACTGATATGTATAACTGAGCATTAAATAATATACTTAAATTATGTGGAATACGTAATGTTGTAAGGCCATAAGGTTCAAAACTGAATAAACATCTAATAAAAGAATGTCTGAAAATAAATACCAAAATAATGTCTGATATAACAAATACCAAAATAAATCTGAAGTAACTGTATGGCATGCTATAGTCTGAAAGCCTCTAAACTGAACTAAATAAGGAGTTGAAGGAATATGTCTCCAGCTAACTCTATCTACTGATACTGAACTAAGATAATAAATAATAATAAAGAAATCATATCATCCTCGAATGATGAGGACTCACTGCAAATCTACTGCTGCAGGAATATGAAACGCTACTGATGCTCTGGAGCACATCCTTCTGAACTTACGGCGTAAAGTAAAACACCATACTGCAAATGCATCAATACGTTGGAATGTACTAGTATGCAAGTGAGGTAGACTAAATACAAGGGTTTCATATACATGAACAATACTAACTGACTGACTAATATAAACGTAAGAAAATATGCATAAATATGTAACTGTGACTGACATCATGATAGGACTGAATACTTAGTTATAACTATTGAGTCTACTGATAATTGGAATTTATTGATACCTGAGTTTACTATTACTAGAATACAGATTAACTGTATTACTGGTAAGCTGACAACTGAGGCGATGCATAAGTCACCTAGGAATTGAGTCATAACTAATTATATGAGATTTGAAACTAAGGCATGATACACGAAATGAGCTGAGATTGCATCTATTTGATTGGTTCATCTTAGAATGGTTACATTCTTTTATGAGATTTTAGCTAGAGCGCATAGCTGGGGACATAGAAACCAAACTATACAAATTTTTCTATATAAGACAACTAAGTAAGAAAATCATAACCTGATTGAGATTCGGTAAGATGAGTTGAGACCTATGAACATCATCTAAGATGAAGAAACTAAGCCTCATGCACTGCAACTAAGACTACTGAGAAGATTCACGTAGGTGCTGAGCATGAATGCATAACCGTACTGACTTATCCAATTAACTGAAGGACTGATAGCTGAATACTAAGTTTACAAGGTTGGTCTATACTTAGTCTGTGTAGTTGAACCAAAATGATAGAGTATCATGCATGTAAGGTAATGACTAACTAAATAACATGAGGTAACTGAGCATGAATGAGTGAAAACTATATTATTTGAGAATGGAAGACCAAGCATATAACATAATTCTAGAATAGTCTATAAATTGAGGTATTGAAATACCGATAAATGAATATCTGATAACTGTACATTATGGTCAAGCAAACCCTGAAACTAAATTGTGTTACCGACCTGATTACTAGGATAGGACTGGGAATGATGTTGAAGCTAAGATGGTAATCGAGACTGTAACCATTGATTTCTAATAACTGAGGTTTAGACTAGTGCTGAAGTATTTGATTCTGGGACTGAATGCTAATTACTAAAACTAAACAGTGAAACTGTAACTGAGTTCTGATAACTACTTTCGGACAATTGACAGATGCTAGGGAAATATCAAAATTGACACTTAACTGAGTCCTGAGGAATAGAATACCAAAATCATGGATTTATCAAGGGCTTTACACTGAGGGTGTACATGACACTACTGAGTTTTGCTTCTCACTAAAAGTGGAACGTGAGTCATATGGGCTAAGCATACTGTAAAGATTGACAAGAGTAATTGAGTTACTAGCTGCATGACCTAAGTCTAAAATTTGTGTTTCATGGGCATGATTCATGACACTAAGTGAACTAGAATTCCTTATACTAGGAACCTGGAGCACACACTATTATATGAGAAGCATGCGGATACAAGTTGTATTCACTGAACTGAAATGGGTAGCATGTGTAAATATCATGATGACTATAGTATGAAAATTTACACTAAGACAGGAATGGGTTGGGAGTCATCTTTCCTTATTGATTATCTACACATACTGGAACTATAACTAGAATCTAAAGGCTTGATTCCTGACCCCAAAGTTTAACTGCTATGCAAGGTTTCAAAAAAAAAAAGAAACTCATGAATCTAAAGAAGAGTGAAGATGTAAATGAGAGATCTATAACATACCAGTGGTTGCATCAGGAGAACTTCCCTGATTCGATTGGGACTGAAGTGCATAAAGTCAGTTTGGGCATTGCCCACTGATAGCTCTGGATTTGGTGCCCTACTATTTTGGGCGACCGGCCCGAGCTGAAGAACGACCATGATGACTTTAAGGACCGAGTTTAGGAAAGTCTTGGACCTTGTGACCTGACTCGCCACATCTAAAGAACACATTACTGTCAGATCTACACACCCCCTTATGATACTTACCTCACTCTTTGCAAAACGGATGAGTAAAAACCCTGCTCTCACTACCTTAGGCCTTGGATCCTGATGCCCCATCCCTACAATTATTTCTGAACTTTGGTACTGGTACACTAGCGAAAGAGTGAATTGGGTCTGAACATTTCTAATACAACTGAAAATGATTACCACCCTAACTTAGAAAAACTATAACTACCTGTTCTGGACCTCTTATTTTCTCTCTCCTTCTTCTTAAGTTTCTACTCTTCAATCTATTGAGCATGAACCATAAGCCTAGATATGTCCATTTTCTTAATCAACATCGCAGTTTCGCACTCCTTAACCACTCTACCTGAAACCCTGACACAAACTTACTCATTCTGGATCTACTATCTACTACTACATGAGGAGAGTACCTATCTAACTGCGTAAAATTAAGGGAGTATTCTTTTAAACTCAAGCTACCTTGTCTGAGATTGATGAACTCTAACACTTGAAGCTCCTTCTGCATTATGGGAAAGAACCTATCTAAGAAATTCATAGCAAACTCTTCCCAATCTTTGGGATCTACATTTGTACCCTTATCTACCTTTCACTGTTTGAACCACGTATGGGCTACATCTTGTAGCTGATAGGTGGCAAACTCGGCACTCTCACTGAAATTCAATCCCATGATGTCTGTGACTTTATGAACCTGATCAAAGAACTCCTGTGGATCCTCTCCTGACTTAAAATTAGAGAATAGGGGAGGATTTATTCGGGTGAAGTCTCAAATCCTGACTGCAGCAGAATTTTCCACTGGGTTAGCTGGAACAGTAGCTGGCCTTTCATTCTGATCTATGACAGAACTGTCTAGAGTAGTAAATGCAATCCTAAATTCTTCATGAGTGACATGCTCGTCCAAAGAATCTTGGACGAGCTGAGGTGCTAACTGATTTTTGGTTCCCCTTTCATTAGTCCTTTTGGGAGGTGTGTTCTGTAAACGAAAGGAAGAAATGAATTAAATTTACATTTTAATTTTGATCGCTCACTAGAACAACATGAATACTGAAAGAATGGAAACTATTCCTAAAACATCTCATAGCCTCCTGCACATAAGTGTGGTGCATAACACACCCATGTACAAGACTCTACTAGATGCGGCTTTTCAAACTTCTTAGGACATTGTTGAACCTTAGACTCTGATACCAAGTTTGTAACGCCCTAAATCTTGTACCCAGAATACTATCCAGTGCCTATGACCCCGAAGGACCACAAGCTAACCCATGACTGATATCTATAACTAAGTACTGAATAATATACTAAAATTATGCAAAATACATAAAAATGGAAGGCAATAAGTTACAAAACTAAATAAACATCTGATAAAATAATGTCTAAAAATGATATAACAAATACCAAAACAAATCTGAAGTAACTGTCTGGCATACTATAGTCTGAAAGCCTCTAAACTAAACTGAATAAGGAGTTCAAGGAACATGTCTCCAAATAACTCCATCTACTGATACTGAACTGAGATAATAAATAATTAAAAAAATCATATCATCCTCAAATGATGAGGACTCACTACAAATCTACTGTTGCTGGAATTTGAAATGCTACTGATGCTCCAGAGCACGTGCTTTTGAACCTATAGTGTAAAGTAAAACACCATTGCACAAATGTGTCAGTACATTGGAATATACTGGTATGCAAGTGAGGTAGGTTGAGTGCAAGGATTTCATATGTATGAACAATACTAACTAACTAACTAACTAACTAACATGAATATAAGAATACAGGCATGAATACATTACTGTGACTAACATCATGATAGGAATGAATACTAAGTTTTAACTACTGAGTCTACTGATAATAGGGATTTACTTATACCTGAGTTTACTATTACTAGAATGTAGAATAACTGTATTACTGGTAAGCTGACAACTGAGTTTACTAATATAGATAATCTGAATAATTATTTCTGATAGTTTTGATTATGAAAAATTGATCTGATTGACTGTATATGATAGTCCTAAGTCTGAATACTAATAACATAAGTTTTGTACAACTAGTATACTGATAATGAGCAACTGTTTTTGTCAATCTAAGTTTTGATGGAACTAGTTGAGTTTCGTACTGTACTGAGTGATTGTATCTGATAGTCCTGAAATATGAAGAACTATCTAAGTTCTATTACTGAGATTGATATTGAGACTAAAACTAAGATTGTACGAGGTAATCATCTAACCGACATACCTCAAAACTGACTGGTGGGGTCCAACTTGTAACCCCAGCTAGAAGGGTGTCAATACCATGCCACGGGTAAAGACATGCTATGAGGAAACCCTCTCTAATGGGAAGCTCCTCCATCAACCCTCCTGTAGAAATAACCCCAAACAAGATGTATTAGTAGCCCTATGCATAGGGGTACATCACAACCTATGCTGGATATGTAGTTCTGGAATGCAAGGATTGCTTCTAGGGATGACACCCTATACTGAATAACAAGTGAGTCCTCATCCTTTGGTTTACTCGGTGCCGAATTCTACTCCCAACTGAATGGACACTGAATTGATTATACTGAACTGAATTGTTACTGATGGTATTATTTAGCGGAGTTAAACTGAGTTTACTGAGTTCCATTAGCTGAAGGAATGCTACTGAGATCTGAGGACCAACTGAGGGTACTAAAGTTACTGAGATTTTCTGGGAATACTGAGATCACTGAGATTACTGAACTACTGACATTACTGAGATTTCTGAGATTTTTGGAAGAGACTGGACCAATACTAAATTTACTGAGTTTTCTTAAGTCATGAAACTGACTAAATTCTACTGATCATGGCTTGACTGAGATTATTATGAAAACATGACATGGCTCGTGGCACATAGCTAAATTTTTGGGTACAAGTATCCCCATGACTCGATAGAATGAAACTGACAAGGCTAGACACATTTGATCATATGATCAATATCAACAATTCAGAATTTCACAGTTGAGGATTTAATGAAGAACATGATCATCATAATGTTGTACATGGATAGTAATGTGTATAAACATTGCATAATTTCATGCTTCTAATCTTATGAACATTTCATCAACCAATCACAATGCATAGATTTGCAGGGGAATCATCTTAATCAAGTAGGTATGGCATAACTTAAGAGGCATGACGTGATCTTGACACATGGAAGCTAAGTACTTGATCATCGTTCATTCATTGGGACATATTATCAAACACCTTGCATGCACACTTAGGTCATAGGTATGATCATCAATTTAATACAACATGGTTCCATAATTTAACTCAATTGTATGAATTTCAACCCTATACTAACATAGTTTTATGAAAAAATGATAAGGATGCAATCTTGGCAGTCATACAACAATAACAACATGAACATAATCAATTCAAAACAAGAACATCATGACATATAGTTTAAAATAGGGTTGTTAAGCTTCATGGACAAAAGGAGTCCACGAATCAGCACTCTGCATACCTTAGTTCTTGATTATATGAAGATTGACAGAGAGATTCTTGAATTTGGGTCTTCGATTTGAATCCCCAATTAAAAAACCTAGCTTGTTCTTGAGAGAAACTTGAGAGAAATAATATATTTTGGGTGAAATATGGCTGAATCAAGTGTTATTGGGTATATATAGGCATGAGAAATTGACCCTTTTAACCCTTGAATGCGTATTTTAATTCTGTGAAAATTTCTCAATTTGGACACCTGGCATGACGCGACGCTATCACGCCGTGTCTCTAGAAAGTGACAAATGAGAAATTGCACGGTGGTGCAATGCAGAGCTATCGTGTTACCACTTTGTTTGTGACCTATAAGTTTGGCGCGATGCACCACAATTGCGGAGCAATACTGGAAATAGACAATTTTTATTTAAGTTGTCTCTGCGATGCTCTGATGGCTCAAGTGATACACTGTCTCACTAAAAAGGCTCTAACGCTTCGCTCGGGTGTCAGATTTTGGCCAATTTGATATCGATGGGAGGCTTATTGAATCTCCCATATGATAAAAAGTGAAAATTTTGAAAATACCACATGAATAAAAGTGGATTCATCTTTGAAACGAGTTTTTAAAATTTTTAGAATAATTTTAAGCTGAGCAGAAGTACGGGGTACCACAGTATCTCCCCCTAGGGAACATTTGTCCTAGAATGAGAATGATTGAGATGGTAGAAATGATAAGTTGAAGTACATACTAAAAATGAACAACTAAAACATGACTACTTGACTGACATTACTGTGATTCATACTGAGAATACTTATCTAACGCAGATTTTATGACTGAGCTGATGCATGACTGCATGACTGAGAGTACTAATAAGGTAATCACATATATCTGATGCATGAATACGTAATTGAACTGACTCATGAACATGCGACTAAACATGTAAGGGTAAATATACCAAGTTTGAAATAAAAACTGAGCATGGAACTAATTACCATATTTGTAACTAAAATCTAAATGTAAAACTGGATAAGCTTAAGAAAAGCTATTGGCTTGGGTTGAGTCTGAGTTTAACTACTTAATATGCATGAGCAGAAACATGAGAAATTAACTGGGCTTGGAACGTAATACATGATCTGAATATTATGATCTAAACTGAGTACCTTGAGTACATAGAGTACGACCACGATTGGGGCTAGAGGGTCAACTTATGGGTACTCACTACTCCAAACTAGATTTATTACGAGAAGAGAGCATCATTTTTATGTCATGAAAGTTTGGGGAATATAGTGTATCTCCCCCTTGGGACACTAGGTCCCTTGAGGAATACTAGTTGGGCTGAGCTGCTGAGGAAAACTGAGGCGATGCACAAGGCACCTAGAAATTGAGTCATAACTAATTATCTAAGATCTGAAACTAAGGCATAATACATGAACTGAGTTGAGATTGTATCTATCTTATTGGTTCATTTGTGAATGGTTACATTCTTTCATGAGATTTTGGCTAGACCGTATAGCTGGGGACATGGAAACCAAACTGTACAAATTTGTCTATATAAGATAGCTAAGTAAGAAAATCATAACCTGATTGAGATTAGGTAAGATGAGTTGAAACCTATGAACATCATCTAAGATGAAGTAACTAAGTATCATACACTGTAACTAAGACTACTAAGAAGATTCACATAGGTGCTGAGCATGAATGCATAACCGTACTGACTTATCCAATTAACTAAACGACTAATAGTTGAACACTGAGTCTGCAAGGCCGGTCTATACTTAGTCTGTATAGTTGAACCAAAATGATAGAGTATCATACATGGAAGGTAATGACTGACTTGATAACATGAGGCAACTGAGCATGAATAAGTGAAAACTATATTATTTGAGAATGCAAGACCAAGTGTATAACATAATTCTAGAATAGTCAGTAAACTGAGGTACTAAAATACTGATAAATGAATATCTGATAATTGTACACTATGGTCAAACAAACCTTGAAACTAAATTGAGTTACCGACCCGATTACTAGGATAGGACTTGGAATGAGATTATAGCTAAGATGGTAATCGAGACTGTAATCGTTGATTTCTGATAACTGAGGTTTAGACTAGTGCTGAAGTATTTGATTCTGGAATTGAATGTTGATTACTAAAACAAAATATTAAAACTGTAACTGAGTTCTAATAACTGCTTACGGACAATTTACAAACACCAAGGATATATCAATTTTGATACTTAATTGAGGCCTGAGGAATAGAATACAAAAATCATGGATTTATCAAGGGCTTTAAGGTAAGGGTGTACATGACACTACTAAGTTTGGCTGCTCACTAGAAGTGGAACATGAGTTATGTGGGCTAAGCATACTATAAAGTTGGGCATGAATACTTAAGTCATGAGTTACATGACCTGAGTCTGAAATTTCTGTGTTTCATGAGGCATGATTCATGACACTAAGTGAACTGGAATTCCTTATACTGGGAACCTGGAGCACACACTATTCTATGAGAAGAATGCCAATACAAGTTGTATTCGTGGAATTGAAATCGGTAGTATGCATAAATATCATGATGGTAATAGTATGAAACTTTGCACTAAGATACGAATGGGCTGGGTGTAGTCGTCTATTACTGATTATCTACACAGACAGGAACTATAACTAGAATCTGAAGGCTTGACTTCCTGACCTTAAAGTTTAACTTCTATGCAAGGTTTCAAAAGAAAAGAAACTCATGAATCTGAAGAAGCATGAACAGGTTAATGAGAGATCTGTAATATACTAGTGGCTACATCAGGAGAAATTTCCTGATTTGATTGGGACTAAAATGCATAAAGTCTGTTTAGGCATTGCCAACTGATAGCTCTGGAATTGGTGCCCTACCATTTTTGGGCGACCGAACTGAGTTGAAGAATGACTATGCTGACTTTGAGACCAGGTTTAGAACAGTCTCAAACCTTGTGACCTGACTTTCCATATCCAAAGCACACATTACTGCCAGCTCTACACACCTCCTTATGATACTTACCACACTCTTTGGCAAACAGATGAGTAAAATCCCTGCTCTCACAACTGTGGGCCTTGGATCCTGATGCCCCATCCCTATGATTATTTTTGAACTTTGGTACTGGCGCACTAGCTGAAGAGTGAACTGGGGCTGAATATTTATGACACAACTGAAAACGACTACCACCCTACCACCCTGACTGAGCAAAACTATAACTATCTATTCTTGCCCATTTATTTTCTCTCCCCATCTTCTTAAGTTTCTACTCTTCAATCCGTTGAGCATGGACCATAAGCCAAGATATGTCCATCTCCTTAATCAACTTCATAATTATGAACTCCTTAACCACTCTACCTGAAACTCCAAACATAAACTTACTCATTCTAAATCTACAGTATGCTACTACATAGGGAGCATACCTGGCTAACCGAGTGAACTTAAAGAAATATTCTTTTACGCTCATGCTACCTTGTCTAAGATTAATGAACTCTAACACTTTAGCCTCCTTTTACTCTATAAGAAAGAACCTATCCAAGAAAGTCGTAGCAAACTCTTCCCAATCTATGGGATCTGCATCTGTACCCTTATCTACCTTCTACTATTTGAACCACATATGGGCTACATCTTGTAGCTGATAGTCAGATAGCTCAGCACTCTCACTAGAAGTCACTCCCATGATGTCTGTGACTTTATGAACCTGATCGAGGAACTCTTGTGGATTCTCTACTGACTTAGAATTGGAGAATAGGGGAGAATTCATTTGGGTGAAGTCCCGAATCCTGGCTACAGTAGAATTTTCCACTTAGATGGCTGGAATAGCAGCTGGCCATTTATTTTGAGTTATGACAGATAGATAGAGTAGTAAATACAGTCCTGATTTCTGCATGAGAGACATGCTTATCCAAAGAATCTGGCTGGACGGGCTAAGGTGCTGACTGATTTTCAGTTCCCCTTTCATTAGTCCTTTTGGGAAGCATGTTCTATAAATAAAAGGAAGAAGTGGACTAAACTGAGAGTTTAACTTTGATCCTATGCTCACTGGCACGACATGAATACTAAAAAATTTAAACCATTCCTAAAACATCTCATAGCCTCCTGCACATAAGTGTGGTGCACAATACACCCATGTAGAAGACTCTACTAGATGTGGCTTTTTAGACTTCCTAGGACACTGTTAAACCTTAGGCTCTAATACCAAGTTTGTAATGCCCTAAATCTAGTACCCTGAACACTACATAATGCCTATGACCCCGAAGGACCACAAGCGAACCCATGACAGATATCTGTAACTGAGCACTAAATAATATACTAAAATTATGCAGAATACGTAAAGCTGTAAGGCCATAAGGTTCAAAACTAAATAAACATCTAATAAAATAATGTCTGAAAATGATATAACAAATACAAAAACAAATCTGAAGTAACTATCTGGCATGCTATAGTCTGAAAGCCTCTAAACTGAACTGAATAAGGAGTTAAAGGAACATATCTCCAACTAAATCCATCTACTGATACTGAACTGAGTTAATAAATAATAAAAAAAATCATATCATCCTCAAATAATAAGGACTCACTACAAAACTACTGTTGCCAAAATCTAAAATTCTACTGATGCTCTGGAGCACGTGCTTCTGAATCTATGGCGTAAAGTAAAACACCATAGCGCAAATGTGTTAGTACATTGGAATGTACTAGTATAAAAGTGAGATAGGTTGAATACAAGGGGTTCATATGCATGAAAAATACTAACTGATTGACTAACATAAACATAAGAATACATGCATAAATACATAAATGTAACTGACATCGTGATAGGACTTAATACTGAGTTCTGACTATTGAGTCTACTGATAGCAGGGATTTACTAATATCTGAGTTTATATTTACTAAAATACAGATTAACTATATTACTGGTAAGCTGAAAACTAAGTTTACTATTATTAATAAGATGAATATTTGTTTCTGATAGTTTTAATTATGAAGAACTGATCTGATTGACTATATCTGACAGTCCTGAGTGCGAATACTGATAGCATGATTTTCGTATAACTAGTATACTGATAATGAGCAACTATATCTGATAGTCTAAGTTTTGATAGAACTATCTGAGTTTTGTACTATACTGAGTGATTGTATCTGACAGTCCTGAAATCTGTAGAACTATCTAAGTTCTATTACTAAGATTGATACTAAGGCTGTGGGAGGTAATCATCTAACTGACATGCCCCAAAATGGACTAGTAGGGACCAACCTGTAACCCCAGCTAGAAGGGTATTAGTACCATACCATGGATAGAG
>JAPEIP010000007.1:178397851-178420272 GCA_026120095.1 Capsicum chinense
CTCAAAAGACAAAAGAAGTGAGAAACACTCCTAGACTTATTTCTCTATTAAATATCAAGAGTTTTGTAGGTTTAGATGGCTATTACAAATGATTTTTTGAAGGTTTTTCTTTTATTTCTTCCCTCATATCGAGGCTAACTCAAAAGAAAGTCAAATTTTAGTTGTTAGATTCCTATAAGAAGAGTTTTTAGGAGTTGATGACTTGACACACTTTTACTCCAGTCTAGACTTTGTCAGATGGCGCAAATGGGTTCGTAGTGTATTTTGATGCTTCTAGAGATGATCTTAGTTGTATATTAATTCAGAGAGGTAAGGACATAGCTTACACCTCTAGACAGCTTAAACCTCATGAAAAGAATTATCCAAGCCTTGATCTTGAGTTATCAGCTATTGTTTTTGCCTTAAAGATTTAGAGGCATTACCTTTATAGGGTTCATATTGATGTATTCACGGATCATAAGAGTTTATATTATGCATTCACACAGAAAGAGTTTAATCTTTGTTAGAGAATATGGCTTGAATTATTGAAAGACTATGATATGAGGGTTTTTGTATCATTCGAGCAAGGCCAATGTAGTGGCATATTCCCTTAGTATATTGTCTATGGTTAGTGTTGCCCATATTGAGGATAATAAGAAGGAGTTAGTCCATGAGGTACATCAGCTTTCTAGGTTAGGAGTTCGAATTGTTGATTTGGCAGAAGGTAGTATATGGGTTTAGAATAGTTCAAAATCTTCATTGGTTGCTGAAGTAAAAGAAAAGCAAGACAGGGATCCCAATTTGGTCAAGTTGAAGGGGGAAGTTAGGGGAGGCATTCTCCCAAGGGGGAAATGGGGTGCTTCATTGTTAGGGCAGACTATGTGTTTTATGAGTTGATGGTTTGAGACAACAAATATTAGCAGAGGCACATAGAGCGCAATACTTCATCCACCTAGGAGAAACTAAGATGTACCATGATTTGCAGGAAATATATTGGTAGAGTGGTATGAAAAAGGATATTATAGAGTTTGTGGCTAAGTGTTCAAATTATCAGCAGGTTAAGGTTTAGCACCAAAGGCCTAGTGGAACATTTCAGGAGTTTAGCATCCCCACTTGAAAGTAAAAGGTGGTGAAAATAGATTTTGTGATAGGTTTGCCTCATATGTATCGTCAACATGATTTGATTTGGGTTATTACTGATAGGATGACCAAGTTAGCCTATTTCTTGCAAGTTCATACTTCGTACTCAACTAAGGATTACGTCAGGCTTTATCTTAGGGAGTTGGTGAAATTGCATAGGGTCCTACTATCTATCATTTCAGCTAGAGGTACTCAGTTTACCTATCATATTTTGAAGGCTTTCCAGAAGGGTCTTGGTACCCAAGTTCATCTCAGTACAGCTTTCATCCCCAAATAGACGGCCAGGCAGAGAGGACCATTCAAAATTTTAGTGGATATATTGAGGGCCTGTGTTATTGATGTAAGGGTAGTTAGAATGACCACTTACCTTTGATTGATTTTACCTATAATAACAGCTATCACTCTAGTATTTAGATGGCTCTATTTGAGGCTCTCTATAAGAGTAGATGTCGATCTCATATCATTTGGTTTAAAGAAGGTGAGGCTACTTTGATAGGGCCAAATTCAATGTTTGAGGTGATGTGGAAAGTTCAGTTAATCCAAGAAAGGCTGAAAATAGCAAAGAGTTGTCAAGAAATCTTATGCAGATATGAGGAGAAGAGATCTTTAGTTTAATGTTGGTGACTTAGTTTATTTGAAGATTTTTCCTATGAAAGGTATGAATAGATTTTGCAAGAAGAGGAAACTTAGTCCCCACTATATTAGCCCATATAGAATCTTGAGTAGTTTGGGAAGGTAGCTTATGAGTTAGAGTTGCCTGCATATTTGGCATAAGTGCATCTGGTGTTTCATGTCTGTAATACCCCAAACTTTCCTTAAGCCTAATTTCATCTATATAAGACTGAGGAATGACTTCCAAAGTGAGTAATATTTAAATCATATATTATTCTTCTAATTTTGACTTTTTTTATATGGGAAATTGAATTATCTTTCCAACAATATAAGATTCTCCCAAATCCGATAGTCGGGCAAGAAGTTATGGCTAATTGAAGTTCCTGTCATAAAACAACGTCATTCAGACCTTTAGCGCGTCGCGGAGAGGAGTAATATCCCAGTTGTTAGTTTCCAGTAGCCAAGCACGATTGTGGCGCATCACGCTAAAGTTTCAGGTCCCAACCAGTGGGACAACGTGATGGTTCCATGTTACGGTGACGCTCAGATTCCCATTCATCAATTTCCAGTGAGCCACCATGATAGTGGCGCGTCGCAGTGGCCCATAAAATTGGGCTCCTAGTGATATTTTTCCAATTTCTTTCAGAAGTTAAAAAGTGTATTTTTGACTTTTCCCAAGCCACTTAAATCATCCAAACACCTGATTTAAGGTTATTACAAGCATCATATACCATTTTTCTCAAAATCCCTCAACCAAAAACCCTAGTTCATCAAACTCCTCCTCCAAGAAACTCAAGATTTCTCCATCAATTCTCCAACTTAAGTCAAGATTCCAAGTTCTTAGTGCAAGAATTCCAAGAACCCTCATTCAAGAGTTCCAATAACATCTCGTAAGCAAATTATTCATCCAAGTTTATCAATATAAGGTATGTGGGGTTTGAACAAGAACAATCCTTGCGTTCTTGTGCCCAAAAACTTCTTTTAAGATATAAATTTCTAAATTTTACTATGATTTCCATAAACATCAAGTTAGGGTTTATACCCATTACCATTATTTGCAAGATTATGTGATTTCCCATGGTTTAAAAGTTAAATTACATGATTTTGTTTATATTTCCATACCTATTTCCAAATTATCCAGATTTTAAGATGATTATGAATATTTTGTTATCACAACATGAATTTTGAGATGTTGAAATCATGAGATTCATATGATGAGTTATTTTTCCAATATCTTGATTGAGATTATTGGAAACTTTTTAAGATGAAGGTTGAGCATGAAGTTTAAATATGATTTGATGCATTAAAACTTTATAGTTTGAGTCCTAAGTACAAGTGATGAGTCTTAACTTGAGATTGAACTATGGGCCTCTAAGCCCTACTTGAGAATTGCAATTTTATGAACTTCTGTGTTATAAGCACCTATGATTTGATTACTTTGAGATTATTGAGAAATAGTTTACCTTTTTGGTCCTAATAGAGTTGGAATCCATAATGATGTTCCATTAAAGCAAATAGTAATGCATTTTGGTCTTTAATATAGACCCATGAAGTTTTTTAGATGGATTTTGTAAGAGTTCTGAGCTGAGTATGGGAGTAGTATTTAGCATCGAGTTGGCAATGATTCCGAAGTCTCATACCCTAGAACTATGTGCCATCGTAGGACTAGATTTATGGGCCCTAGGCCGAGATAGTGATCACTGAGTTGAGGTTATACTCCCTAGCAAGAGTATGATTCCTCTCCCCAATGTGAGGTTTCTTCCTTAGGAAGACGAGACATTGGACTTCATGTATCTCACATGGTTTATGTCGATTATAAAAAACTCCCGAGTGTCCAAAGTTATGTAATTCCAAGAGTCACAGAGTTCCCAAGTCTTACAGTTTCAAAGAGTCCTGAGTCCTTGAGTTTCAAAGAAGTTGTATTCTCCATAAGATATAAGTATAAATTTTGAAAGCTATCGTTTTAAGATTTCTCTTGCTTACAAGTTTTGAAAATAATATGGAGAATACAGATTTTAGAAGTAAATAGAATGTCTCATGATATTTGTACTATATGCTTCATTATACATGATTTATGAGATTTAGATTTCAGCTTTTACTTAAGCTATGTGAGTCATTTATATCAGCATGCAGATTTTCTATAAAGATTGATGATATTGTTTACTCATTGCATTGCACCCCCATATACTCAGTACATCCGCAAAGTGGTGATCCACATATATGTCTATGTGCTACATTATCTCATAACATAGGTACAAGTTGTAGTATGCACAGTCAAAATCAGACAGTTGCAGATTTCAGCCAGCAGATGATGAGTCCTCCTATTTCGGGGACTTTAGTTAGATTTACAATTGTTCTTTACTTTTTTATTCTTATGCATTGATTAGTGATAGTTGGGGTTGCGTCATTGCTATCTATAGTCATTATTAGTAGAGGCTTCATAGATAGTCAGTAGAGTTAATGTATTCAGTTTCAATTTTCTTTGAAAAAGCAGAGTTATAATCATGTGAATTCAGTTTTGTATTGATTAGATTCAGAAAAAAGTCATCTTCCGCTGATATTGTTCAAATTTATACATTTTATTCAGTTGCTTATGAGTTTTCTAGTAGAAGGGTTAGCTTGGGGTCACTTGTGACCATAAGCACCGTGTAACATCTCAGGATCCATTTTTGGGACGTTACAAAGACTCTTTACTAAAGAAATATATTGGTGACCCATCTTTATTCATGTGATTGGAGAGTATCGAGGTGAAAGATAGTCTCTCCTATGAAGAAATCCCATTTGAGATCCTTCACCATCAGACTTGTTGGTTGAAATATAAATACGTTCCCTTAGTGAAAGTTCTATGGAGAAATCAGTCTTTTGAGGGAGTTACTTGGTAAGAAGAAGCATATATGCAAGACAAGTTCCCTCATTTTTTATCTAATACTTTAGACTCGGCTTGAGGTAATGAATTTTCTTAAATCAACTCTTCTCATTCTCTATTTCAACAATGTTGTCATTCCTGTGTCATTGTATGTATTCACGAAACCAGTTTAGCCCATGTGCCATGTCTCAAACTTAATCACATCAGTTCATGAACATTTAGTGTATGGTCTTATATTACCTTACTACTCTCAGCCTAACCAATCTCATTCGAGGATGAATACTTCCAAGGGGGATATAATGTAATACCCCATGTTTTGAAGTTACTATACAATATATGAATTATCCTTTAGAGTCATATGGACATCATACGAGTTATATGTTTAACTCATACCCATGAAAGTATGTGATGGGTGATATTCTATTTAAGGTACAACTTAAACCTTGGAAGTCATAAGGCGATCATATGAGTCATACATGGTAAGTCATAACCAATTCAGTATAAGGTGAGATGAGTTCTATCAAGGTTACAAGAGGATGAGAGATAGTTGTATAACTTGTTACGAGTCATAAGATATGACTCGTATCCTAATCAATAAAGAATCCAATAATCAACCCTCATATTTTGGTATCTTTATAAGTTACTTAGATATATATGAAGTCCTCAAATAGCTCATAACTTATGAAACAGTTGAAACATCCTTTAGCAATTAAGTTCTTATGAAGAATATAATTATAGTCATATTCAAATAAGCATAACTTCTGGTATACTAAGAATTTTTGAGATCAAAATCCACCAATAGATATATAATTGAATTATCTTTCCAGTGATACCAATTTTACCTTAATCTCATATCAGGGTAAAAAGTTATGGCCAAATTACTGAAGCACTATCAAGATGCCAGTAGGGTATGACTCACTGATACGACTAGTAAGAAGGCCATAAGAATCATCAGGAGGAGTCATACCCACAACAGTAGGGGTAGAAATTTGGGTTCCTGTTGATGACTCAAGGTATGACTTGTACCAATAACATACGAGTCATACCCAAACACATCGGGACAGCTTCCAAATGATTTTGGTCTTTTCCCCTTATAACACCCAACCCACGCTATTTAACCCCAATGGGCATTAATTTTCTTCTCTTTTCCATCAATTAAACAACACAAAATCCCTATTTCAATTCTCAAGAACAAGATTAGGGTTTCTTTTTAAGATCATCTCCCAAGTCTCAAAGGTCAAGTTCATTTCACCAAGCCAAGAACTTTAAGGTATGTGTGGTATTCATCAATGGGTTCTTTTCATCCCTTGATCCCAAAACCCCTCTCTTTGATTAAAATATTAGTTTTTCTTTATTATAGGATTTCACATGTTCAAGATGAATTCAATCCATATTTTTCCTTAGTAAATTGAACTAAATTAATGTCCTCATATGGTACCATGCAAATTAGGTCATGTAATTCTTTGAATCTCAATTTCTTGTATGTATATAAACTGAATCCATGTATTTATGAATTTAAATCATGTAAGCATATTGTTTTCCCATGATTTACATCGTCATATATTCAAATTCATATGCTTCTGTGATCATTGAAATTTATTATCTTTTGCGTCTCTTAATTGTGACTTCCTATTATTTTTTAAATGTTGTTGTCATATTTTAGTAATCATTCAATGCTGGCGAGTTGTGAACACCCGATACCTATATGTCTTCTTGCTATTTCAGACTTCTAAAATTACAAGTTAGTTAGACCATGATTTCATTACTATGTTCAAGTTCAAGTCGATCTTTGTCAGTACAGTACAATGTTATGTTAAATCATGAATAATGCTAGTGCCATTTGGCTAGGAGTAGGATTTAGCAATAAGAGGGAAGTTTGGGTCAACGCACCCCCATAGGATTTAGGGGCTCGCCAAAGTGTGTCTCCTAGTTTGCCCAAATTAGGCTCAGTTTAGTGATCACTCCAATTCTAGTTCCACTTTGATGGAAAGAATGGAATATCCCTCCTCAACGTGGGTCAGACATTGGACTCCATGGTAATATCCATAGTTTATGTTGGTTACATAATAGCTCCCATAGTTTCAGTCAGTATTTGCAGTCTATTTCAGTTTAGTTTTGCTAGACTAAGTAGTCAGCTTTCAGCATTTATTTAGTCATTTATACACTGCACTTGTTATTCAGATAATGTCAGTGTATTAAAATACTTGGTCTTGCATATTCAGTTTTACGTGTTCGTGTAATTACATTCAGTTTTAGCATGTATTTCAGTTAGGCCTTACCTTACGTACTAGTATATTCAAAGTACTAATTGTATACCTTTCTATTGTTCTATGTTGTCTTATAACATAGGTTTAGATATATCATTTCCTGACCTACCTTAGACAGCTCAGTAGATCCCTACGGCAATAGTTGTGAGTACTTATCCATCGAGGATGTGATATGTTATTTTATTTATTTTAGCATTTCATTATGATTTAGTTAGTTGGAGTTAGTTAGGAGTTTGTCCCATCAACTCCTTATATTTCTGAGAGGTTGTCAAGTAGTTAGAGAGTTATTTAGCTTTTAGTTATTATCAATTGTTTCAGATAGACAGTCTATTTTTTTAATATGTATTAGATATTTCTGACATGCCATTTTATATATTTCAATATTCAGATGGATAGTACCTTATTGGTTTATTTTCTACCCATGTTATTTTATTTTTATTTTATTTCGTGTTCGTAGCAAGTACCAGACCATGGGTTAGCTTGGGTCACTTGTGGCCTTGAGCACTGTGTTATGACTAAGGGCTGGCCTTGGGTCATAAAAATTTTACACCTTGATTTTTTATGGTCTCTTGGTTCATCTCTTGAGTCATTTTGAGGGTATTCCCTTGAGTGTACCTGGTATTCCTCAGACTTTAAACAATGTTCCTCCATTAGTGCCAGTATCTTCTTATGGTATTCCTAATTCTAGGGTACCACTATCACCTATGGTACCCCCATGGGTGGATTCATTACATGTCAAACTCACTATTTATCCAATTACTTTAATTATAGTTATGTCTTTTGATGATCAAAAGAAATTTAAGAGGTTTATTCACTTGGGTCCACCCAAGTTTAGTGTGGTTATTCGCAAGGATGCCTACAAGTTTTGATTGATTGCTAGGATAAGTTACATAATCTTTTATTCCTTAAGTCTCACTAAGTTTGTTATACTAATTATCTATTAACGGATGTAGCTGGGTATTGGTGGTGGTTATTTGCTAGTTATAGTCCTTTTGGTCCACCTGCTATGACTTGGACTCAGTTCTCTAGTACTTTCTTAGAGAGATTTGTATTGTATAGCTTTAGAGATCAGATTCATGATGAGCTTGATCACTTGGATCGATTCTCTATGATAATTTTTTAGTATGAGGCTTATTGTCACACCTTATCCAAATATTTAGCCTCTAGCATCTCCATCAATTCTAAGAGGATTTAGAAGTGTGTGAAGGAGTTAAATAGTATATATCAATTGGCTATAGCCTAGAAGGTATTTTTAGGGGATTCTATCTAGAATATTATTATGCATGCTAAGATGATCGAGTTTATTATCCAGGCTGCTCAAGGAGGCACCAAGAAGGTATATTATAAGGATGAGTTTAGTAGAGAACCTCCTAAGGTAGAGATTTCTCGAGTAGAGGTTCCTGGGGTTATCATAGTAGGTTGGTTTAAGATGAATTGTAGGATCAAGTGGTAGATCCTTAGGTTATATAGTTTCGAGTATCTAGGTATCAAGTCATATTGGTGGAGGTTTCAGGATTAGTTTTTTAGGCTAGGATTATCATTCTAGTTCATTGATACCTTCTCAGATTAAGTCAGACCACAGGAGATGTTTTATATGTGATGAGTTTGTCTAGGTGACCAAGGATTGCTTTTGACGTTTACATGGCTATACTCCACAGGGTTCTCAATTTCAACTTTGCCCTACTTCAATTTCTACAATGAAACAAAGTGGTAGGGGTGGTTCCAGTGGTACTAAAGGTGCTATAGGTAGAGGTATGGGTGCTCATGGAGGTGGTCATAGGATTACTTAGTCTAGAGGCAAATGTAGTCTGTGTTATACTAAACCTGAGAGACCCGAGGTAAAGACTTTTGATGTATTTATTACAGATATTATCCTGATTTGCTATAAATCAAATTTTGTGTGATTTGACTATGTATCTACATGATCCTATGTGTCTACCTATTTTTCTTCTAGATTTTATATTGCATGTAAGCCCCTTTTCTATGTCTCTTCATATTTCTCCCCCTATAGGAGATTTTTTAGTGGTGGATCGAGTGTACTAATCTTGTGTAGTTGCCTTTATGAGTCTTTAAACTTAGGCAAACTTGATTATCCAAGATATGGTTGATTTTGATGTTATTTTCGGTATAGATTGGTTAGTTCCTTATTATGCAACTTTAGATTGTTATGCCAAGACCATAACCTTAACTACATCAGTATGCCGAGGTTAGCTTGGAAGGGTATGCTTAATTTAGGCCTGAAGGGTGTTATATATTTTTCTGTACTCCTCATATTATAGAGAGGGAGTGAGATACTTAAGGACTATACTCCAGAGATTGTGTGATAAGAAATTGTATACCAAGTTCTCTAAGTATGATTTTTTGTTAGATTCCATCTCTTTATAGGTTTATATGGTGACCAAGGAAGGTATTATGGTTTATCCAGCAAGATAGCAATCATTCGTGATTCAGTTAGACCTACTTATCCTATCAACATTTAGAGTTACATTGGTTTGGTGGGTTATTATAGATATTTATAGAGAGATTCTCATCTATTATGGTTTTTTTTATACCGAGTTAACTTAGAAAAGATGGTATTTTAGCGGTCCAATGCATGTGAGAAGAGATTCTAAAAGCTTAAAGAGTTGTTGACTTTGGCTCATATTTTAACTTTGCCTAATAAGGGTGTGGGTTTTACCATATTTTATGATGTTTTTGATGTTGTTTTAGGTGCAGCGTTAATATAGAAGGGTAAGGTGATTACTTATGGTTTTTGTCAGTTGAAGACTCTCGAGAGAAATTATCTTACCTGTGATTTAGAGTTCATAGTCATAGTGTTTATGTTGAAGTTGTGGCTCCATTACTTGTATGGAGTTTCTTGTGAGATTTTCTTGGACCATCATAGCCTTTAGTACTTCTTTAGTTAGTGACATCTTAGTATGAGGTAGAGGCTTTGGCTTTAGTTGCTTAAGTATTATGACATTACTATTTTGTATCATCCAGGTAAGGCTAATATGGTTGTGGAAGCCTTGAGATAGAATTCAACCAGTAGGATAGTTTAGCTCATCTCTTGACTCAAGTGTGGAATTTATCCTTAGATGTATTGTCCTTAGATAATCAGATGGTTAGACTT
Organism: Capsicum chinense; assembly: GCA_026120095.1. Classification (NCBI taxonomy): domain Eukaryota; kingdom Viridiplantae; phylum Streptophyta; class Magnoliopsida; order Solanales; family Solanaceae; genus Capsicum; species Capsicum chinense. Next base: position 178,407,828 of record JAPEIP010000007.1, read on the forward strand.
GATATTTCAATACTCAGGCATGTTTTAGCCTTCTTTGATGCTAGATCTTCCTTAACGGAGCAGATTTGAGTCCATCAATTTGATGATGATAGTTTTAGGATAATTTGAGATAGGGTGTTGAGTGGTGAGGCTAGGGTGGTATCTCTTGATTCAGATGGTGCTTTGAGGATTGGAGGCCGAGTTTGTGTGTCAAGAGTTGTGGATGGGTGAAATTTATTTTATAGGAGGTGTATTATTCCAAATATGCTATCTATCCATACATGACCAAGATATGTAGTGGAGTGGTTTGAAGAAAGATGTGGTAGAATTTATAGCTCAATGCTTGTGTTGTTAGCAAGTAAAGGTCAAGCATCAGAAATCAGGTGGTTTGATTCAGAGATTACCTATTCTTGGGTAGAAGTTGGAGTGGATCACTATGTGATTTTATGAGTAGGTCGTCTCATACTTCTCATGGTTCTGACAGTATTTGGGTTATCATGGATTAATTGATCAAATTAGCATATTTCATCCTTATTCAGATCTCATCCATTGTTGAGAAGTTGGCCCATATGTATGTTCGTGATATAGTTCATCTTCATGGGGTACCCATGTCTATTATTTTAGACATAGGTTTATTGTTCACTTATAGCTTCTAAAAGACTTTTTAGGAGGAGTTAGGTACTCAAGTTAACCTTAGCATGGCTTTTCACCCCCACATCGATGGCCAATTAAAATAGACTATTCTGGTTTTGAAAGATATAATACATGCATATAGTATGGACTTTGGGGTCAATGGGAGCAGTATTTGGCTTTGGCAAAGTCTGTTTATAATATAGCTACTATTTGAATATTGATATGGCCTCTTTCTAGGTGTTGTATGGTAGGCATTGTCGATCTGATTTGTTTGAGACTTCCGAAGTTAGATCACATGATACTAACTCTCTTCGCGAGTATTTAGACAAGCTTCGATTGATTCAGGATAGGATTTAGGCAGCCCAGAGTAGGAAAAATAGTTAGGCAAACTATAGGGTTTATGCCTTAGAGTTTGGTATTGGTGTTTGAGTCTTCCCTTGCGTGTCTCCCATGAAGGGCGTGATGAGGTTTGGGAAGAGGGGCAAGCTTAACCTTAGGTATAGTAGGTCATTTGAGATTCTTTGAATATTTTGGGAGGATGCTTATGAGTGGGCTTACCTCTAAAATTTTTAGGCGTTCATTTATTTTTTCATATATCTATGCTTTGGCGTTATATTTCGGATGAGTCTCACATACTACATTGGGACTCAATTAGTTGGATAAGAAGTTGACCTTTGTTGAGGAGCATGTCTATATTTTAGTTAGGGATGCCATATGGTTACGTTCTAGAGATATTCTTATGGTTAATGTTCAGTGGAGACACTATACTGTGGAAGAGGCAACTTTAGAGGTCGAGTCCAACATGTCCTGTAGTTTTCCTAAGCTTTTTACTAATTCGGGTATTTTCTTGCCTTTTAGTTCAGAGACAAATTACAGATTTAGTGGTGGATGTTGTAATGAACTAACTTTGTGAATTTTTATTTTTATTTGCCTATTTTGTGCTCCCTTATAGTTGCTACAGGTTTATTTTGGGGTTTGGGGATAGTTGGCATGATTCTCGATGCGATCGAGAACATTTTAGATGAGTTATGGTATTGAGGCTTCAAAAATTATATAATTGACTTTTATCAACATTTGATTATTTGAGTGGTGGATGGAAATTTAGAATACAACAAATGATTTGAAATGTCAATTTTGGGTTAGTAGCGTAATTGGTTCGGGTTGGATAATTGTTAAAAAGAGGTCACAAGGGATAATTTATTAAAAACAATCTTTTTTTCAAGAATCTGATGTTGATAATAAGTCTGGAATGTTAAAAATATCCTAGTAGCTTAGTTTTTTTACGTTCACAGAATTCAAAATGAATCTAAAGGGGTCAACCAAAAACTTTGCAACTTAACAATGTTGCTGGTTCAACCACTTTTGCGGCCAAAATACCACTTTAGTGATACCCACATAAGCGACATAGAATTAATTTAGCGATCATATTTAACCAGTCCCTTACCGGGTAATTGACTGCTAACGGGTGCCGATTTAGCAGGAAGAGGTCGCTTAAGCGGGCCTAGCCACATAGGTCAGACTGCTTTAGTAGTCACCCATCACTTAAGCGATGACCGCTTAAGCATCCAAACTTAGGTGGTATATATAATTCCTTTTCACATTTTTTCTCTATTTTGGGAACTTTGAGCTTTGGGTTTGGGTGATTCTTAAGGTTTTCTTCACCAATTGAGCTTGGGTAAGCTCCTAAACCTTACTCTCATTTCCTTATATGATTATATCATCAAGAACACCTTTAAAGCATGATTTCAACATGGCAATTTAGGGTTTTAACTGGTATATTTTAAAAGGGATTTTCTTTGATTTGAACCTCGTCTTTAACCCATTTTTGCATGGGTTTCACCTATAGATTCCCATAACCTTTTGAAAGGTATTTCTAAAATAAAATTTTAGTTTTACCCTTTCATTTTCGAACTGATTCCCCCCCCCCCAAATTTGGGCTATATGCGTATCTTCAACTTTCTTATAATCTGTATACGCTATATTTGAATGTTGTAGTTGATTATGAGGTTGTTCGTAAGGGAAAGTCTCCATGTTAAAGAACTTTAGGCTTAGATTTTTTCATTTTGAGGTAGGTTATGGCCGAACTTCTTTCAGATTGAGCTGGGTAGTTATTAAATAAGTAAAGCATGCTATGGGTTGGGAAAAATAACTATGGGGTTTATATTTAAAAATTATTATTATAGTTTTGTGCCTATATGGGGGATTATATTCTGTTGTTGTCGAACTATGAGATCTGATATTGCGTGTTACTTGTGTTGAGGGCTCTTGACATCATTGCCCTTATCTTTGCATTTAAATATCTTTAATTTAGATATAATGCTTGTGCGGGTGATTAAATGTTTAATATAGGCCTTACTTGAGCATTGGTTCCCTTTACCGTGATATATTTACCCTAGTTAGGGGTTGATAAGATATAAATGATGTCTTGCATGCATATTTATCTTGATAGTGCCTAAATAGAGTTGATATCATGAAATGTGGATATATTTAATGGATTTCTGGGCTTACTTATATATATATATACATATTGGGTGAATTTGAATAGCATCATAATGAGTTGATTGTGAGAATTAAATCCTCCTTCCATAAATATATATTCATAAGATACTGGTACTATTGAGAAATACTATTTTTTAAAGAAAATGAAACACTTTTATGAAAACCCTCTATGTAAGTATGAGTTATAGGTTAAGTTAAGATTGAGATATGAAATATAGTATATGGATTGCGAACCCCCAATAGGTCCTATGTGGGAACTACGAGGTCGGTGAGCGTATAAAGGAATTCATGTGATGACTTCCATATTTCATCTCATCAACATGCATTACGTTGCATTTGCACACACATCATTCATGATTTCTTTAGTATTCCTTGATTTGTGTTTAGTTTCAGTATTTCCTTTGCATGTATTTGTGCTATTTTTCATTTTCGTGTTTATATATTAAAACTGTTAGTGGAGATGGTGTGAGCTACTGATGTCGCCCAAAAACTATCCTCCAAAGAATCATGTTGCGGTCGATGTCAAATATAGTAACCTAAACCAGGGTAGGGTCGAACCAACAGGAAAAATGTTAAATAGTTGCTTAACTTCACAAAATTCATAAGCAGTGCGAAAAAGTAAAAGAGGGAATTTGAAGTAAACAGTAAGTAGTAACTGAACTTGAGTCCTTTGAGTTTGTAAACAATAGATGACTAACACTAGGACTGTGTTCCCCCTGGCTTCTCAACTCTATAAATTTCTCTGTTCAACCACCTATTTTGTTTCTCTACATGTAAAGTTGAAAAGTTATGTATTATCAACCGTCTTGTGAACGTATTGACAAATCTTACCCTTTACCTTGTGGTTTTTAGGATGTCGCCTTACTGCTCCTTGTTTATCACTTCAATTCAACTTTCACCTTTTGAGTCTCAAGTTGATTAGATGAGATAGCAGAATTGTAAGATGGATTTTAATCTAAAATTACTGTCTTAATCCCCTTTTCCTAATCTCAAACTCCTTTGTGAGGATTTTCTCAAATACAGGCAATCCTCAAGCTTCTGCAGTAGCTCTGAGGTCAATTAATATGAAGAAGATTAAGATACATGTGATCACAACAGAAAATAGATGAATCTCCCACTTCCTTTACGTAGTTAATCCACCAACGTTCCCAAAACCCTAGTCAAGGAAGTTAGACACTCATGTTTATACAACAATCCATGGAAATAAATAAAGAGCACATGTAATTAATTGCACAAGAACGAGAGAAAGAAAATTTAAAGTCTCCAATTGAATCAAAACCCAAAAATCTCAAGAACAATGTAAAAGTATGTAATAGTGCGTAAAATATGTAAAAGAATGTAAAAAAATGTCAAAGAATGTAACCTAATAAAGGAATAACCCTAAGGTATTTATAGTATCGCAAAATAACCCAGAAATCCTAATTCAAATGGAATAGGAAAAGTATATCGGCATAAGGTATGACTCACGTCGTCCACACATAAGGTATTATTACGAGTCATGCAGTGCTTCTCGTATGTTCTCCAGTGTCTGATCCTCCAAAGCTCCAGGTTTTTGTTATCCTTACAACTTATCCCCACTAGTCAAACCATGACCATACGACTTATGGTCATCACTCGTCACCATCAGGGACTTGATATTTTTCTGATTTGAACATTGGTCTCTATACAATTTATCCTTATGAGTCGTACTCAGATCTTCTGACTCATCTTCTTTTGTGACTTTAATTCTGACATTAGCTTTGATTTTTCTTCTCTCAAGGACTTCTTCTTCTGACTCGTATCCACATCTTTTAGTTCGTATATTCTAGTCATATCTTTCTTTCACTTAGCTTCTCTACTTGGCTTTTGTTTCTGTCTTACTTATAAGTATATCTACGAGTCGTATGTTATGTTGACAACTTGTAGGATAATTTGTATGATGTACAGAATTCATCTTTTTCAAAGTTATTTCTTCCAAGTTCCTTCCAAAACTATTGTTCACCTGTTTTACCTGTAACAACCACAAAACCACATCATATCTACCAAAATATCCTAGGTCCAAGCATAAATTCTTTGTTTTAAGCATTGAAGGTGTCGTGTTTCCATAGTGCATCAACTACCATTTAGGACTTTTTTGGTTGCAGGTGGCATGCTTATAGTGTTATTTTACTTATCTTATGTTTTTTTTTCTCAGTAGACGTATGATACCTACTGAGTACAAGTGGATCATACTCACTCCTGCTGTTCTTTTATGGTGTAGATCCTAGTATGATGTCACAACCTGATTTACGAGCCATAATGGCACCTACCAAATCTTTCTAGTAGGTAAGCAGAACCTTATCCTGAAGCTATTTTCAATGGGCTAACTTAGTGAAAAATGCCCCAAAAAGGGCAAAATAGACAATAACAATAGAAACACGTAAAGCAATAGAAAAGTCAAAAAGATAGTCATAACATAGAAAATCATCCCACGAACTAATAGAGCCAGTACAAAAGCTTCTATAAATGCAACCCAAGTGTAAAACTGTCAATACAATCTTGTCTCGAAACTAAAGATAATACATAGATAAATATAAGGAAATAGGTCAACTCCAATTCCAAGAGCTCACCCTATCTCGGGAACCAATCATAGTATGATCGTCGAATCAGCAGCAAGAACTAGTACTCAAATTTGTACCAAAACTATACAGAAGTGTAGTATGAGTACAAAATAATAGGTACTCTATAGGAATCATCGTTCGACTGAACTAAATCATGATACAAATATTATAAAATGCAAGATAACATAAGTCAAGGTAAAAGAACAAACCTGAAGTAACTCCAAAATCGTTGTATACAAATGATTTAATAAACCCAAACGACAGTGTAAAACACATTCAATTACAACTACAAGATTGCCCCCAAATGACAATAAGTGTAGAAAAGTAAATAACCCCAATCCAGGCCCCCATAAACCTGGAGGGTACACTCAAAGATAGTATAACTAGTACTACCATCATTCACCAACTCTTAGAGTAAACTAGAGTCATATCCATATCATGCCTTATTATAATTACAAAAAATATCATATCAAATTTTGTGGATTCAACTAGTGAGTAAGTAATCCATAACATAATCGTCCTCCGAAATTGAACCGAGTGTGTGTGTGTGTATATAGGTAATGTCATAATCATCTGATGGGATTACATAGGGTATATATGATATCAATATCATTTGGACTAGAACTGGTAACCATATCATCAATGTCATTATCAATATCTGAGCTTAAATCAAAAATCATATATTATCATATCATAGTGAGTAGCATAATCACTAGCATAAACAATGACATAGTCACTAGTAACAAATATTACCACTAATCATGAACTCTCAATGCCGACCTATCATAACCGTCAATTGCCCAAGTTCCTCATTACTTCAATAAGCATTTTCAAGGTGTACAACTATGTATTAAAGGTTTTCAATAGCTAACACAAATCTTAGTCGAAAGTGGGTTAAAGACCAACTTCTAATCCCCCAAATCTAATATAAGGCTAACTATCCACTAGACTAGGCTAAGATATCAAAATCAACTTTTAGATGTTAACTAAGCCACGATAAACTCTTATAGAGGTATTACCTAAACATGCACAACTGAGCTAATTATGCCTAGTTACGGCTTCTAAATAGCCAAAATGGTCCAACTAACCAAAGCATTTGTCATTCATATCACCAACATCTAAAACTTATCCCAAATATAAGATAATATATAAACATACTATGACATAGCTCAATCTAATTGAAGGAAAAACCTAGCCTACCTAGGCACCAAAGAAAGTATAAATAATCCACTAAATCATTGTCTTTCCCTTATGAGAAACTTCCATAAGGTGTTGTGCTATCAAAATCACAATCTACTCATCAATATGAGATCAATGATACACATATTGCACTATTGTGCTTTGGATCCAAAAATACTTGAAAATCTCATGTGGGTCCCATCTATAAAAATTGTATTTTCGAGGCTAAACCAACGTTACCTCATGCTCAAGGAGTAATTAACCTCAAAAATAGGTAAAATCTAAGCTATATTGGTGCTAAAATCGAGCCACCAAGGTTTAGGGATTTAGGGAAGAAAAAGGGAAAATCAACCATGGAAATGGAGAAATCTTATCTAAAATTCGAAAGAGAATCACAAATTAATCGTTATCCAAGCTCCCTAAATCAGCCACAAGCTCTAACCCTAAGCTTATTCACTTTTCAGGGTTTAAGTCTTAAATGGATGAAGAATGGGTGAAAATAGGCCAAAAAAGGGATATTTTTAGCCTTACCATGAGCTCGAAAGTCGATATCATGACCTGACCCTCATAACCACGGTATCTATCGGTCTTACAAGGGAGTCCTAGTCACAAAAATAGTGGCACAATCATGGGACTTAGTGCCCTACCATGGGTACCGCAATCGCGACCCCTAGCATCGCTATCAGCAAATGCACCAGCACTGTTGAGACTTGGAAATTTCCAGGTCTGTGCCAAACCTTCGAGATTCATATGAAATCCTACATACATAAATGGAATATTCTACCATACCAAATTTGATGTTTTGAACTCAATAGCGTAGTCAAAATTTCCATCTGAGGTTGTTTTAATGACAAGTGGGCCTCGCACCCAACTTTTATTTTCTTAACTTTTCGAGCAATAGGTTAAAATGAGTCTGGGTGCCTCAGGACCTGAACCAAGAGTCCACCTAACCTAAAGTTGACATTTTGGAGTTATTAGGATAGTCAAAATTGGCATACAAGATCAATTGACTAAAGTTTTTGCTTGGTAGCCAATTTAAATCGGGGAAGACTTTAAAATAGGGAATTGGATCTAAAAACCATAGAAACTACCCGGTAACCAAACTGTTAGTTTTTCCAAGTACATCTATAAGAAAGCTCTAATGATAGTAAGTAAAAATATGGAAAATGACCTAAATGGTCATTATAATATCCACTACTAAAAGAGCCTTTGTATGCAAAAGTTAATGATTAGAATGTACTTAAAGTCTCGAACAGATGAGGATACTGGGTTTGCATCTCTCTCTCAATCTCCCAAGTAGCCTCTTCCACTGGGCAGTACCTCCATTAAACCTTAAATATTGAAATTTCCATAGTGAGCAACCGCCTAACATCACCAGCCAAAATGTGCACAGGCTCCTTCATGAAGTTCAACCACTCGTCCAAATGGATTGAGTCCCATCTAAGCACATGAGATAGATCAGGAATGCATCGCCACAACAAAGAAACATGGATAACCAAATAAATTGTAGCAAAATATGGTTGTAAGGCTAAATCATAAGCTACCTCACCAACTGTACAAAGAATCTCAAAGGGTCTAATATATTTGGGGTTGAGCTTTCCCTTTCTCCCAAACCTCATCATTCCCTTTATGGGGGATACACGAAGAAATACCCGATCAGCAACACCAAATCTCAAGGCACGAAGCCAATAATCTACATAAGCCTTCTACTTACTCTAAGCTGCTCTCAACCTATCCTAAATTATCTTGACTCTATCCAACAACTCCTAAAGCAAATCAACACCACAAGGTCTAATCTTAGAAGTCTCAAACCATATAATAGGGGAATGACATCTCCTACCATACAAAGCCTCAAAAGGCACCATCTTGATACACGAATGATAATTGTTATTATATGTGAACTCTACCAAGGATAAGTGTTGCAATCCAATAACCTCTAAAATCCATAACACAAGATCGGAGCATATCCTTGAGAACCTGAAAAGTCCGATTTGACTGTCCATCTATCTATGGATGAAAGGTTGTACTAAGATCCACCTAAGTACTCAACTCCTCCTGAAAGCTCTCCAAAAGTTGTATGTGAACACAAAACCCCAATTCAAAATGATAGATGTATGCACACCATGCAAATGTACAATCTCACTAGCATAGATATGAGCCTACCTCTTGGCACTGAAGGACATCTGAATAGGAATGAAATATGCCGACTTGGTCAATCGGTCTACAATAACCCAAATACCATCAAAAACACGATAAGTGCAAGGTAAACCACTAACAAAGTCCATAGTAATTCGCTCCCACTTTTACTCGGGAATGGCCAGTCTCTTAATCAAACCACTTAGCCACTGATGCTCAGCCTTCACCTGCTGGCAACATAGGCAATGAGCCATGAGATCTACTACATCTTTCTTCATGCCATACCACTAATAAAGTTATCTCAAATAGCCATACATCTTGAAGGTACCCATATGAATAGAATACCTAGAGTGTGAGCTGACAGCGCCCAAGCGCACATGCAAGTATACGTGATCTATAAAGTAGTAAAGTGGATTCAAGGAATCCCAAGTATTGATCTCTCAAGGAGTTGTATTCGCCGACTATTCAATTCTAGTTTAACCAATCGAGAAGAGTCGTAAATAGAGTTTTAGAATTAAAAATAAACTAAACCATACTATGCAGAAAAGTAATGACTTAGGACAATCTATGGATAGAAGACCAGGGTTAAGACTTATGAACAATCCTACTACATTATTGAACTTCATTTGGTAAATTGCTTATCATGGTTGATGATTTGTATGTTTAATTACATGATTATGGTCTCCCGACCTCTAATCTTTTACCTAATTTGGATATTATAACTACATCATTGAGTGGGGATGCAATAATCCAATTAAGTGTTTTAAAGCTATCATCCTACATGTGAATCAAGTAAGGCTTCTAAGTACATCCCTGTCCTAGCTGCTAATTCAAATTCCTTATTTTATAAAGATATAAGAAACATACTTTGTCTATTCCCACGTTCCATCTCCCTATTCCCTCTACCGAGATCACAAGATTGACAATACATATATTCTAAGGGTGATCAATCCTCAAAATAATTAAATCAAGAATAGAAAAACAACCATAATGATAAGAAATTAAATGAAATTAATTCAAAATGAAAGTAGTCATGATCTTAGCCTTAACCCAAGAAAAGGAGTTTTAGCCTTTAATGGAAATATTAATCATCCAATCCTTTGGATTGACGATACAAACTATAAAAAAACTAAATTAAATAATGATAAAACCTAAAAAGAAGTTGGGGTAGCCTCCAATGCTCTAAGATGTCCAAAAGTATGTAAAAAAACATGATATAATATGTATTTATAGTATAGAAGCAAGCCTAATCCGTGTTGGAGTTGAAAACCTTCAGTTATTGAGCCCGAAAGTGGGTGGGGCATCACCCAAGGTTGAACCCCACTCCAAGAAAGGCGTTGCCTCCAAATCTCCCCTACTAGAAATTGATCTTTAGAATTTTTCTAAGGCATGGTATTAACTATATGAGCCCGCGACCTTTAGCACAACCACGCACCTATTGGTTACAATTTTGGGACCCTTCCTAATCCATTTGTGTTTTGAACACGTACATTAGACACTCCATAAGTTGACACACGCTCAATACATTCTAGGGGTCCAAAAGTGCGTCAATCTGCATATTGTGTCTTCGTTGAGCCATTCCAAGCCCTTTTTAGTTGTTCCCACTTGATTTGAAGCTTGTATATCATTCATATATCATCATAATCCTTTAAAAAATCACCATATATAATTAAAACACAACAATTTAAAGCTAAAAACAACACAACATCCAACACGATGAACTAGAAACACGAGCTAAGCATAGGCTAATTTCACTTTGATCTTTAACTCGTTGTGTTGACCCTTGGCTTGATTTAATTGACCCTTGAGCATTATAAACAAGTTGTTTCATATATAAATAAATAATAACAACCTTAGGAACTCATTAAAAACATTAGAATCCAACACGAAAGACTAGAAAAACACCTAGCTCAAGCTAGTAATGCTAGTTTTTCGGGTTGAACTCTAAATAAATCTTTTAGATACAAAGTTGTTTGGCACTCACTTTAAACATCATAAAAACATGTTTTAACACCTTGATACACATTTATATCATTATCAAACCATATAGAACATGAATTATCCTCAAAACAAGGCTAGAATAGTGATATTAGGATGCATAAATACACCCAACATCACCACCTCACACTTAAAGCCTTGTTCGTCCTTGAACAACTCTTTACTATAAACCTCATGAGCTGGAGATTCTACACTTATACTAAATGAAAGACACTCAATATCGTACTACCATGACTACGCGAATGCAAGTTTCTACATCAATCATGTTACAAACATAATTGATAGCTCATGAACACTACTCCCAAAACATCCTAGTCTCAAGAATTGACTCACCTAGTTGGAAAACTCATGATTATAATTTAATCAAGGACATCATACAAATCACCCATATTCATCAAACATGTGTCCCTCTCAATAAGAGAGTTACCTATAATCACTCACAATTAAGCAATTCAAAACATGATGGGTTCAAGGATCAAATTACGCTCACTCTCAAAAGGAATTCACAAGTTACACATAATTAACCATAGGCTTACCCTTAGTTTAATTCTCCACTAATAGTCGAATGTAAATCTTAGGATCAATTAGGACTTTTCCGGGTTGTAATGTAGGCTAAAGGACGGGTAGGAACTATTTGGAAATAGTGACTAACCTCTCTAAGAGCTTTAATACACTACATTAAACAATTAAAACCAATCTCCAACAACCAAATTTCACTTTTAATCTACCCATACCTTTTTTTTTGCCCGATCTCTTTTAAGAATTTTCATAAACACATGGTGGACGCATAGTTTACTACCACAAGAATTAATTTTATTTTTTTTTACACAATGATGGAAATATTTTTATCATAAATTATATCACAACCATCCACCACACATCAATTATACACCAATAAATTTTACCTTGGGGCATTAATTTCACCTTTTTCTTCTTCAATTGTTTCAAACTCCTTACTAATTCAATATTTCATTAAAGCACTTAGGAGTTTTTTGGATCAAATTAAGGTCCATCAAAGAACGGATCAGGCTACTTATGAAGTTTCCAAAGAAGAAGATAAAGGCTCAATGAGGGTTAACTAGGATAAAGCACAAGGGTAGGACAAATAAAAGGTATAAAATAAGGCTATCAAAGTGTAACGCCCTGAGTCTATACCCCAGACGCAACACGATGCTCATAATCTCGAAGGACCACAAGCTAACCCATGACTGGTACCTGCAGCAATAACTGAGTAATAATACTGTGATAATTTGGAAATTTGGCAGAAACTTTTCATAAGGTTTAAAATAGAAAATAAATACTAAATACTGATACATTTGTCTGAAATACTCAAATTAAAAAGCCTTTAACTATCTGAATAGGGAGTTGATAGGACAAGTCCCCAACTAACTACGTCTACTAGATATGCTAAACTACTGAAAATACTAAAATATAACATTGTC
>JAPEIP010000007.1:178420372-178447756 GCA_026120095.1 Capsicum chinense
ATTGCTTATCATGGTTGATGATTTGTATGTTTAATTACATGATTATGGTCTCCCGACCTCTAATCTTTTACCTAATTTGGATATTATAACTACATCATTGAGTGGGGATGCAATAATCCAATTAAGTGTTTTAAAGCTATCATCCTACATGTGAATCAAGTAAGGCTTCTAAGTACATCCCTGTCCTAGCTGCTAATTCAAATTCCTTATTTTATAAAGATATAAGAAACATACTTTGTCTATTCCCACGTTCCATCTCCCTATTCCCTCTACCGAGATCACAAGATTGACAATACATATATTCTAAGGGTGATCAATCCTCAAAATAATTAAATCAAGAATAGAAAAACAACCATAATGATAAGAAATTAAATGAAATTAATTCAAAATGAAAGTAGTCATGATCTTAGCCTTAACCCAAGAAAAGGAGTTTTAGCCTTTAATGGAAATATTAATCATCCAATCCTTTGGATTGACGATACAAACTATAAAAAAACTAAATTAAATAATGATAAAACCTAAAAAGAAGTTGGGGTAGCCTCCAATGCTCTAAGATGTCCAAAAGTATGTAAAAAAACATGATATAATATGTATTTATAGTATAGAAGCAAGCCTAATCCGTGTTGGAGTTGAAAACCTTCAGTTATTGAGCCCGAAAGTGGGTGGGGCATCACCCAAGGTTGAACCCCACTCCAAGAAAGGCGTTGCCTCCAAATCTCCCCTACTAGAAATTGATCTTTAGAATTTTTCTAAGGCATGGTATTAACTATATGAGCCCGCGACCTTTAGCACAACCACGCACCTATTGGTTACAATTTTGGGACCCTTCCTAATCCATTTGTGTTTTGAACACGTACATTAGACACTCCATAAGTTGACACACGCTCAATACATTCTAGGGGTCCAAAAGTGCGTCAATCTGCATATTGTGTCTTCGTTGAGCCATTCCAAGCCCTTTTTAGTTGTTCCCACTTGATTTGAAGCTTGTATATCATTCATATATCATCATAATCCTTTAAAAAATCACCATATATAATTAAAACACAACAATTTAAAGCTAAAAACAACACAACATCCAACACGATGAACTAGAAACACGAGCTAAGCATAGGCTAATTTCACTTTGATCTTTAACTCGTTGTGTTGACCCTTGGCTTGATTTAATTGACCCTTGAGCATTATAAACAAGTTGTTTCATATATAAATAAATAATAACAACCTTAGGAACTCATTAAAAACATTAGAATCCAACACGAAAGACTAGAAAAACACCTAGCTCAAGCTAGTAATGCTAGTTTTTCGGGTTGAACTCTAAATAAATCTTTTAGATACAAAGTTGTTTGGCACTCACTTTAAACATCATAAAAACATGTTTTAACACCTTGATACACATTTATATCATTATCAAACCATATAGAACATGAATTATCCTCAAAACAAGGCTAGAATAGTGATATTAGGATGCATAAATACACCCAACATCACCACCTCACACTTAAAGCCTTGTTCGTCCTTGAACAACTCTTTACTATAAACCTCATGAGCTGGAGATTCTACACTTATACTAAATGAAAGACACTCAATATCGTACTACCATGACTACGCGAATGCAAGTTTCTACATCAATCATGTTACAAACATAATTGATAGCTCATGAACACTACTCCCAAAACATCCTAGTCTCAAGAATTGACTCACCTAGTTGGAAAACTCATGATTATAATTTAATCAAGGACATCATACAAATCACCCATATTCATCAAACATGTGTCCCTCTCAATAAGAGAGTTACCTATAATCACTCACAATTAAGCAATTCAAAACATGATGGGTTCAAGGATCAAATTACGCTCACTCTCAAAAGGAATTCACAAGTTACACATAATTAACCATAGGCTTACCCTTAGTTTAATTCTCCACTAATAGTCGAATGTAAATCTTAGGATCAATTAGGACTTTTCCGGGTTGTAATGTAGGCTAAAGGACGGGTAGGAACTATTTGGAAATAGTGACTAACCTCTCTAAGAGCTTTAATACACTACATTAAACAATTAAAACCAATCTCCAACAACCAAATTTCACTTTTAATCTACCCATACCTTTTTTTTTGCCCGATCTCTTTTAAGAATTTTCATAAACACATGGTGGACGCATAGTTTACTACCACAAGAATTAATTTTATTTTTTTTTACACAATGATGGAAATATTTTTATCATAAATTATATCACAACCATCCACCACACATCAATTATACACCAATAAATTTTACCTTGGGGCATTAATTTCACCTTTTTCTTCTTCAATTGTTTCAAACTCCTTACTAATTCAATATTTCATTAAAGCACTTAGGAGTTTTTTGGATCAAATTAAGGTCCATCAAAGAACGGATCAGGCTACTTATGAAGTTTCCAAAGAAGAAGATAAAGGCTCAATGAGGGTTAACTAGGATAAAGCACAAGGGTAGGACAAATAAAAGGTATAAAATAAGGCTATCAAAGTGTAACGCCCTGAGTCTATACCCCAGACGCAACACGATGCTCATAATCTCGAAGGACCACAAGCTAACCCATGACTGGTACCTGCAGCAATAACTGAGTAATAATACTGTGATAATTTGGAAATTTGGCAGAAACTTTTCATAAGGTTTAAAATAGAAAATAAATACTAAATACTGATACATTTGTCTGAAATACTCAAATTAAAAAGCCTTTAACTATCTGAATAGGGAGTTGATAGGACAAGTCCCCAACTAACTACGTCTACTAGATATGCTAAACTACTGAAAATACTAAAATATAACATTGTCCTTGAACTATAAGGAGTCACCGCTAATCTGTTGCTGATAATCTAATCTACTAAGAGTGGTTAGGAAATCGTAAGTCTGAACCTATGATATAAGACATCAGAGCGCAAAAGAAATGTATGCGTCAGTACTTTGAATGTACTGGTATGCTAAGTGAGGTAGGCTTAAATTCATTTTGTATACATGAACAATACTGACTGAATGACATGATATAACTGAACGAGAGTACATGCTTTAGTACATAAAATATAACTGAGATTGTGATAACACTGGACACTGAGTTCTGAATACTGATTAATCGATATGTGAGTTCACTGATACTGAATTACTAATAACTGAGTGACTATATCTAAAAGTCATGAGTTCTGTGGAACTCTACTAAGTTTCGTACTGAACTGAGTAATTGTGTCTAACAGTCTTGATTTTTGTAGAACTGAACTGAGTTCTATACTGATACTTGAACTGAAACAGAAACTGTGGGAGGTAATCATCTAACCAACATGCCCCAAATAAGATAACTGAATTAGGGTCCAATCTGTAACTCCATTTGGAAGTGTGTTAGTACCGTGCCACAGGTAAAGAGAACTAGTTGTGGGGTCAATCCTAGTTTAGTGGATGACCCCTGAGATCAGTCCTAACTAGCGGGTGATCCCTGAGTATGTCAGTACTATATAATAGGTGACATCTCATAATGGGTGAACCCCCATCCCTAGGTTCGCTCGGTGCTGAATCCTACTCCCAACTGAATAGACACTGAACTGATTTCTAGACTGTACTAGGCTAGACTGAACTATTACTGATCGTGATAACTGACTGAAATGGACTAAGTTCACTAAGTACTAACTGATTACAGACTGAATTCTGTGAACTAACTGAGTCTAATGAGTTCTGAACTGATTACTACTAAGTTTTAAACTGAATATTACTGGGTTCTGAACTAAATAATGAACTGAGACTGATTACTGAGTACTACTGGATTTTTCCTGAATTTTGTAACTGATTGAGAGTACTACTGATCGTAACCTGGCTGAGACTATTCTGTAACTGACCTTGGCTCTAGGTAATCAGCTAAATTATCGAGTATTAAATATCCCCAGGACTCGATAGCATGAAAAGTAAAGCATAGCACAGTCTTGAAAGTCATAACAATATATACTAGTCCATAGTTCATTCATAGAGGCATTTACTCAAACACTTGTAATACATTAACTTGTATAGGAATGGGGAATACATGTTAGCAAGCTATAATTTCATTATTCAACTCACATGAATAATTCATCGAACACTTGGAGGGCATAGTACATGCACATAACACAAGAAAACATGAGAGCATCACAATTTCAACACCAAATTCACAATCTCAAGGATTTAGCATGAATTCACATGAAACTACACATATAATAAATGATTTCACAAGAATCTTGCAACTAATCTTGGATTAGAAAACCCCATCAACATGATAATCACGAACATAGTCAAATCAAATCATGAATTTCATTAAAACCTTTAACTTGTAGTTTCAAAAAGGTTTCTTGAACTCCAAGGGTAGAAGGAAACCCTTGGATGAATACTTAACATACCTTAATTCTTGAATTCTTGAAGGTTGATGGATTGTTCTTGAGGACTGATATCGGAATTGATGTCCTAGGGTTTTGTTCTTGAGAGAAATTTGAGAGAAAGAATGAAATTCCCCTAGTAATGACTTAATTTCGTGTTTTTGGGGCTGAATAGGGGTGGAAAAATGACCCAAATACCCCTCTAGATGCGGTTTTTAAAGACTAAAAATGTGCCCAACGATGCTATAGCCAACGTGTCGCATCAATGGGATTGATAACGGACGTGCCACATAAATGGATCAATGCTATAGCTGACGTGTCACGTCGAGTTTGATCAGCTCACTTGAATTTGACACTGAGAGCTAGAAAAACATTTATCAACACGATAGGTGATGCGGTGCATCGAGATCGCATTGATCCACTAGTTTAGGCTTCCAAATATACTTCAAACGAAGTTTGAAAAATCTAAAACTTGTTCGAGAACACCTACCGACATTCCTGATCATGAATCAACGCAAAAATTGACATTTAAAGGTCGTATGGATCGTGAAGTAAGATTGTCAACTTATGAAGGCTAAAATAATTCCAAGTGTAAGCACTTAGCTGAAATTTCTAAGTCTGGGACCTCTTTTCAAACTTTAATGGACTGTGTTAAGCATAAAATTTTGCGGGGTCTTACACAAAGAGATGCCTATATCAACTCCTAAATCCACATTCTTTATTTCGCTTCACACACACACACCGGCAAAGTTCTAGACATCATATGCAACAAGGAATACACATAAATTCTCACACATACATGGCACAGGTCAACTCCATAGGATCATCATAGACTCCTAACCAAACAGTAACACAAATTCCAAATTAAGCCAACAAATACAAGAGTCAAAAACATGAGCTTAAGTGTCTCAAAAGTAGTAATTCACATCAATCCACATGCCTTTACAAACAAACCCACTTGTATTATGTAATCAAAAATAGCAACAACTCAAATAACTCACCTATTCCTAACCTAAGAAATTTTAAATTGAGCCAAAAATTGGGAATTTCCCCACCTCACTTAAAAATCTACTTTATCCCCAAAGTGAACTTTAAAAAACAAGAGACAGAAATACTCCCTAGGGCCTCTAGTCCTAGCTAGTTGCATCTTTGCACATAAATGAGATCCATGGGACCCCATGGAACTTAAACTTTCCATTAACCTGCGACTCAACCAAAAACAAAAATTGCGTGAAATAAAAACTAAAAACGAAAAATAAAACATATCTAATTAACTTGGGTTGCCTCCTAAGAAGCGCCTAATTTAGTGTCACAGCATGACCCATTCAACTTTTTCCTCCACCTTGAGGATATAAATTTCACCCCCAACATCATATCCATCTTGTTGCCTCGATCATCTGGAGATTGTACAAAGATTAAGGAAACGATTAATGGAATGTGCATGGTAAACCACTCAGACTTAAAGTGACGTATGTTTTTATATTTCTTAAACGGTGTAAAATTAAAAATATAGGATTCTTGTTCCTCATCTTCACACTCTTCCACTATTTTAAATGATTCTATAAACAAGACATCATCTAAACATAATGAGTAAAAGTGCTTTGAATGGGTCCTAACTAATCTTACTTCAAAATTTACACTATATACTACACACTAACTTTTATTTACCTTCTCAATTTCAGTCTCAAGATAAAGATCACAATCGAGCGGTTGCGATTCTTGTGTGTGCTCCACAAATTAGCTTATATCCTCCTCACATTTTTCTTTGCTTAGCCACTGTAGACATGGTGACAGTGGTATGTCCTCAACCTATTCAATAAGTCTAGTTTCCGAGTATTCAAACATCCTCGAAATATCAATAACTATTTCTACAAACTATTGGAGATCCACTTGCTCTGTAGCCTCTCTCTGGTTCTTCATGTATGCCAACAACTCAACCTAAGATGCTAAAACTTGTTTCATCATCTCTTTCAAATTGCTCGTTTAAGTTGTGGCCTGCATGTTTAGTTGTTGCTACTGAAACTGCTGTTGGTTATTCCATGATTGAATTTGTGACTGATTCAGCCCTGTTCGATTGTAGTAGTTTATATAATTTTACCTTTCAGCATAGGCCACAAACAACTCTTAATCGGGATTGACAGCACACATAGCTATAGTATGACCACTTTGACCACAAACCAAACACTAAGTTGCAGTCTGCTCCACAAATGGAACAGTATCCATATCATATTATGAAGGTCCCGTCCATGCACTTCCATCAAAATCTAGACAATAGGCCATTTGATATGGTCCCCCACAAAAATAACAAGAATCTTCATCACTCAAAAATCATCTATACCAGGTTGCCATATCAAGAAGTATGAAAAAAAGAAAAACAAAAGAAAATAAAAATAAACTAAACAAAAACTATTTACAACTTAGAAAAACTAAAAATAAGATAATTACCTATTTACAAGTCCCCAGCAATGGCGCCAAAAACTTGACAGCACCCAAGCGCACATGCAAGTGTATGTAGTCTATCAAGTAGTAAATTGGCTTCAAGGAAGCCCATGTATTGATTTCTCAGGGACTTATTTTCGCAGACTATCCAATTCTAGTTTAACCAATTGAGGAGAGTTGCAAATACAGTTTTAGAATTAAAAATAAACTAAACTATACTAATGTGAAAAAGTGATGACTTAGGACAATCTATAGATAGAAGCCCGGGTAAAGGCTTATGAATAATCCTACTACGTTATTAAACTTCATTTGGTAAATTGCTTATTGTGGTTGTTGATTCGTAAGGTTAACTGCATGATTATGGTCTCCCGACCTCTAACATTTTACCAAATTTGGATACTACAACTACATCGTAGAGCCGAGATGCAATAATCCAATTAAGTGTTTTAAAGCTATCATCCTACATGTGAATCAAGTAAGGCTTCTAAGTACATCCCTGTCCTAGATGCTAATTCAAATTCCTTATTTTCTAAAGATATAAGAACCATACTTTGTCTATTCCCACATTCTATCTCCCTATTTCCTCTCCCGATATCACAAGATCGATAATACATGTATTCTATGGGTGATCAATCATCAAAATAATTATATCAAGAATAAACAAACAACCATAATGATAAGCAATTAAATGAAATTAACTCAAAATAAAAGTAGTCATGATCTTAGTCTTAACCCTGGAAAAGGAGTTTTAGCCTTTAATGGAAATATTCATCATCCAATCTCTTGGATTGATGATACAAACCATAAAGAAACTAAATTAATGAATGATAAAACCTAAAAAGAAGTTTTAGTAGCCTCCAATGCTCCAACATGTCCAAAAATATGTAAAAAATGTGATATAACATGTATTTATAGTATAGGATCAAAACCAATTCGTGTTGGAAATGAAAATCTTCAGTTATTGAGCTCGGGAGTAGGTGGGGGCATCGCCCTAGGTTGAGCCCCACTCTAGGCAAGGCGTCACCTCCAAATCACCCTAAGCTACTGGAAATTGCTCTTCAGAATTTTTCTAAGGCATGGGATAACAGAAATGAACGCGGGCTAATCACCTTTAGGACTACCGTATCGCGGGCTAATATCCTTAATATATCATCATAATCCATTCACCAATCATCCTTTCTCATTATAACACAACAATTTAAATCTCAAAACAACACAACATCTAATATGACGAACTGGAAACACGAGCTATGCATAGGCTAATTTCACTTTGATCTTTAACTCATTGTTTTGATCGTTGGCTTGATCTAATTGATCCTTGAGCATTAACAACAAATTATTTCACATATAAATATATAATAACAACCTTAGGAACTCATTAAACATATTAGAACCCAGTAAAATAGACTAGACAAACACCTAGCTCAAGCTAGTAATGCTAGTTTTTCGGGTTGAACTCTAAATAAATCTTTTAGATACAAACTTATTTGGAACTCACTTTAAACATCATAAACACATACTTTAACACCTTGATAAACATTTATCTCATTATAAACCCATACAGAAAATGAATCATCCTCAAAATAAGGCTAAAAAGGCTAGAATAGTGACACTAGAATGCATAAATACACCCAACATCATGAGCCTTGTGCAAAATCAACCAAATCAAGTCATCAATCCTCATAACACAAATACGGATATCAAATATCAAAACACCCTCATAATATATGGTAGCCCTCTTTTAGCCACCGCTCAACACCTAATCTCAAGGGATATAAGCCTATTATAATCAAATTCACGATCTCAAATATGCTCAAATAGTAAGGACCTAGCCTCAACACTATAAAAAATCCTCTGAGGGTCTGAAATATCTAGTCGCACCATCAAATTGGATGAAGATTGATCGTCCCATGTCAGTGGCCTTTGAGCCTATGAAATGCAAATCAAGCTACTCATACTCACTACCTTTTGTCTCAAGGCATCTTCTACCACAATTTCCATGCATACCATAAAGATAATACCTCCAAATTGTAAGCATAAAAATGACTGTCGCTAACTCTAAATCATGAGTAGAGTAGTTGCACTCGTGCACCTTAAGCACCCTCAATAAAACCGACGCTCTGATACCAATTTGTCATGACCCTATTTTCATGATGGCACCAACCATATCCCACTAGTAGGTATGATAAACCCTAGACCAGAGCTATTTTTAATGACTAACATGGTGGAAAATGCCCCTAAAAGGGTGAAATAGATAATAAAGATAGAAATTAGCAAAGCAATAGAATAGTCTAAAAGATAGTCATAACATAGAAAACCATCCCATGACCTGGTAGACCCAGTACAAGAGCTACTATAATCACAACCCAAGTCTAAAATAATCAATACAATCTTGTCTCGAAACTAAAGACTAAACATAGATAAATACAAGAAAATAATGTAACTCTGACTCCAAGAGCTTACTCTATCTCGAGAATCAATTACAAAAAGATCATTCAATCAGCGGCAGAAACTTGTACTTGTATCAGCATCAAAATAGTATAAACTATAGTATCAATACCAAAACATGGGTACTCAGTAGGCATCATCGGACGACTAAACTAAATCCAGACATAAATATGATAAAATGCAAAATAAAATAACTAAGTTAAGGTAAAGGAACAAACCTGAAGTAACTCCAACATCGTTGTATACAAATAATTAAATAAACCAAAATGACAGTATAAAACACATATGATTACAACTAAAAGATTTTCCCTCATAAGCCAATAAGTCCAGAAAAGTAAATAACCCCATAAGCCTGGAGGGTACACTCAAAGATAGTATAAGTAGTACCACCATCATTCACCAACTCTCAAAGTACAACTAGAATCATACACATATCATGAACTCATTATAATCACAACCAATATCATAGAAAATTTGTGAATTCAATCGATGAGTAAGTAATCCATATTATAATTATCCTCCAGACTTGAATTGGGTGTATGTATATATATAGGCAATGACATAATCATCTTTGGGACTTGAACCAGGTATATACTTTATCAATATCATTATCAATACTCAGACTCAAACCAGTGATAAATCATTAATTCCATTATAAAATTTGAACTCAAACAAAAAATTGTATATTATCATATCATAGTGAATAGCATAATCACTATCATAAACAATGACATAGTCACTGGTCACTAACATAACCACTAATAATGAACTCTCAATGCCAACACATCATAACCATCAATTTCCAAGGTTCCTCAATTACCTTAATAAGCATTTTAAAGAAATACAACAAACGTATAAAAGGTTTTCAATAGCTAACACAATCTTGGCTGAAGTTAGGTCAAAGACCCACTTATAATCCCTAAAATATGATATAAGGCTAACTATACCCCAGACTATCCTAAGGTATATAAATCAAATTTTATATCTTAACTAAGCCAAATCAACCCTAAGATAGATGTATTACCTAAAATAGAACAACTGAGCTAATTATGCCTAAAATAGTTTTTGAATAGCCAAAATAATCCAACTAACCTAAGCATTTGTCATTCATATTAACAACACCTAAAACACATCTCAAATATAAAATCATATCATAAAGATACTATAACATATCTCAATCTAATAGGACAAGAAACCTAGCCTACCTGGACGCCAAAAAAAGTTCAAAGAATATACTAAATCACCAACTTTTCTTTTCGAGAAGCTTCCACAAGGTGTCATGCTATCAAAATCAGAATCTACTCATCAATACAATAATAATTATATCCATATTGCACTATTGTGCTTTGGGTCCAAAAATATTTAAAAATCCTATGTGGGTCCCATTTACGAAAATTGTGTTTCTAAGGCCAAACTAATGTTCACTCATGTTCAAGGGGTAACTACCCTTAAAATGGATGAAATCCAAACTACATTAGTTCTAAAATTGATCCACCAAGGTTTAGGGATTTAGGTATTAAAGGGAAAATCAACCATGGAAAATCTCAACTCAAATTCAAATGAGAATCATAAAGTAATCATTGTCCAAGCTTGATAAATCACTCACGAGATATAAATCTAAAATTATATACTCTTTAGGGTTTAAGTATCTTTATGATGGATGAATAATTGGTGAAAAATAGGCCCAAAGGGGGATATTTATACCCTTACAAGGTGCTCGAGAGTTGCTATCGCGACCTGACCCTCGCGACTACGGCATCTATCGATATTCCAAGGGAGTTTCTATTGTGATAATGGTGGTGAAATTATGGCACTTGGTTCTCTTCCAAGGGTATCACGATATCGACCCCTAGCATCATTATCCCTGAATACACCAGCGTAGCTAAGACTTGGAAATTTCTAAGTCTCTACCAACCCCTCAAGATTTATCTGAAATCCTTTACACACAAATAGACTATGATACCATACAAAATTCAACCTTTCAAACTCAATGGCACAGTCAAAATTTCTATCCGAGGTTATTTCGATGAAAAGTGGGTCCCGTGTCCAACTTTCATTTTCTTAACTTTCTAATCAATAGGTCAAAATGAGTCTGGGTTCCTCGGGACCCAAACAAAGATTATACCTACCTAAAATTGTTATTTGGGAGTTGTTGAAATAGTTAGAATATACATACAATTTTGATTAACTAAATTTTTTGCCCAATAGCCAATTTGAACTAGCGAAGACTTCAAAACAAGGAATTGGCTCTGAAAACCAAATAAACTGCCCGATAACTGAAGTGTCAGTTCCAGAAAGTCATAAATGACTTGGGAAGCTATATTAAATCTCTAATAATGAAGATAAGCATAAATATCAAAAATAACATAAAGGTTCATTACAAACGAGCACCTCATATGGCAGTTTATATTGTATAGAGATTCCAAACATCGAGGTATTGATTTGGTCTAGAGTTTGGGGTAATTCAAACCTTATCTATACCTACTTGTCTTTACATATAATTTAGAGATAGATGTATACTTTTAGTTTTTCAGATATTATACTAGACTCTCAAACATTATGACACCAGATTTTGGGTGATTTATGATATTTCTTTTAGACTTTCGCTAATTTTGTACCTGTCTAACTTCATTCTAGAAGTCTCATCTTGCGTTATATTATTGTAGTTTTTGGTTTTTTACGAACCACTTTGGCTTATTATCTTACTTATCAAGACTGAGCTGCAATAAGTACCATCATGACCCACTTTTAAGGTTGTGACAAAAATAGGTACATATTTCTAAGAAAATTCTGGAAAACAAAATTCATGCAACCTTAGAAAGTTGTTGGTGTATTATATAAGCGAAAGGACATCACCAAATACTCAAAATGTACATAGTGAGTCTTAAATGCAGTTTTACGTACATCTTCTACTGCTATTCTTAGCTAATGGCATCCATATCTTAAGTTTATCTTTGAAAAAGCCTTGGATCCTCCCATTTCATCTAGAAGATCTTCTACTACATGAATTAGGAACTTATTTTTTATAGTGTATGTGTTTATGTCTCTAAAGTCTACACAAATCCTTCAAGTTCTATCTTTTTTCCCTACCAAAACTACAAGTGCTACAAATAGACTGCAACTATGTTGTATGATATCCTAATTTAACATCTATTGTACAATCTTTTCAATGGTATGCTTTTTAACTAAAGGATATTTATATGATCTCTTATTTAGAGGTTCATTCCATTATATAACATTATTTTATAATCAAAGATACCTCTAGAATGAGGTAACTCAGTAGGTTCTTTAAACTATTTGTTAAAAACTAATAGTAACTGCATTTATCTCGCGCCTTTGTCATGATCTTCTTTAGTACTTAGTGTATGCTATTTTTCATCTACACTACTCATAAGTACTACATGGATCGTGCATAATTAACATTAATTACCTAAATGTTTGGCTAACTTTCCAGCTCCAGAAGTTTTGACTTGACTGCTAGTCTCTTAGTAAATATTTTCATACTGTATACCAAAATTCCCTGATCACCTCACTAAATTTCATCTTAATATTCCCTAGGGTCAGTAGCCCTTGTACTCAAAGTACCATATCACATGAACTTAAAGGCAAAGTAAGAAATCAACTACAAATTCAGCTCCTTGCATCAACCAGGTGATTATACACACCTTGTCATCCTTCATGTTTTCATTTTTTTTAGCCACCATCTAGGGAATAGTATATTTGAATTCATATCCTAGATATACACACCAACTTAGGATCTATAAAGTTTTGTGAACTATCAGTAATTAGCAATATATGTAGTATCTTCTTTGAATGATGACCAATTACCTTCAAAGTTTTATAGCCTAGTTAAAGAGTTGAGATGGGTTGCTTCTTAACTCAGGGACCTATTCCCAGATGTGCTTACACAACAAGAACTAGGAAATATATAAAGCAGAAAGTGTATGAATAAAGTAAATAGAAGACATAAGGTTTTTACATGGAAAATCTTTGCTCAGGGAAGAAAAATCATGACCTGCCTCTAGGATTCTGAAGCTCCACTATACTCAAGAAATTTCTTGAATACAAACTCCAAGGATTAACCTTCTAATCCTTTTTTTCCTAGCAACATATCTATTACAAGGAAACACAAGCATTACCTCTACTGCTATAACTTCCAGCTAACTCTGCTTGGACTCCATAAGCTAACTCTAGCTTGAGCAATCAGCTAACTCTAGATAATTACAAAGAAAGGTTTGCACCATAATGCCTAGAATAATCATAAGCTAATTTAGACAAATGTTTAAGAACAGAATACAATGACTAAACTACAACAAGAAAGTAAAAATACAAATTGATGAACAATCATTTTTTTACTGTAGTTTATAGTCATTGCTTCCAGCATCAAAAGATATTTAGTTGTGAGAATATGGAGCATTGGTTTTCTTGTTGAGGAAGTTGAGCAATATGTATTATAACCCTTAAAAACCTAACATAGATTCCATTGGTTGAGGCAAAAAGGTGGCATCATCTTTTCTAAAAACTTTATATTATATGTCAGTTGCGACAGTTAACTGTGATAGCGACAAGTGAGCTCAACTTGTTCCCTAAGTGGTAACACCTTTGTCATCACAAAAACTCCAAGAAATAGGTCCTAAACTATAAGTTTTTCAATCATCAAAACTAAAGACTTAACATTTTCCCCCTTTTAATGATGACAAACCCATGCAAGCAATCAATACACTCGGCATCTACAAACAACTTCTACTCAGCACAGTTTACTGCTCAGGAACACAAGCAATAGCCTTTGCCCCAAATATCCCAACCAATTCCCCCTATCACTAATGCATATAAGTATATAATCATCCTACACCTTATTCTCCTTATTTACAAGCATCAAGTTCCCCCTTAGTGAGAAGACTCTTATCTTCATTATGACAACCTAACCATACATTAGTAAATTATAACCTAGATGAATCCCACCATGTACTATCATATTTGTGCATATACAAGCTACACATATACAAGTATACACATAAAAACAAGATCTCCCCCTTTTGGAATCATCAAAAAGGTAAAGTAGTAAACCAAGCATAGATAGGAATATATTTTAATTCATGGCTATTGAGGCAACAATCACATAAGTAAGAGAAGATTGGAGAGAAAGTAAGAAAGGTGATAGCAAAGAGAACAAATTACATTTATTCAATAATCAGTACCAAATACCATTAAAACACAACAACCATTAAAAATATTCATAATAGAAAAGATTTAGGAAGAAGTTCTTGTAGCTTGATCTAGATGCCTGAGGAGTATATTCATTCTTTCATGTTTTGCAGCATGGACCTTGAGAATTTGTTAACTCAATGCTTCATTTTTTGTATTCAAGGCTTCAACTTGAGTTTTCGGCTTCTCTACCCTCTCGCATAAGGAAGCATTTTCTTCTTTCAAATTTCTACTAGAGTTGGTCTCCTCTTCTTCTCCTTTGACTGATACAGCTTTTAACACTACAATCTCAGCATCCTTTAAAGAAATTATGGTAGTCGTGGACTCCAGTTCTTCCTTCAAATTCTTCTGTGCTTTCATCAACTAAGACACAATGGACTTATACTTCCTATCATCTCTCTTAGAAACACACTCATTGTCCTCCAAAGTAGTCTGTTAAATATTTTCTTAACTGATCCAACTTTCACTTATTCACACACCATATTAAAGTAATCAAAAATCTTGTTAATCCAAAACCCATATGCCAGACCATGTTTTCCATCTTTAGCAGCCATCACTATAAGCATATGTTCAATGATGAGAGCAGGAAGACTAATTTTCTTAAACTTGGATAGCATCTCAATGAGATATAAATCAGGACCTATGAGTGGTGTTTGTTTTTTTTATCTAGGAAGAAGACCATTATTCACCAACTCAATGAGTAGTTGATACTCACCCTTTAGGGACTTCTTTGTTACATTGTTCACATTTATATCATCTATATTACTATAAACTATCAAAAACTTGGTTAATAGTTCTTCTTTTCTTGCATATTTTATTCCCTCAATCGGGACATCCAAGATTTTAGACATTATCTCCTTATCAACAGCAATATTTATTCTATTCACCTAAGAAGTCATGTACAAACTATCTTCAGAGAATGTTAGGTTGTGATAAAATTAACGCACTTTATGTTCATATAAAATAGGAACAGGTGCCTCAAAAAGATACTCTCATGCTTGAAACTTAACTCACTCGATTAATTCCTTTATTCTAGGAAACTCAGCCACTGTAGGATCAAACACCCTACTTCTCAAAACTTCTTGAGTTTCTGAATTTTTTTCCTTGCCTCACTCAACAACCCTTTTCCCTTTACAGTGGAGAAGGAGGCCTTTTCTGAGGCACCAGTCCTCTTGCCAGATGACCCAGGGGCTACTAAGATTTTGCATCCTTGGGGTTGGGACCTAGTTCCCTATTCCTTGCAGATTGTACCCTTTTTCTCTTCATAGTTATCTTAGATATAGAATCCTTCAGTTTAAATCCCTTTTCTTTACTTAAAGAAGCAATTTTCTTAACTCTTCTAGGAGATTCGGCTTTCTTCCCTTTCACCTTATTTTGGAAGCTTTCACATTTCTTTCTATATCCAAATCAACAGCATCACTATTGAAAACACTATTATCATAATCATTATAAAAGATTGCAAAAAGATAATCAATATTGTTAAAGTCATAATCCTTGCTATCATCATCCTCTATTTCCTCATCAAAATCATCAACAATGACTAGTTTAGTAATATCTATTTCTCTTTTTCTACATCCTTTTCTTTTTTATGTAATTCTTATTTTTAGCTAAAGTTTCTTTCATTGCATTTCTAAAACTCATCCTAGTCTCTGGAATCATGTCTCATTTTGAAGAAAAAGATCCTTTCTAGGACAATGACTTATTATCATCACTATCTAAGCTACTCTATGCAGCCTTATTCCTACTTGAGAGATCAAGCACTGGGGAAAGTGTCTTATGTTTTTCACTGCCACCAAAGGGAGAAATATTTTTACCATTAGTAAAAAGAGTTGCAGGAGGAGTTTCCTATATTGGGGGTTCTGCACTTAAAGTAGAAAGACCTTGTACTCTTATTTCCTTACTCATATTAAATGTTAGAAAGAGGCTCCCTAAAAGTTGGTAAATCTTCAAAAAAGGTTTCATCTAAGAAATCACTTCCTGACTTGCTAGAGAAAATAGACTTGTCAGAGGATAGGGTTTGGGTTTTTTAGGAGAAATCAAAACCCGACTAGAAGAAATGATTGATTAGAAATTAATTCCTCAGATCTGTTGGCTTAAGAGATAAATGTAGAAAAAAAGCTTTTGAGAAGTTTAAGCTGGGATTCTTTATCACTAGGAATGGTGTTTTTAGAGGTACTGATTTTGCAATTTGAAGGGGAATCAATAATATTTTTATCTTTTTTGTAAGAATCATAGTAGTTTATGTCTTCCTAGAATTAAAATCCCTAGTAATTTTATGCAGGTTAGAGGGGAGAACTTAGTAATAGCAAATATTCTTCTGACTGAGATGGAATGGAAGGTGTCTCTATAATTTTTAAGGGGTTGGTTCATTTCTTTTAGAGAATAAGTAGGAATTCAACATTATAGAGATTGAGGATCTTGTACAAGAGTAGTTGGTATAAGCTTTGAGAGGGTTTAGTAATTGATAAGACTTATTAAGTGATAGTGAGTTCTTCAAATGATGAAGAGAGAATCTGGTTTATGATTTTAAATAGGACAAGATTTGATGAAAAGATATGTCTGAGGTGACGTGTCTAGATAGATGAGTGCATTCTTAGACTTAAGAGATATAGCCAGCCTTTTGAAAGGGTGGGAGAGTGATGTGGCACATACATTTAATATTTAAACAATCATTATATAAGAATAGCAAATGATACTGACCTAATTTGAGACCTAGTCCCTAGATAATTTTGAAGAAAATATTATATGCTATCTCACTTTCCTTTTTGTTTATCTTTTCCTTCTTACTAAGGGTGTATATCTGCAGAAGATATAAAGATGAATTAGACATGTATATCACTATCTAGCTAGGATACCTGCTTACCATTTCATAGCAATTGAAGTAGAATTATGAAGGTAGCCATCATTCATCTAGATCTCATGTTCTTTGTCTACCTATACTTTTCTTAACCAGTTTCCTATTATTTTCTTCAAGGAAACACAAGTATATACTGAGGATACTTTACCTCTTTCAAGGGCCTAATGCAAGACGTACTCTTTCAAACCTTTAGTTATATGCTCTGAGTAGCCATCATTAATCAAGCCAGTATTGGCTGCTACCTCTTGCTTTGGCTTGTATCACAAATCAGTTATTACTCTTAGGAGCCTATTTCAGTCTAAGTTCTCAATAGAAATATAGAGGATAATTAGCTTCTTTTTAGTCCAGCTGGGTAATCTTCTTTTTTTTCTTGGAGTGATGAGTTTTCCCATATTTCTTTAATTTGTTTCTTTGAAAGGGCATATTTTTCTCAAGTGTCCAACCTTTCAAAATTATGAGCTTAAGTGATCATCCTTCCTTTTTGCATACCTGACAACATAGTTAAAACATTTACCTTGGCAATAGTACTCTGAACCACTCCTGCTATTTGGATCTTGACAGGTGAGAGTAGTGAGAGCTTGTGGTGAAGAAGTCCACTTAAGTACCTTTGTAAGATCAGTTCTTACTCTAGTCAATTCCCCTTCAATAATAGAATATATTTCAAGAGAAGCAGACATATTAACTTTATCTTCAGTGACTTCTTCTTCCAACTAGAACTGTATACTAATTCCCTATAATTTTTCTTTGGAGGATGACTTGGTGATTTCACTTAATTATGTACTAAGGAGATCATTTTTCAAATGAGAGATTCTTGCAAGTTGCTTAATGATCACCTGCACAATTAGTTCAACCAACTTTTCTTCACACTTACCTAGATCATCCTTTAGTTTTCCCTTTTCACTAATGAGTTCTATCACTTGGATACTCAACTCAATGACTTCTATCTCACATTTCTCAAGGAATTCCTTTAGATTTTTTTATCTTCATCAATCTTATTTAAGGATTCAATTAGTGCAGACATAAGAGATCTCAGCTTGTTGAGAGAGTAGTCCTTCAGATTCTCCTTAATATCCCAGAGAGTCGTTGGTTTATCTTTATTTTCATCAGTGCCTTCCATCAAAGCAAAAATTAAGTCAAGGATTCGCACCTCTTCTTTTATTATAATAGTAAAGATGTCTTCTCCTTACTGAGAATCATTTGACTCACACGATGAATTACTCTAGCAAGCTACAAGCATCTTACTTGCAATCTTGTCAGCTTAGCTATCCTGTTGGGCTTCACCAAAATCTTATGCTTTTCTTTCTTCTTATCAATATTTTTTTACATATTCATTGTTCTCAACCTTATGCATTCGATAGTCCTTAATGTAATAACCCAACTTAATATGCTTGTGACAGGTACCATTCCTCATTCCTTCATTGAAATATTTGTTGGGTTTATCCCTTCTATGTACAACCCATGTCATTTTCAAGGCTTTAAGCACCCTTTTTGAAATATGAGTTGTTTTATTATCTTTAGAACTGCAAGTAGCTTGTGAGCCTTTAGAGCTAGATTTGATGTAACATCTATTTCTCAAGACCCTTCTAAGGTGTTAGCCTTATTACGAATTACCTTGCTCTGATACTAAATAAAAAATTGAGATAGGTTGATCCTCGACTCAAGGACCTATTACTTGATATGCATACACAAAAAAAACTAGGAGATATATAGAGCAGAAAGTGAAGGAATAAAGTACGTGGAAGACACAAGGTTTTTATGTGGAAACTCCATGCTCAATAGAGAAAAACCACGACCAGACTCAAGGATTTCTAAGTTACACTATACTCAAGAAAATTCTTGAATACAAAATGCAAGGATCAACCTCCTAATCCTTTGTTTCCTTACAACAAATCTATTACAAGAAAACACAAGAAGTATCTCTACTACTTCAACTTCCAACTAACTCTAACTGGACTCCACAAGCTAAATCTAGCTTGAACAATCTCCTAAATCTAGATGATTATAAATAAAGGTTTGCACCTCAATGCCTACTACAATAATAATCTAATGTAGGCAAACATTTAAGAACAAAATAAAAAGACTCAACTACAATAAGGAAGTAAAAATACAACTCGATGAACAATCAGTTTCCTGTTGTAGTTTATAGTCTTTTCTTTCAGCTTAAAAAGATATTTAGTTGTGAGAATATGGAAGCATTGGTTTTCTTGTTGAGGAAGATGAGAAATATGTATTATAACCCCATAAAACCTAGGAGAGATCTGATTAGTTAGATAAAAAGGTGGCAGCAGCTTTTCCATCAACTTTGTACTCTGTGTCAGCTGCGACAGTTGACTATGACAGAGACAGGTGAGCTCAGCATGTTCCCTAAGTGGTAATAGCTTTGTCATCATAAAAACTCAAGGAAATAGGTCTCAAACTATAAGTTTTTCAATCATCAAAACTAAGAACCTAACACTAGTGAACCATTTAGTACATGAATAGAAATTTCCATGTGCTCCATGGGTTGAGCTAATTCTAGTTAAACTTCTTCTTCTTTTACCCTTTATTCTAATTATTCTATATTGATATCCCCTTCTACTTTTTCCAGTTCCAAAAAATAGATTTATATTTCTTGGAAGTTGTACACTTATGACCAAATGTATATTTTTCATTGCAGAGATAACTTAATCCCTTTGCATTTTTCAAATTAATCTCCTCTATATTTAGTTTCCTTATGTTGATCCCTTTAGAAGAAGGTAAACTGTGGGTTTTAAGTGTAGGCAATAATAATTTATTATTGCTACTATGATTTCTGTGATCAATGACTCTTCTTGGACCTATGCCTACACGTGGGTGCCTTGGTTGTTGAATAGCATCAAGATAAACTTCTTGCATTCTTGTATTCCTATGGACTTTAGATAATGATGTAGGATTTGTTATCTTCACAAAAAATTTTAATTCCAATTTAAGCCTCCCATAAAATAACTAATAGCACTTTCTTCGGACAAATGCAATCCTTGTTGATTTCCTCTCAAAACCTGCTTGATACTCCCTTACACTTCCTGCCTACTTGATATTCTTAATTTCTTTCATTGGGTCATTAAAATCAGTCCAAAATGACTCAACTCAATCCCTCACATACTCATTCCAACTGGATAATTGCAAGTATTGCCTATAGCTCATGAAATATCATGTCATTGATGGCTTCCCCCTCATAGCTACTATTTCCACTTTTTCATCAACTGCCATATTCTCCATGCAAAAGAACTGATTAATTTTAAGCAATCAAGATCTAAGATCTTCCCCACAAAACCTCAAAAACCCTATTCTTGAACATCTATTAAAATCCGATGGATGGAAATGTGAATTCTTAACACCAGCAAGGCTTCTCTCTCTTTCTCTTTCTTCCCCTACTCCGTTATTTTGATCATGAATTCCTTCTTGTCCCAATGGAAGAATATTCCTTCGATTTTACCTAGATTCCTCAACTCTAGAGATGAGACTTTGCCAGCTAAGTTTTCAAACTCTGCTACTGATTCTGCATCATTTTGAACAAATCCTAAATTTTTGTTGTATGGTTTTCAGTGTTTGGTTCACTAATTACTCGCGATTCTTTTGATATTGTTTCCAAAGACCATAAAACTTTGATACCAATGTTACTCAATGCCAAGAATTTAAAATAAATTCAGGGACCGATTAGCTATTTCAGGATATAACTCAAGAGAACAACTTAGTGAAGAAGAAGAAGAAAAAAAAAAGGAAAAATATTAGAGAGAGAGAATTAGATTCAGAAAGAACTAATAGATTTCATAAATGATTGTAATTTAGTCAAGTATATGCTATACACTAAACTGAAATGAGTCACATGATCTTAAGATAAAGCTAACAATAGAAATGTAATTAGTTGCCTTCTAAATTGTAATGTAGTCGGCTAACTATTTTAACTATCAATTGGAACTGCACTATCATTGTATACTATCAGTTAGAATTTGCGTCTTCTCCTTTCCATTTAATCATGTATCATACACGAAGGGTGCAACAAATTCAAGGCTCTCCTTCAGGCAAAAATATTTCTCTTTTTTTATCCTTCTCTTATTTTTTTGAAGGAGAGCCTTGAAGTAAAAAGTAAAGTTATTTTTATCTGATTAGAAGATCACGAGTTCAAGCCGTAAAAATAGCCTCTCACAAAAATATAGAATAAGACTGTATTTAGTAGACTCTTATGATCCAACCTTTCTCCAAAATCTGCACATAGCGAAATCTTTAGTTAATTACCATATCAATCCTAGTTTAGACTTGGGTGGGCAAGTATTTGGAGAAGATTTAGTTAAAAGGCCACATTGAAAACTTTTTTTAGGAAATAGACACCCTTTTTTTTATTTAAATTTTTAGGGTTTTGGAAAAAGTGGTGGGGTATGGGTTAAAGTGTAACAAAAATAAATCTTTTTCCACCCCTCATGTATTTATTAAATACTTTTTTCACCCTATTTTTTATTAAGTACCAAATTTTTCTCTCCTCTTCTCTCTCTCGTCTCTCCCGCTTTTCCTCACCCTTCCACCATTTTCCATTTTGTACGTGTTCAAAACTTAAAGAACTTCGATCTTCAACTTCAGGTAAGTTATATTCATCTCCCAAGTAATTTGTGCTTTATATTGATGGGGTTTTTTTTTTATTTTTCAGTGTTTTTCTTTCTGCCAATTATGGTTGGGGTTTAAAAAAATTGAATTTTTTTAAAAAAAGAGGCCTTGATTTTACTGAAATTGATTGTTTTTAGTTGGTATTTATTTAATTTTTGATGGATAATTGGTGTATATAGATTATCCTTGGCGATTGCATGTTAAATTGTTTTTGCTAATTTCATCGAAATGTGCAAAGAAATATGATTTTTGTTCAAACTTTTATTCAATGTAATGGTTTTGTAGAAGCATGATCATGTTGGGGATTCCTTGGTTTGATTGATATTCGTATTACGTATTTTGACAGAAAAAACTAAAAAAAAATTGGAAAAATAGGGCTTGATTTTACTTAAAATTTGTGTTTTAAAGTTGGTATTGGTTTGATTGTGCATTATTTTTGTTGGATTTAAATTTCTCTCGACGATTGCATTGAGATTTTTTTGCCGATTTTTCTCAATTTTCGAGCTAAAAAAATTGGATTCCTTCCTGTTTTTGTTTAATATAATGATGATTTAGATGTATGTTCTTGTGGGTGATGGAGTTTTTTGGAAGAAACTTTGTTGTTCTGCAAATAGGCTTTCTTGGTGCTGTAACTATTGTCATGTTAATAGACTGTTAGGTCAATTAGGTATGGTATTTACTGTTATAGTTAAGAAATGTTATTTTTTGTCCGTAGATCATAACAAATGGCTAGAGGTAATAAATGCAAGGCTGTAAAAGTTGATAGGTCTGACAAAAGAAAAAAATGAGTAGTCAATGAATCGAAGAATAGAAATTGCAGCGAGGAAGCTGTTGAAGCTTCGGTTCAAGATGACCCAGAGGAAATAGAAATTGAGGCTAGGATATATGAGAAAGCATTGATCTTACCCCATTGTGCAAGATTTATTTCTGCTGAGAGATACGACCTCGCCACAATCATGGATGATGTCAGATAAGATATCTGTTAGGTCCCATTTGAAAATGTTTTATGAATTCAAACAAGTCATGGTTGATCAACGTCTGAAGTGTAGGTTTAAGAATTCCTATTTTTGCGGTTTATGGGACTTTCTAGAACATATGAAGTTCAACAGATAGCTTGTCAACTATACACTTCTTTGCCGAGTTGAACAGGACAACAAGTTGCATGAAATATGGTTTTGCATCAATGACAAGCCTGTATGTTTTAGCCTGAAAGTGTTTAGGCTAATCACGGGTTTAAACTATGGGCGTTATCCCCGTGATTCAAAATATGTCAAAGCGATGGAGGATGGTAAAGCTTTTTTTAAAAAGATTGCAAAAAAGAGGAATATAAATGCGAAGAGATTCTTGAAGCTTATTAGAGGTAGGAGGCTAGACA
Organism: Capsicum chinense; assembly: GCA_026120095.1. Classification (NCBI taxonomy): domain Eukaryota; kingdom Viridiplantae; phylum Streptophyta; class Magnoliopsida; order Solanales; family Solanaceae; genus Capsicum; species Capsicum chinense. The sequence continues at coordinate 178,443,674 of JAPEIP010000007.1, forward strand.
AGGAGAACAAGTTCAAATGCTACTGGGTTTGGTTTATGCACTGTATATTGCTGGCATGTGACTTGTCAAAAATTGTGGACATAGACACCATTAAAATGGTGGATAACTTGAGCTTCTTTGAGAAATACCCTTAGGGTAAGGAGTCATTTGGTTTGACTCTAGAATATCTAAAAAAGCAGATAGCAGGAAAAAGAACACATTTATTACAAAGTGAGTTTCATCTTACGCGCTCTACGTATTTCCCTGGGCATTTATGGTACGGAGTATTTGATTATAAACCATTGAAGGATTTCATTATATACTGCAATTCATCTATGGTGTTTAGACTATACTGACTCTCAGTTATATGTTTTTGTTTTTTCTTTTTATCACAGATTTGTATATACGAAGCCTTTCCCGTGCTCGACAGGGGAAATGGTAAATCAACTAAAGACCCTCTGTCCATTCCCTGATTGCTCAAATAGCACACCTTAAAAGGTGATAAACTAATAGAAGGTGGTCCATATTTAAATGGATGGAGCACAAAGATCTGAAACTATTTTTTCGAAGAATACTTTTACCAATATTGTGTTGCTAATCAATCACATTTGCCTATTTATCTGTAGAGAGTGCACCTATGACTTATCCCTATAGTCCGTGAAATAAAGCATCACTATATGAAAAAGTTCAAAGCATTCACGGACGAACTGAAGGACACATTCACTGATGCCTTAAAAACCCATCTGGAGGGTGTGACTGTCATCACCTTATCGGAGGATGGTGAGGATGGGGATGATGATTAAGATTTAGGTAGAAATATTGTTTCAAGGCATGTCACTCAAGGTGTGGGGACAAGTAAGCCGAGAGCATCGAGAAAGACACTAATGATTGAAAATATGGAAAAGCGTGTGTTTAGGTGGGAGGAGTCGATAAAGGACATTGTTGATTTTATGAAAGAAGAGAGGCTGGGGAGAGCAGAAAAGGAGAATCAAAAGAAATGAGATAAAGATAAAGATGAAGGTAATATTTGCTCTATATATTATAGAAGTTGCATATTTTATATAATCTCTTTTACTTATAATAGAATCTATACCATTATTCATCAACCGATATCTTAGTTTATTATAAATGATAAATACTTAAAAATGTAGGTGTGTAGGTGCAAAGTTAGCATTCAGCGGCGAGGGTTGCACACGATGACAGCAGTATTAAAAAAGCGCTCCTTGAGGTAGCGGCTTTGGAATAGGCCTCAATCAATATTGATGAAGTGATGATCCCTGAGGTTGCAGTTGTTGTAGAGAAGGAAAATCTCAATGAAGGCGATGAAGAGAAAGACCAAGAAAAAAATAAAGAATTTATTTGTGAAGAAGAAAATAAAGTTGATAGATCAGCTGGTGTGGAGAAGGAGGATGTAACACCCCGTATTTCAGGCTAGAATAAAAACCATGATTTTGATGCGTTGATAATCCCAAAGCATAAATCCTATTCCAATATGGCATGTTAATTATTTGCGTAGTATGTGAATCCATTCAAGCTTGAATTTAGACCATAGAGGTCTTTCAACTCAAGGACGAGTTTAAACTATTTGATTGATTAAGTTTTAGTGTATGTTGTAATTTATGTCAGCTTCCATCGACCATAACTCTCTGTATATATTAAATTAGAGAGCCTACTATGTGTCAAATGATAAGTCTTCGAGTTAGCTTTTCAACGATACCAATTTTGCTAAAATCCATCGCCCTGGCAAGAAGTTATGGCCTTTCAAAGTAGTAGGCAGCGCGTATGTAAACATAGGTGATAGCATAAGCAGCGCCTATGTAAACATAGGCGATAGCATAGGCAGCACCTATGTAAACATAGGCAATAGCATAGGCAGCACCTATGTAAAGATTTTAGGTGACTTAAACACTGTTTTTGGGGCAAAATGGTCCTTTTCCACCCTTACTTAGCCCTAAACATCAAATTCAGTTCCCAAAGACCCCAAAATACACCTTCATTCATCAAAACTGTTCAAGAACTCTCTCTAAGGTTTCAAAATAAAAACCCAAGAAACTCAAGATTCAACTGTGGGTTTTAGAAACTAATTGCTTATTTGGAATCCTCTCAATGTAGGCTTCAAGAAGCACCTAATATTCGTAGTAATCGAGGTATGTGGGGTTATTTAAAAAATCTCATGGGCTTTAAAAATTCATGTTTTCAAATGGGGGTTTCGAAATTATGAATATGATTATGTTTTAAATGTTTTATGATATTGATTTGGCCCTTAGGCCTTCTCCCAAAGTGATTTGCTATATGATATATGTATATGCATGTATTCAAAAAAGATGTTAACTTGAGAGCATGAATGATATGGAATCCCTCTCTTGATGTGAATTTGTTTTAAATGTTCATATGATGTAAATTGTTTAAAAACATCTTGAAAAGCATGACATAAAATATTTTGAGAATTGATATGATTTTGACTTTAAAATGAGAGGGTTATTTGTGTTGAAACATGTTGAACATAATGGTTGAATGAGAAGAATGATATGATATTAATGACTTGCAAGTCGGGTATGACTATACCCTACATAATATGATATGTGATTGAATTAAATGAAGTTTGAATACATTGATTTTACATGAGATAGATGGATGCCTGAAGAAGGCATTTGAGTGTAGAGGTTCATCGCTGGAAACCGTGTTTGCCGATACGGAAATTTGGTACCAGGCTAAGTGATCTTGTGTACTTGACTTTATGTCATTCCCAAATTTGGACTATAGGTAGGAGCCCAGGCTAAGTAATCTTGGGCACTAACATTAGGTCGAGACACCATGCTTCGTGGTCTTGTGTGTCTCTCCCTCACTTTTACTCTAATCTTGGTGGCAACCGAGGTTTGACAGTTGGTGTAAATTATGTAGTGTATTTTATCTAGCTCAGTTGCATTTCATTGTTGTTGAGAAACTATTGCATTATGCCCATATGTTTTCAAATGATTTGATATGAAATTTCTTTATAATGGCTCTCAACTATATTTTGTAAAAATATTATGTTTTGTTTTGATATCTCTGCATGCCAGTACTTTTGTGCTAACTCTTTCCTCTCTCCAACCTCTCAGGTTCAGAGGCCCAGTCTAGGGGTCAAGAGAATCAATAGATCATTCAAGCAGAGTTGCAGAGACAAGTGGTGAGCCTTCTATATTTCAGAAGGTCTTATGTCCTGTAGTCTTTTTATCTTATATTTAGTTTTAAGGTCTACTGGGGGCCTTGTCCCAGTTTATATACAGTTACTTAACTCAGTCATTTGTTAGAGATTTTCGCAGACATTTGTTTAGAGGTTGATTGATGTTGGGGGAACTTTATTTCCCCATTATTGTTTCTTTTCATATTTATGACCATGTTTCTAAATTATTGTGTTTCTTCAGCATTACTTTGATCATATGAATTAGGTGCATGATTACCAGACAGATAAGGGTGTTTTGGGCCTCCATGGTTTGAAATGCTCGTCACGGCCAGGTCCTAGTTTAGGTCGTGACAAACTTGGTATCAAAGCATGGTTCATGGTCCCAGGGTGTCTCGAAATTACGTCGGGTAGAGTCATGTTTATGGGTGTATAGCGCGCCACACTTATAAGCAGGAGGCTACTAGGTGTTTAAGAATGTCTCTCTTTCTTCATGTTCTAGTTCATGCAATAGAGTCAGAATGTTCCTCTTTCATACTCTAATTCGTGCTATGGTGTCGCCCATATGAAAGTAAAAAGTCATCCCACATTCTTTCCTTACATAATGTCCTCAGATATGTCTCATTATTGAGGTGATTCAAGTACAAAAGTTTAGAATCTAAATGGTATGGTCCTTTCTGATTGAACCATATAAGAGTTAAAATTTGTGGAAGGACTTGATAAGAGTCTGTTAGTGCTTCAATGTGTATTGATTTCGATGTAAACATTGATCCTAATGGAATCGTGCTTTTCAGCTTAAGGTATTAATTGCATTTAGTCCCCTTCAAATTTATGTTAAAAATGTCATGCTTAAGGGGGGATGATGTGTAGTAGAATGTTGGAACTGTATTTCCACCCGAATAGTAGTATGCGTTAAAGTATTGTTGTCATGACCTATTGGTAGT
>JAPEIP010000007.1:178457018-178470060 GCA_026120095.1 Capsicum chinense
CAACCACCACTCTTCCTTATGGTCATCACAAGTCTAATCTCTTGTTATGATATGTAGTCGTTCTTTAGTGCTTGGATGATTAATATTTATTTTATTTTATTTCTTTTCTTTTTTGTGTCATCTCAATGATCTACAACTACACCGTATCTTAGATAACACTTGATCACGTCCAAAAGTGATTGGGAGTCACAATTGATGTATCTAAATTGCTTTACAATATTTTAATGGTGTTAATTGACATACTCTAATTTGATTTTATTTAATTTCTCCTTTTTTGCATTTATTTTAAGTTGTCAATATATTCAGTAAGTTGATCATAGACTGTATGATAGGTCTATAATCGTCCTTAGTCTAAATTGATAATATGTCAATAAACAGGATCATCAATAGTGATATCAGTATATAATTCATACGTAACCTAGTACATATTCGTATTGAGCGTATATAATTCATATTTAGCGTAGTCAATTATATATTCGCACTGTATTCCGAGTTTAAATAGTGTTTGCAAATATTTAAACATGCACTACTGAAGAATCATCAACAAAGACTGAAAGAAATAAAATCATTATAGATAAATAGAATATCATGAAAAAATAAACTTGTTTATAGATAGATAAAAGTTCATTGCATCTATATTTACAATTTTTGGGAAAAAATACCAAACAAAAAGACAAAAATGAAGATTTCATTTACATAATCCTACCATGAAAGCTTCATTAAGTAATGAACTACAAAACAAACTAAACTAAACTAGACTAGGGGGATGAACGGAGGGTGATAAGTTCACGGGGGTCCAGGTTGAGCCTCTCAGCTATGGCCCGAAGAAAATGAGCCATACGTCAGAGCTCTCTGTCCAACCACCTTTGATCGGCGGCAAGACCCTGGAAAAGAAAATCCAGGTCGCTCCGAAGCCTAAGCAACTCTACATTGTTGATGATTCTCATTCTGTGCATTGGTCGTACTGTGTACCTCCTCCTATCCATCTTATTCTCTCCTTAGTTTTTTCTTCAAAAATTTGGTTTACAATTGACAAGGGCCTCTTTAAATAGACTAGAGTATAAGACAATCAACCAATAGAAGTTGTACACATTTTAATGGAAAGGGAGAAGGCGTGTGCGAATTGTAAATGAAAAGTTGCGGCAATTGTGGCAGTCGAGGTATTTCAAATCGTATCGTTTCCCGAAGTGTAATAATTATATTGAAAGGTTCAGTATATGAGGAAAAGGATTTGTTTAATAGACTACACGATTGGTCGATGATATACTGTGTAGTTTAAACTATACCTCATAGACCATGCATCGATCAATTATATATTTTAAGTCCAGTCGATGTGTAATGTGTATTATCGATTTCATAACTTGGGATGACTGTCTTCAAATTGACACTTTTTCAATGCGTCATAATTATTTTGAATTCAACATTGTATGAAGAAAAGGGTTTGTTCAATAGACAACCAAGTAGGTTAATTATACACTACGTATTGAATATTTACTCTGTAGATCAAATACTAATATATTATATATTATGAGGCTGGTGAATTATTTCAGTCTATAATCTATTTAGTACGTAGTATATAATTTATGAACTGGAATCGATAATGCACAACAAAAAAATTGATTTTGACTATAGTTCAGTGGCTTTCAAAACAAAATACACATTACATACTATCCAGTGCATTTGGCAAAACCAAAAACATAAAATACAACGCCAATCATATTATCATACATTAAGGCTGGATGTTGTTCTCTTATGTCCTAGCCTTTTGCACTTGGGGCACTTATTTCTTTTCTTGTACCTTGAAGGCTCCAACACACCTTAATGTGTTTCACCTTTCTCCTCCCGAATTTAGGATCGAAATTGGGTGGAAGAATTTGCATTTCTAGATACTCTCACGCCACACTCCACTTCGACTCCAGTGGTGCCGCACAAATAGGCTCCAAGTATGGAAGGAGGTATGATCCTTTTAAATATATTTGCGAAGATTAGTTGTAAATGCTAGTGTTGTATTCATCCCCGTTCTTCAAACGCAACACTGCCATTGCATGAGCGCATGACAATTTCACCAAGTTATACTTTCTGTAAGAACATGACCATCTCGAAAGATTAACTTTGGCGGAACGACCGTAACCAAGCACGGTGAATTCGTCGGTGCTTCCGTTGATATTGTTCATATATAATTTATCGGCCTCGATCATGTGTTCACTCAAGATCATCTCAACTATGGGAATGAATATTGTCTTTGAATTGTCCATCTCTGCATACCTCTTCCTAAATATTTCTCCATACCTATGTACAATTGAATTGAGATGGCCGCCAATGGATACTCTCTGTCGTCGCACAATATTGAGTTGAGTGAATCGACAATGTTTGAGGTCCTGACGTTGAATCGATTACCTGGAAAGTAAGCCTGGTTCTACTTTTCAAATCCAACTTCATGTTGGAGGAAAGCTGTTGCACTAGGGCATCTTTCTTTAAGGGAATTGAAGTAGTCATTAAATTTTTCCAAAGTGTACACTTGACCTCATGGTAGTACAAATAGAGAGAATTGGAACAATGGTGATTTGTTTGGAGATTTTCACCGAGATGCCTCATACAAACACCGTGATGCACAAGCGGATAATGCCTTGCGAGGCCGTTGACTATGCTTACGTGTCTGTCAGAGATTACGCACAACTCTGATTCGACGATAACAAACGCCTTAAGCTTCTCAAAGAAGAAGCCCCACGATTCATCGTTCTCCTTATCCACCATACAATATGCTAAGGGATAGATATGATTCTGCGTATCTTGAACGACAGCAGACAACAACACGCCCTTGTACTTAGCAGAAAAATACATGCCATCACAAGCAACGACCTTTCTCATGTGTGCATATCTACGGATGGAAGCCCCAAACGCCATAAAGTAGTAAATAAACCTGCCTGATTCCTCATCGACCATGAGGGAATTTATAGACCCGGGATTGAGGCCGTTACAAATATATAAATATGTGGGAACCACTTCATATCCATGCGGGCGTACCTCAAACTATGTTCTTCGCAATTACGCCTGCCATCCAACACTTCCAATAGCCCGGCCTGCAATGTAGCTCCCTAAATACGATTCTCTTGATCTCTTTCGGGCTTGGGCCTTTGTTGTCAACAAAAAATTTCAAAATAAGTAAGGCAATGACCTCCACGGTGACATTCTTGTGCTTTCCTGTGACATGATCAACGCCACAACCATGCTCTCTCGCGTACTTGTGGATATGAAACCAACCAGATTCTTCGATCGCACATGCATGCACCATCCACTGGTAAGTAGGATCTACGTACCTCACCTTCAAGTATTTCTTACAACTCTTCACCGTTGTGTAATTGAATGACATTTTCACCGACGCTTGCTTCAACAAAAGATTCAATGTTTTCTTATCCTTGAATGTTTGTCCTACAAAAAGATTGGTGACGTTCGAGAAAGAGTGGCTTCTTTGTGGTTTGAGCTGCCCGTACTCACCTCCTCTATACTCCTCTTCTTCATAATCTTCACTATTATCCCATTCACCACCACCCATGCAATCGTATTCCGTTGACGTATCATCCACTGTCGGGGATGGGGTGGGGTGGGGATAATGGGAAAGCTTCTTTTCGGGACCTTCCAACAACTTTAACCCACAATATAGGTATGGATTTATTAGAATCAACGGAAAGCATATATAATTCCACTTGCCTGTCATTTCTTATGAACGTTGGATAGATTCCCCCTCCCCCCTTCGTTCATCAAGTAACTAATTACCACCTCGCTTTGATTATAACTTAATTCACCGTTCTCCATTATGCTTTTAACTATATCGGCATATGAACCGTTGCGGCGAAGGGCAATGGACACTTTCTCCTTAGACGTGGTTTTCCAAACCCAACATTTAGGAGTCTCCTTCCATTCACCAGAAAATATACCACCAACAACCACGTAATCTATAATAGACATGATACACCTCGATAATAGTATTTAATAGACTTGAATAGTGATTTATAAGCCTAGACTTAATAGACTGCAGTCGTCTTCTTCTTAGTTGTTGTCTGTACAGTACACAATCGACCCTTTTTCGACGACCACCGAAATAATCCGACGAATTTCAGCTTACAAACAATCTAAAAAGTGTTGGAATGTTGCTATTGAGCCAAGAATCGATTTCGAAATGTGACACTAATTTTCAAGCTTTTTATATGAAAATGGAAGAAAAATTGGGGTTAAAAATATGCGAAAATGGATTAAAACAATGAAAATAGTGTCACTTTCCGATGGATGCCGGAAAATTCGACGAAAAATGACTGAAAAGTGGCCAGAAAATCGAAGAAATAGCACCAAAATTGGGTGGCTGGTAGTGAACTGGTTGAGAAGCTTGGGATATTTAAAAAAAAAAAAATTAATTATCCAATATTTATATTTTTGGACATGGACTAAAGTGTAGTTTTAAAAAAATTGAGGCTGAAATGGAAAAAAGACTGAAGTGTATATTTTGTAAGTTGAGTGCTAACATTTTTTTTGGTGGTCCCACTGTCTATTTTTTCAATTAAAAAAACCTAGTATCTAAATGTCAAAAAAGATTTTGAACGTGGCTTTTTAGCAAACTTCCCCAAGTATTTGATGGAGCTATGGTCCTCGCATTAATTGAAGTCTAATCAAATGGTATTTGTCAAAATAGTTCATTATTCTACCATTTGATAGTAAGATTTCTTAACTAAAAGAATGTCACAAGTCAAAAATTGAAGGGCGTGACTGGTAACCAAAATATTACTACCCAGCCATACCTTATTCCCTGTCATCTCATTCATACTCAAAATAAAGAAGAACAATCAAAAAACAAGAAGCTTATATCAGAAATTCAAATGTGATAAAGAACAGAAATCCAACACTAGTACATGCCTACTAAAACACCCAAACCCAAAAACACTATGAAGAAGAACAATTAAAAGATTATTCATATTTATCAAATTAATTAGCAGTATAACTATCTTTGTCACACTTACACGCCTTTTTTGTGAAAAAAAAAATGTTCAAACACAAAGTAATAACAGAAACACTTCTTAAATAATTTAGCCAAATACAAATTATTATTCTCCCAAAAACTTGCTCAAAAACAAAGTTCAATAAGAAATATGCTTCAAAATAAGTTTATTTGGCAGCTTAATTAGCCAAAAAGAGTAATAGGCTAGTAGTGAAAGGATAAGTTTTTTGTTTTACATCTTTATTACAAAGCAATTTATCTAAGCACTCACTTGTTTGTTGAAAATCCAGCTAAACGCAACTCTACGTGGCTCTAATTTCTTGGCTCTACTTTCCAACTTCCTAACCTTATGTGGAAGTCTGCACAGAAAATCCTGTGCCTGCCTTGCCTCGCCAGTCAAGCCTTCAAGTTTTTCTAGTTCCCAGCGTTTTATAAAAAATTCTAATATTTCGGCATAATGACGAGTTGTGTAAACTCCTTTCCTTTCAATAACGGCAGAGAAGTGCTCAAATATATTGGGATCTTTCCCATCATACATCAGATGCATCGGCATTGTGATTTTCTTCTTCATCATGTCTGCAATGGCTAGCATAGTCGCATTTGGGTCCACTTCTAGTAGCTTTTCAATAATTTTTGTGTATGCATTCTCGTGCCGCTTCTCATCTGCTGCAATGGTTCCACAAATACGTGCTAACACAGGGTCTCCTCCTTCCTTAGCTAGCCTAGCCATATTTCTATGTGACGAACAGGTGGCTCGCTCTTGAAATGATGTGTACACAAAGCCCAAATACGGATTGTTCTCAGTTCCAACATCCTAAAATTCAAACCCAAACATGACAAGCAACTTATATTTATTATACGGTATACTTTTTTCATAAAAGAAGCTGCATGCAATTTTTTTTATATGATTTTCATACATGACTATAGTATTTTTCAAATTCAAAATACTTATTACCTGGTCAAACAATTACAGCTCAATGAATTTGGATGATTTTCTAGTAAAGAGAAGATTAGGAAATTATAGTTCAAACATCGTCTTCATCTAAATAAGGGAGACTTCACCGATTGTTATTCAATTTTGAATTTATCACGTAATTTATTATTTTTTTTGGGTCACGTAAAAGTCACTTTTTTGGGTCATATAAAGGTCATTCAACTTTAGCCTAGTTAACAATATCTCACTTGAACTTCTCTATTTTGTACCTAAAATATGACACATCACTGCAAGGAGAAATCCGGGGGAAGGTCTACAAAATTAATCTATTATATTTGCTATGTTTTATTAAGCTAATTTGCTCAAAGTTAGATGATTTTTATGTGAAAAGAAATAACAAAATGGCTTTTTATTAATAAACTTTAAAGTTGGATAATTTTAAGTAACAAATAACAAAAAGAGAGTTTTGTGTGATAAACTTTAATGTTGAATTATATTAATCACTTTTATGTGAAAGAAATATAAAACTATAACTTTTATTTGATAAATTCAATATTGAAGGACTGTCTATGAAGTTTACCCCAAACAATAATGTCTTTGTCAATTATTTATTCTCATTTAAAGCAGGTCAAAAAATTGTAGAGCAACATATCTTGCAAAAAGATGATGTCAATTCAAATAGAGTTTGCTATTGGGGTGGTTGTTTAACGGTCATCTAACTAATATGGGTAAAGTACAAAGATTTAAAACTTTAAAACTTAAGCGTAACTCTCATGATCTTTATTTATGCTTGCCTTACTTTAATAATATTGTCATTTTTAGTTATTCATTCAATACTTTCATTTTTTTTCACTTGTCCAATATACTGAACATATTTTTTTCTATTTTACTTATAAAGATGTTAATAATAACGCTTACCATTCCAGCTCCAATCAAGTATTGCAGTGTCTTCTCAACCATCAACATGTCCACTCTCCCGGAAAGATAAAGGTATGTCCGTAGCAGATCGCCATGTCGATTCTCCTCAGCTGTCCATGCCCGAGTCCAGATTGCCCATGGACATGGGCTGGATCCAGTCTCATCGCCTACTCCATCTAAAGTATTGAGTGCAGTTTGATAAGTGGGTAAAGCATCCTCAGTTAACATATTACCCACAAGCATAACAAAGTATTCGTCTGGAAGACCTAAAGCTCGCTGCCTTAGGGCCCGAACCTCTTCCGCAAATTCTTTAGGCCCTTGACATGGGTCAGGGAGAAATTCAATGGGCTGCCAACATTTCTCTACAGGCTTGCTGAAGGGGAGGACGCTTTCAGAAACCCAAGATTCTAAAGACTTAAAAATTTCTAATTTTTCTGGTAGCATTGAGTGAATGACTTGGTGGCGTGATGGAGGAGCTGTGAGTGAAGCCACCGCGTAGACCGTAGATAACCTCCGCAATGAGGTAGTTTTGAGATGGAGTATGGTGGTTGTAGGGCGAGGTGACACCCATTCAATCGATGGAATGTTGTATTGGGAGAAACTTGTAGTCTGCATGGCTAATAGAAAGTTAATTAAAGTGTGTTATTAGATGGTTGTGGCCGGAGATCTTATTTATAAGGATAATTTTTTGGTTTTTTGAACTGAAAGTTTGGCCTAAATTCATAAATGACACATCTTGAAAAAGGTTTGGCCACTTAGGCTGTGAAAGGAAGGCGGACCTGAGACTATAATTCATGAATGTGTAACAGGTGGCGGGCAGAGGTAGTATGGAATGGTAACACCGAATTATCACATCAAGATATTATGGTATATATTTGATATACATTTTAAATTTCTTTATATTTGATAATTTTGATATTTATAAAATTATATCGAAATATCGAGCATTAAGTATATTATAACATATATAATTCATATATGTCAGTATAATCCTAACAAATTTATAAATTAGTATTTGTATAAAATTGATTGTCTAGACACAACTTTGACTACTCTATATTGGTTGAAGCGTACTTTAGTGTAGCTGATTAGCGATGGAAATTACTATGTTGCTTGAAATGCCAAAGTCATAACTTTCTACTCCTTCTGTCTCATATTATTTGATATGTTTGTCTTTTACACGATTTCTAGGAAGAAATTAAATAGAAATGTAAATTGACTAATATGATCCTATTAAACTCACATTAAATATTGCAATTACTCATTGAAATTAATTACACTTCCATTGAATTACTAAGGGTAAAATTAAAAAAAAAAAAAAAGGTCTAATTATCTCTTAATTCCTTAAACATGCCAACTATTTTAAAACAAAAATTTTACACAAACATGTCAAATAATATGAGTCATAGAGAGACTATTATATAATTATATACAAGTCGGAATTGGACAAATCAGGTTATCGAATTACCTGCGTGCAACTTCTTGATATTTTTTAAAAGTTGCCTTTTAAGAATTAGGTTGCAATGTTTTTATAAATGCCCTCAAACAAAAATATCCCCACAAGATCTTTTCACAGGCGCTATACAACCCCCAGATAGTGGTTGTGCGAACTCTACACAAGGATACCATGCTAGCAAAATTATGGAATCTGACAAACTCGAGAGGGCACTACATGCGTTGTAAGTGTTGTGTCGTATAGACATAATGCTGAACTCCCGAGGGTAATGTTTAACCACGATGATATGGCATAGTGCCTGGACTCTCGTCCTCAATGTTTCAAAAATTTTGCCGAGTGTTGACCACATTGGAGCCACGACATAGTGGCAGGAGCGTTGCTGCGCCCTTTATCTATATTCTCCTTTTTTTTTTTCTCTTCTAAAATTGTTTCAATTACATCTAAATCAACTCCTACACTTACCAACACAACTTTTTTTTTTAACACCACAATTAAGAATACTAAAAAGGTCAAATTCACACTTCTATTTTGAAAAAGTGGTTAAATATGGGGTCAAATTTATCTTCGCTGTCATACTTTGGATCAAATTTACCCCTCTACTTTGAAAAATTAGTTAAATATACCATTCGTCATATTTTGGAATCAAATTTACCCTTGATGTCATAGTTTGAGGACAACTTTATCCTTGTTGTTAAGAAACTTTTCATGCATACTCTTCTTAATAGAAAAGCTCAAGCCAATGTTAATAAATGTCCCTTTTTTAAAAATAAAATACACCTTAATGTAGCTCGTCTGCTCTGACTCGAGCCATAAAAAAGATACAAATAAATGTACCCCCTTCAGTTCTGCTGGTAAATTTTTTCCAATGAGATTAAGCCACTGAATATTTATCAGTGCATAACCCATGAAAAATTGATTTGCATCAGTGCATGAAAAATTGATCTATATCAGTGCAAACACAAAGAAATATCTCTCTCTTAGTTCATAGATGTACATAAATCATGAAAAATGACATTTAACGGTCAAATATAATAATTAGGCGTATTGGGTATTTCTGGATGATTGTGTTAAGAGGTCTCCCTATGTGTCAATCGTAACATCTCTTCATTCATATATCATTATATGCAATTTAGATTTATACAAATTTTTCACCATGTCATTTGCTCAGAAAATTTATTCACTGATTCTAGATTCTAGATACACATTGCATTACATACCAAATTTTAAAATTTGAACATAATCGAACAAATGAAGAGTTTGTAATAGACATTTTCTCTAGTTTCCTGCTTCTACATTATTTCATTTCATTATACAGTTTGTCCATTTGTAAAACCTACCAGTATTGAACGTTGAAAGAAAAGCATTTTTGTTCGTTTAAAAAATTCGACAACAGAACTAAGGGAGGAGTATATTTGTTTGTGTATTTTTTGTAGGTTGGATCAGACGAATTAGAATAGGGTGTGATTTATTTTTAAAAATTGAACAATTTAACGTTAAGTTGGGCTTTTTCGTTAAAGGAAGAGTACAAGTAAAAAATTTCTTAACAATGAGGGTAATTATGGCCCCAAAGTATGAAATTGGGGATAAATTTGACACCAAAGTATGATGAATGGTATATTTAGCCAATTTTTTAAAGTAGAGGAGTAAATTTGGCCCCAAAGCATGACAAATAAGATAAATTTAGATTGAAAGTATGACAAAGGACATATTTAGTCATATGACGAACAACATATTTAGCCAATTTTTAAAAATATTAGAAGAATAGATTTGACCCTTCCCCCTTAAAAAGAACATGTTTAAATTCATACTTAAGCACGTAAAAATATTAAATACAATTTTATATATAGAGAGAGAGATTTATAGCCAAATATCATGCATAACCTTATAAGATCATCAAAAAAGGGAAAATAATCAACTACAAAAAAAAATTTAAACGATTCATAGAATAGCCAAAGATCTAAGGGAAAAATGTGCGAAAAATATCTGTACTTCGATGAAATTTGCAGTTACGCACTCTGAACTTTGCGGGGGTCCTATGACCCCTATCCCCCCCCCCCCCAACAAGACTATTTTTTTATGCACTCAATGTGCGTGAAATACACGCAGTGGCCCAAGTATCAAATATATATCTGCTAAATAAGATAAAAGATATTCTAGGGAAGGTCAAAAAACCCCCGTAAAATTCAAAATGCGTAACTATAAATTTCGCCAAATTATAAATATTTTTCACATGTTTTTCCCAAGATCTAATAACAACTTAGTGTGATTGACATTTTACAGAGAATAAAGAATAGATAACAAATATGCTAATGACAAAGTTTATTTAGATTAATAGTTAATAAAGGAAAAATTATACATTATAAGTAAAATAATTTAATAATTATATGGTATGGTTAATTTATTAAAAAACTATAATTCATAGTTAATAATTTTTAATAATTACATGGTATGGTTAATGTATTTATCAAAGACAAGTAAAACTTTCTCTCTCATAATTTATTTTTTGTTTTATCTCTTAGCTTACTAGAGTGTTTAGCGACAATAGGTCATTCTTTTATTGGACGTTTTTAGCAGCAGTATGTATTTCTCCTAATTCGACAAATTTCAAAGTTTATTCTAACATATAGTAAAGAATATTTTTCTTTCTATTTTAGAGAAGGAGGAGAGAGGCAAGAAAGAGGGAAAAAAAGAAAAGGATTTAAGGTATATCTATATTTTATAATCATACAAATTTTAACCATATCTTATAATTATGAATTAAAAGTTACCTATATCTAAATTTTTGCTATAATAAATAGCTTGTCGATGTAATAGTTTGATGAAAGGCATTATCCATAATGAAATTATTTTTAAAATCCTAATAAATTCTTACATGTTAGGAAAGAGAAAAATAATAAATTTATACCTAACTTCTTTAACTATTGCAACGTACTACTTCATTCGTTTTAAAATAGTTGACCTTTTTTATAAAATATTTATTTCAATAAAGTAATTTCTTTTATAAAATTAAGAGAATGTTATACTCTTTCTATTCCATTTTACTCGTCTCAAATTTTCTAATTTAATTTTTCATTTTACTTGTCATTTTTCATTAATCAAGACAAGAAAAAAAAAATTTCACTTGTTATTTTTAATTAATCAAAACAAGACAATTTTCTTTTCTTTTTTACCTTAGTATTAATTGTTTTTTGTCCAAATTAGAATGTAAACATCATTTAATAGGGGTATTATGGTAAAGTAAATATGTTATTAATTATTTTTTTTAATCAATGTGTAATGTCAAATTGAGACGAGTAAAATAGAACAGAGGAGTATTTCAATATTACCTTTATCATTAAATGATTAAGAAAAGTGTATGTACTCAAATTTATATATTCAAATCATAATTAATAAAGTTATTTTACTAGAATAGCTCAATTACAATATTATCTTGTGGGTGTCTTATTTCCTTTATTATTTAGCAGTGTGATATTTTATTTTTTTGCTATTTACTTTTATGTTTTTTGTCAGTTATATTGTTATCTATCCTGAATCGGGGTATATTCAAAACAATCTTTCTGTTTTATCCGAGATAGTGGTTTAGACTACGTACACTTTATCTCTCCCTCCTTCCCTCCCCCTGGACAACACTTTATCGGAATACACTGGATATATTATTGTTGTTGTATAATGAATACGGCTAATGTGGTACTCCCTTCATTACAAAATAATTGAATTGATGGAAGATGACATATCCCTTGAGAAAAATCTTTTAGGACATAAATTGTAAGCTATTTTCTACTATTATCCTTTTAATTATTTTTAAATTACTCTCATAGAAAATGTGAAGTACTTAAGAACCTCATAAAATGAAAGGGTAAAATTGGAAAAAATTTCCAACATATTTCTGAAAAATAAACAATTCACCTATTTTGGACATTAAAAAATAACTCAACGATTTATTTATTTTAAAATGGAGGAACTAAGAAATAAACTCCCAATAATTTTTTTTTAAAAAAAGTATCTAATCTTAAAAAGTCAACTATTTTTATGGAGCAATAACTTAATGCTCCAGTTATGATTTTAAATGGAGTTGTGATTGTCACATTAATTGGCTCCAGTTATAATTCGTCTCATATTGCTTCAGCCTAATTTCATTAAATTAAAACATTTATTTTTAGTATATAGGTTAAGAAAAATATAACGAGTGAGTAATTGGTGACCTAAGGAGTTGAAAATCACTTATATGTAGGGGTGTACATAGGTCGAATTGGTTTGGTTTTCTACTGAAAAAAAAAAACAAATCAATTATGTCGGTTTGTTAAAACTATAAACCAAATTAAACCAACATAAAATCGATTTTTTCAATTTAAGTTTTAGTCGATTTTTTTGATTTTTTTCTATTTTTCTCATTTTTTTTATAATCTTTATTTTTTACAATTATATTGTGATTGAAGTTTAGATCAAGTATGTTTTCATTCATGTGCTAAAGAAAAACCACAATTATGAAAAATTGAGGAGTAAAAAACTCTCTTGAACCTAAAAAATAAGATGAAGAGTGAAAAGTTTAGGTTTTAAGTTTATATTGGATTTTTGATCATTTTATTAGTAATTAATGGATAAATATTACAACTTAAAAATACTGAAAATTAATAAAACTAATTGAAAAGTATTTAAAAAGTAGATCATAATTAATATTTTATGTATAAAAAGTTAAATTATATACATGCACATATATATATATATATATATATATATATATATATAT
>JAPEIP010000007.1:178477846-178491732 GCA_026120095.1 Capsicum chinense
AAGTTTCGAAAGTTGTTGGTGGGTGTGGCCACTTAACCGACCATTGACCCTTTGACCGAGTCGCTTAAGAGGATATTTGGTAGATTAAGTGACTTTTTGACCCTTTGACCAGGTCGCTTAAGTGATCAAAGTATCACATATAGACACAAATTTTTATTTTTGATATTTTGGGAGCTAGGAAGCTCCAATTTTGATGATTTTTGATGCATTTTTCTCATAGAATCATTGTATATCAATTTATAACACTATATTCCCTATTTCTCAAGAACTTGTATTTTATTTTTTGTGATTTCTACTCAAGTGGAGAATCAAAATCCCATTTTTACTATTTTTGGGGCTTGAAGCTCAGATTTTGACTATCTCACAGGGGTTTTCGAGATTTCTTCCATGATTAAGTTTCTAATATTATAGTTATAAGTTTTATATAGACTTCATTTTCAAAAAAACTTCAAATCCTTGACTTTAAAATAGGTTTTGAGAGTTTTTAAACGAGTATGAGGAACATGTTTCTAAAATAAAATTATTATTTTATCCTTATTTTTTGAAAATTTATTTTGAGGGTCGGTTTGATATCAACTCAAAATTAGGTAATATGAATATCGTTGGATTTATTTTGACACGTAGATTCTATATTTATATATTTTAGCCAATTACGAGTGCATTTGTAAGGGGAAAGCTCCGGGTTGAAGGCTTTTTGGATTGGTTTTCGTCATTCGAGATAGGTTATGACTTAACTTTATTCAAACTGGGTTGGGTAGTTAATAATGATATAAAATCATGTTAAGGGTGTGGGAATTAATCATGAAGTAGATTTATTATTGTTGTGTGCCTGTGTGAGGGCATAAGTTGTAATTTGGTAGTTTTGAGATATTATTTATTATGTGCGACCGTGTGGGGTCTTATATGATGTTGTTGCCCTTGTATGTTTATGTTTGATTGTATATTTTCTTGTGAAAAATCTAACATAGAATTTACGTGGTATTAATGACATATTGTTGTGTATTTTGCTCTATTGGCATATGAATTATATTAGATCATTAATGATTGACATATTGAGTGGATTTTGGCTCATGTGTCTTGGTATATTGGTTGTATTTGGAAATTCTCATTCTGGCTGGTTGTAAGAATTACATCCTCATATCATATACATTCATGGGACATTGGTGCTAACTTGAAAATACTAGAAACATTGACTTTTTCTGATAGAAAATGTAACATCTTTAAAATTCTCTGCTGATGTTTGTGCCAGAACAGAGTTATGATATTGGATTGGTATTATTTATTAGATTATATATGGGTTGTGAAACCCCCATGGGTCCTACCTCAGGAGCACAGGTCGGTAGGTATATGGAGAGGTTGTGTGACAACCTCGAACATATCATCATTATTCTCATTGCATCTCATATATTATGCACCTGCTATTATTGTACATTATGCTTGATTCGTATCTCATTTCGCATATATATTCATGAAACATGGGTATCACCGTGGAAATACTAGTTTTTCCTAACAGAAAATATGACATCTTTAAAAACCCTTTATCGATAGATATACTAGAGAGGAGTTATGAAAATTGGTATTGCATATTAGATATTGAATTGTATATGGGTTGATGAACCATGGGTTCTACCTGGATCACAACTTGATAGATGTATCTGGAGGTTGTGTGACAACTTCGGACTTCACATCATTATCATCATCTTTATTGTATTTTATTTACTGTGTATATTCTGTGTTGTATTTTTATTCTTGATGGGATATCTATCTATTTGTGTTTCTTGTTATACTTGTACTTTGGTATATGGTTATATTGTGGAATTGTTAGTGGAGATAGTATGAGCTACCGTCTGGTACATTTTTTAATTGCAGGTGATATGCCCATAGTGCGTGTTTTATATGCTTTAATTTCTACTTTTCTTAGTCATCCTATGATACCTATTAAGTACAAGTGGATCGTACTCATCCCTAATGCGCCCTTTTGGTGCGGATCCAAGTACGACTGCACCGCATGATAGCTGATTTGGATGGTACTTGGAGCCATTAGAGGTAGCAGTTGACTTATGCATTTAGAGTTGACCTTCTATCTTTTCTTGTCTAGACTATGTCTTATTTGTATTCTAAGAAATATTTGTTCTTTTTTGGGACTATCATTGTATCTTTTGGCATCTAAGATGCATTTAATAGCTCTTACACTGTGACACAAGGTTTTGTGATTATTGTATGGTATCTTTGGTTATGTATCTCTATTTTATTATATTTGTGTGGTTTAACTTCGTTCTAGAAGCCTTGCCTTGGGTTTTGGGGTATTGATTTCTCATTTTGTATCAGTTTAGATGATAGGCTTACTTGTCAAGGTTTACCGCAACAAGTGTCATCATGACCCTTGGTTTTTGGGTCGTGACAGGAGTCTATAGTCATTTTAGGTATAGGCAAGTTATGATCGAGAATATAAAGCAAGCGAACGCAATAGAAAAACAACAATAAAATAGCAAAGCTAAAGATTTTATTGCTTATGAAATAGAGAGGTAGAAATTTGATCCTTTACAATAGGGGGAGTGTTTATTTATAAGGTGCCATGATCATTAATAGCCAATAAGAGAATGTCACTTACCCATGTGCCATTGGAGAGAAAACACCCTATTAGTGTGTGTAAGATGTGGCTCTATTGAGTGTTGTTGGTGCTTTCTGGTAACCTTGACATGCCCTCCTTCTATTTTTTAGCACGTCGTCATCATAGCTATCCTTGGATGACTTTTCTCTTGCCCGAGAGGGAATTCTCCTACTTCTACATTATTCTTGATATGACAACATCAGGTTAGCCCAATTCTTACTAAAGTTATTTCTGTTATCTCATGTGTATTTCGGGTACACAAATCTGTATATATATACAACACCAACTTCAACAATAGTTCATGTATAAACAAGAACACCTTTGAAGTTCTTTAACACCTTCAACACAAGATTACTAATAATCTATCCAAGAAGTGTGTTAGATTCCAGCAAAATAGACGAAATAGAATTTAAGGTCAAGTCCCCCAACTTCACGGAGTTTCCTTAAGGAATAATTCCCCTCACTGTACACGAGGTTATGGAATCTTTCTCCAAGGATAAAATGGCCTACAATCCGAACAATAGTGGTACCTCAAATTATCGTATTCTAAGAACTCACTCAACATCTTAAAGATCACATAGATTTTTTATTAAGTATAGAAGTGTTTTTGCTTTCAAAATTCATATCCATACCTGAAGAAAATAGCAGGTATTTATAGCCTTAAGTGTATCCTTTTAGAAATGATGCATTGGTTCAGTAGAAAGGCACCTTTCTGTAACAGTCACGTATCTACGCTGAAACTGCTCCAGGATTGCATCTAAAGTGCGGCTGCAGATGATATTTTGCAAATTCCAATGAGCATCAGCATTTAAACTGCGTTTACAGTTTTTGATCTGCGTGCGCAGATCGATCGCATTTTGAAACAGTGTGCCTTTTCTCGAAGGGTCGTATTCCTTCGTGATGTGCATTACGTATGCGTTGGAATTGCGCCCACATTTGGAGAAATTCAGATTTTGGAATTTTGAATTAAATTATCACTTGTAAACAAGTTTCAAATAAATTTTGTCTAAAAATTAGATCTCATCGATCGATCAATATCCAAATCCAAATCCAAATCCAAATTCGAAGCCGAGCCGAGCGAGCGAGCGATGATGACGCGAGGCATCTTTTATTTCTTGCCTCACTTACCATGTGGAGTTAGTGTTTCTCATTATAAACACTCACAAGTTCTCTTCTCCCACCAATGTGGGAGAAATGAGTTAACTTTTCAATTTGGGAGTACACTTTCCAAATTGGTGTATCCCTTCTCTCCACTATTTTTCCTCCATTTTCCATTCACATACACATTGAACCCAACAATCCCCTACATGAATGGGTAATTTCTATCTGTTGAAAAATTTATGGATAAGCATGTGATCATTTAGTAAAGACTGATTGCATCTGGATAAGTAGGTTTCCCTTTGAACTTTCCGTAGTGAACATGCATCGGATGCACTCGGTTAATCGGTAGATTTGATATATTTGAACCATCGAGCTTTAATGTACACCTAGATAACACATGTCACATAACCAACCTTTTACTATTTATGGTACTCACGATTTTATTCTTTTCATCCTTGAACACGTCCCAGTTTCATGAGAGCTTAGAGAATAGGCCTTTACTAATATTCTCTTTGAAGCGGCTTCCACTTCGCCCTCACATAGATGATTTCTAAACATTCAATCCTGTAGATTAAACTATTTGGTCAAATATACCAAATTTAGATAATCATTAAAAGACTTTTCACTTTAGTCTTATCCTTGTTTACTACACATTATCTAAACCATGAGAAATGGTTGGGTAATTGACAATGTTGAACCTGTCAGACACAACTTTGTTTGATCTCTTTGAACCTATCTCTTGGGATCTCCATTCTGCTAGGTAGAGTTACCGCCATGATGACTTGTCCTAGGCCTTAAACCCATTCCCTTGGATGTCCTTTCCACTTCTTTCTAGATAGGCCTTTTGTAAGTGGATCCGACACATTATCCTTTGACTTTACATAGTCAACAGTGATAATTCCACTAGAGAGAAGTTCTCTAACGCTATTATGTCTTCATCTTATGTGATGAGACTTACCATTATACATCATGTTCCCTACCCTACCTATAGCAGCTTAGCTATCACAGTGTATACATACTGGTTCTACTATTTTGGGCCAAGAAGGAATATCTTCCAAGAAATTTCAGAGCCATTCTTCTTCTTCACCATCTTTATCCAATGCGATAAATTTAGATTCCATTATAGAGAGAGCAATACAAGTCTGTTTGGATGATTATCAAGAGACTGCACCTCCACCAATAGTAAATACATATCTACTTGTTGATTTTACTTCATTTGATTCGGTGATTCAATTTGCATCACTATATCATTCAAGTACCATGGGATATTTATTATAATGCAAGGCATAGTCTTAAGTGTATTTAAGATACCCCAAAATTTTCATTGCCATCTAATGAGATTTGTTGGGATTACTCGTGTACTGAATCAATTTACTAATAGCGCATGCTATATCTGGTCGTGTACAACTCATTATATACATTAAACATCCCAATACTCTTGCATACTCCAATTGTGAGTCACTTTTACCTTCATTCTTTCGAAGTTCAAAGCCCACATTCAATGGAGTCTTGGCAATACCGAATTCCATATACTTGAATTTTTCAAGTACCTTTTCAATATAATGAGACTGTGACAATGCCAACCCTTGTGGAGTTCTATGGATTCTTATTCCTAAGATCATATCCACAACTCTAAGGTCTTTCATATCGAACTTACTATCGAGCATTTTTTTTATTGCATTTATGTCAAAAATAACTCTACTGATGGTCAACATATCATCCACATATAAACAAATAATGACTTGGTGATTTGGAGTGTCTTTAATATAAACACATTTATCACATTCATTTATCTTGAACCCATTTGCCAATATGGTTTGGTCAAAATTTGCATGCCATTGTTTAGATGCTTGCTTTAGTTCGTACAATGACTTAATAAGTTTACACACCTTATTCTCCTTTTCTAGAACCACAAAACCCTCAAGTTGTTCTATGTAAATTTCTTCGTTCAATTTTTCATTTAGAAATACGGTTTTCACATCCATTTGATGTATTTCAAGACTATATACCTCCACCAAGGCAATTAACATTCGAATCATTGTTATCCTTGTTACTAGAGATTATGTATCAAAGTAATCAAGGTCGTCTTTTTGTTTGAAGCCTTTTACTACAAGTCTTGCCTTGTATTTGTCAATAGTACCATTCGCTTTCATTTTTCTTTTGAAGATCCATTTAGAACCTAAAGGTTTATTTCCTGGAGGAAGGTCAACCAACTCCCATGTATGGTTGCTTAAGATTGAATCAATTTCACTGTTGACTGCCTCTTTCCAAAAGGATGAGTCTGAGGATGACATCGCTTCTTTAAATGTTTGAGGCTTATTTTCTAAGAGAAATATTACAAAATCTGATCCAAACGAAGTAGATGTTATTTGAAGTGTACTACATCTTGGATTCTCTTCATTATGTACATTCTCACTTGATTCATCTTGAGGTCGTTTAGACCTCCCACTAGACTGTTCATGCCTAGTTTTATACGGGTAAATATTTTCAAAGAATTCAGCATTGTCCAATTCAATTATCATATTTTCATTTATATATGGATGTTCGGATTTATGAACCAAAAACCGACATGCTTTACTACTTTTAGCATATCCTATGAACACACAGTCCACCGTCTTAGGTCTTATCTTAACCCTTTTAGGCATAGGAACTTGAACCTTTGCTAGAAACCCTCACACTTTGAAATATTTAAAGTTGGGTTTCCTTTATTTCCATTTTTCATAAGGAATTGACTGTGTCTTACTATGGAGAACTCTATTGAGTGTACGGTTGGCTGTAAGGATAGCCTCCCCCCACAAGTTTTGCGGTAAACCGGAACTTATAAGTAAGGCATTCATCATTTCCTTCAACGCTCATTTTTTCTATTCCATAATTCTGTTATATTGAGGTGAATATGGGTCCGTAGTTTGATGCACGATTCCATTCTCTACACATATTTTGTCCAATGGACATTCATATTCTCCGCCCCTATCACTTCTTATCATTTTTATTTTTTTCTCTAACTGATTTTCAACTTCAGTTTTGTATTGCCTAAATGCATCTATTTCTTCATGCTTACTATTTGGCAAGTAGATATAACAATATCTAGTGCAATTGTCAATAAAAGTTATGAAATACTTCTTTTCCTCCACGTGATGGTGTTGACTTCATATCACAAATTTTAGTGTGTATTAAGTCTAAGGGATTGGAATTCGTTTCAACGAACTTATAAGGATGCTTTGCATACTTTGATTCCATACATGTTTGACACTTTGATTTATTACACTCAAAGTTTGGCAAAACCTCTAAGTTAATTAATTTTTGTAATGTTTTGTAATTAACATAGCCTAAACGTTCATGCCACAAATTATAAGACTCAAGCAAGTAAGAAGAATTTGAATTTTTATTGATTTCAACATTCATTACATTTATCTTTTAAAGGCCCTCGGTGAGATAGCCTTTTCCTACATACACTTCTCCTTTGTTAATTACCATTTTTCAGAGACGGTTACACATTTGAATGCGTTCTTGTCTAGAAGTGAAATAGAAATTAAGTTCCTACATAACTCCGGAACATACAAGACATTATTAAGTGTCAATACCTTTTTTGAATTCATTTTCAAGCCCACTTTTTCCGTTTCTTCTACCTTAGCTGTAACGGAGTTAGCCATGTAGATCATTTATTCTACTTGAGTTAGAGAGAATGACGAAAACAACTCTTTATTGGCACAAACATGGGGGGTGGAATCAGAATCCATCCATCATTCGTGAGAATTTCCCACTAAGTTGCATTCTAAGAACATAGCACACAAATCATCACTTTTTTTGTTGGAATCAACCATATTAGCTTGGTCTTTTTTCTTTCCTTTCTTTGGGGCATGACAATCCGTGGACTTGTGGCCAATCTTGCTACAATTGAAGCATTTTTCCTTGAATCTCTTCTTGGCTTGATTACCTCCTTGTTCAACTTTCTTTCTTTTCTTAGAATTATTTTGGTCATCTTCTACAATATGTGCTCCATTAATTGTAGAATTTTCTTTTGACCTTCTCTCAATAGCCTTATTACCCTTTTCAATATGCAGTTAAATAATAAGATCTTCGACAGCCATCTCCCTGCGTTTGTGCTTCAAGTTGTTTTTTAAGTCTTTCGACATGGGTGGTAGCTTCTCAATGATCGCTGCTACTTGAAATGCATCATTCACAATCAAACCTACATAACAGTTTATGTGAGTGCTAAGAACATTTTCAATTTGTTCAACTAAGGTATTTTTCAAAGATATACCTTCTGCTAGGAGATCGTGGATGATTACTTGCAATTCCTGCACTTGAGAGACAACAGATTTGCTATCTATCATTTTAAAGTCCAGAAACCTTGGAACAAAGAGTTTCTTAATTCCCATATCCTCTGTCTTATATTTTCGTTCTAGTGCCCCTCATAATTCCTTCAATGTCTTAGTTCCAGAGGTCATCTTGGAGACCACTCAAGATATAATTCCTGCAAAGGAAGTCTGAGTGTTTTCAAGCCTCTACAATCATAAAATGCTCTTTGTCCGAGGTTCCCTCGGGCACCTCAGGAGCATCCTCAGTAGTGAACCTTTGAAGGCATAAAGTGGTGAGGTAAAAAAATATCTTTTGCTTCTATCGGTTAAAGTCAATGCCCATAAATTTTCTGGGATTTTCCGCAGGTGCCATTAGTTGTGGAGCATTTGCTCGACTTGTTGAGGAAATACTAGTTTCCCCCACAGTCGTAGCTACTTCTTGCATTTGACTTTCGTTAGTCATTTTTTCTATCACCACAAGACGATAAAATTTACTATTTTCAGAATACTACTTATTAACAAGTTGCAATAACTTAAACACCTCTCTTGTTTGTAGTTAACGATGAAGTTTTATGACTTCCAATCATCAACCGAGTGATTTTCAACTTGTGATGAAGATTTTATGTCTTCAAATCACTAGTTAAATTCAAATAGAGTAGCAAGTTTAAAGCTTTAATCTCCAAAAATAAGCAATACAGATTCTGTAAGTTTATTCCTTAAGATTGTTATCTCATGTGTATTTCGGGTACACAAATTTGTATACATATACAACACCAACTTCAACAATAGTTCATGTATAAAAAAAAAACCTTTGAAGTTCTTTCACACCTTCAACACAAGATTACTAATAATATATCCAAGAAGTGTGTTAGATTCACGAAAATAGATGAAACAAAATTTAAGGCCAAGTCTCCCGACTTCACGAAGTGTCCTTAAGGAATAATTCCCTTCATTGTACCCGAGGTTATGGAATCTTCCTGCCAGTATAAAATGGCCTACAGTCCGAAAAATAGCGGTACCTTAAATTGTCGAATTCTATCAACTCACTGAACAACTTAATGATCACACAGAGTTTTTGTTAAGTATAGAAGTGTTTTTTATGTCAAAATTCACATCCATACCTTAGGAAAATAGCAGGTATTTATAGCCTTAAGTGTATCCTTTCAGAAAGGATGCATTGGTTCAGCAGAAAAACACCTTTCTATAACAGTCACATATCTGCATTGGAACTGTGCCAGGACTGCATCCAAAGTGCGGCCGCAGATGACATTTTGTAGATTCCAGTGAGCATCTGCGTTTGAACTGCGTCTGTAGTTTTTTATCTGCGTGCGTAAATCCATCGCATTTTAAAATAGTGTGCCTTTTCTCGAAACATCACATTCCTTTGTGATGTGCATTGCATATGCATTGGAATTGCGTCAACATTTGGAGAAATTCAAATTTTGGAATTTTGGATTGTAAATAAGTTTCAAATAAATTTTGTCTAAAAATTAGATCTCATCGATCGATCATTTGACAAATCCAAAGCCGAAGCCGAAGCCGAGATGAGTGAGCGACGACGACGATGGCGTGAGGCATCTCTTATTTCTTGCCTCACTTACCATGTGGAGTTAGTTTTTCTCATTATAAACACTCACAAGTTCTCTTCTCCCACTAATGTGGAAGAAATGAGTGAACTTTCTAATTTGGGAGTACACTTTCCAAATTAATATCTCCCTTCTCTCCACCATTTTTCCTCCATTTTTCATTCACATACACCTTGAACACAACAATTTCATCCATACAAATAGTTCCTCTGCTTTTTGAGGTTAGTGATAAGTATCCTTAGAAGTAGAAGGATTTGGAATTTTGAACAGTTTTGAACTGACTTAGGGGTGCTTCGCCTACATTTGCTTACTTTTTACTTTTATACATGTATTATTCCTTTGTCACGAGCACCACCTTTTTTATTTGAAACTTTTTTGAGTTCACTCTTCTTTCTCACTCTTTGTTCTTCCCGTTTCTCATTTCTATTAGAGGTGTTTGATTGTACAGGCATCATTTTCCTCTCTTTACTCTTTTTCTCTTGCATTATGATGTCGACCACCAGCTTTTCTATCATAAAAACGAGCATTGACATTGTTCTTGCCAAGGTGACTACTGCTAACTTTTTCTTTATTGCTCCTGATCTAGGAGTTAGAAATGGTGTTGTTACTCTCTCTATAGATCTGTCCTTTGTTCCTGCCATGAATGGTGTTAGCTCCCCTTTTGTTTCCCCAAGTAGTATCCTATTTTTCCTTCTTAGTTATATCCCTCGGTGAGACTAAGTCTATAGTTGACTTGGTGATTCCAAAGGACGACTATAAATGCCACATGTTTGGGACTACTTATCATCTTCATAAAAGCACTTTATTGTCATTTCTGTCTTTGGTATGTGAAAACCTCATTGGAAAAGTCAAAGGAGATTGTAGCTGTTCAACCAATATTGAGGTCCTCCCCTATTATCCTACTGAGAACATATCCACTTTCAAACCTGGGTATCTAAGGGTCTATACCTACCCTTTTGCCGTTGTTTTTGATAACGGTCACATTATATAGGAGCATTACATTATTTCTCTAGGTAAGGTGGCTCCCATAGTCTATAGAGTAGTTTCTTGCCTTCACGTAGTCACACATTTCTAAGTTTTGGATTTTTTTCCCAGGCACTTTATTAGCCTGTACAGCCCTCAGATAATTTGTGAAAAACTCTCTGCCATTAAGTGTCAGGGAAGTAAAGATGTACTTTCAAAACTGGACTAGTCGGCCCCGTCAATGGCAAGATAAGTACATTTTTATCTGCTCAAATTTTCTTTCGGGCATGCCTTTTGAGAAATGGAATTATCATCATAAACCCTTCTTCATCCTTTTCTTGTAAGGAAAATTTTAATGTTCCTCATGTTTTGGTGTTGTTACAACCAAAGCTTGGGTGAAATGACCCTCAGGTCATTTTTTGACTTCCATGCATTTCTATTGTTTCGAGCCTTCCCACGATGTCTTTAAGTCATTTATGACTTGTCAAAACTATTGATTTGGTTATCAGATAGTTCATTTGAATTTTAGGCTTATTTTTATCTTTTGGTTCTTTCATTATTAACGAATATGTCTTAGACAAAAAATTTCTATTAAATGGCCTTGGATGAGAATTCCGATAACACCATTAGCTCCAAAATATTGATTTTAGTCTAGGAGGACCCTTGGTTTGGGTCCAAGGCTTCTAGACTCATTTTGGGCTATTCGATAGAATTTAGTTAAAACAGAATTAGGTGTGGGACCCCATATTTAATCAAAATAATCTTGGATGAAAATTTCAGTGGTTTCATTGAATCAGTAATGCCAAATTTGGTATGGTATCATAGTTCATTTGTGTTTATGGAGTTTTGAACGAATCTCGAGCACCCGATCAAAGTGAATTTAGACTTAGAAAAATCTAATGCAGCAATATTTAGTGCAGCCAAATGTTTCTCGTCGCGTTTATGAGGTTGGGATCATTTTCTCAAACGGACAACCTTTCAACCATCGTGGTTGCAGCTTTCCCTTTTGCATTCTCGATGAAGGGTCGAACTGACCTGATTATTCTCCTACTTTGCTTTTGCGACACCTCCTATTGCATTTGCGATAGTCCGTCTTACTAAGTCTTCACATATGCGGGATATTCCTCCCATTCACAATGAACAATTCTTTTGCACATTACAATCTTGGCTAGGGTTCCTCATAATTACGATGAGTAAACCCTGGGCCTATATATTGGTGCCTTTCTAATTTTTCCTTTATTTCTTGACCCTAAATTCACCACTAATGTCCCTTTGAGCTTAGAAACTTGTGAAAAATCATTAATGTCCCATTCATCATTGATTAAATTCACCATTAAATTCACAATGAATAATTCTTCTGCACATTATGATCTTCAATCTACTTTCTCTATGAGATGGTGTTATGTATAGATCGTATGCTAGAAAAAGATTATAGGATATGTTTATGACTAGTATATCATGACTTAATCTATTTAGAGAATTTAGGATAGAAATATGACCCAAACCTTAGTATAGGATATGAATTATATCCATATAATCATAATATCCTAGATTATAGACATGATTAACCATAGATGATATTAATAATCCGTTAGTATAAGACTTACCATTTGACTTAGTGAATTGGGTTATATTTCCCCGGTTAGATCCTTGTAGTGATCTTATCCCCTTTGATCGTAGTTTTTCAGATTATGGTGTTAATATTATGCTAGTTATTAATGTTGGGCCTAAGGTCCTGGTTACGATACCAGTTAGACTCCATATGAGTATTTATCCTTAAAAAATGAAATGATTCTAGTTTATGGAAGCTTAGGTGCTTATGATTGTATTATTAGGATATTGGTAATGACATGTATACTCTTAAGTGCATTTATGATCACTTAGTGGTACGATTCCAGCCAAATTCTTGACTTTTGCTACTATCTAAAAAGGGATTTATTCCCACTCTTCATTTTAAAAATGAATTATTTTACAATTGGAATCATACCACCTTATTTAATGAATGATGTGATTTTGAAACTAAATGATACTTTAGAAATTAGATCAAGGTTGATTCTGATCCATTATTAATCCACTCTTTTACCACTACTATTTACATCAGTCAAGAGAGTTCCCGATCCTTTCTACGCTATTATACTGATTTAATCCTTAAGACGCTCTTGGGCAATAGATTTACTGGCTTACACACTTTTAGTCAAAATTTGAGTCTGGGCATTTATGTATCTCTCTGATGCTGGAGACATTATATCGATTATCATGGTTATTGAAAGTCCTGGTTTAGGACTAGGTAGTGTATACCGATATCCTGAGTCCCCTATGGGCTCCTTAATCCGTGAGCCACAATTTGAAGAATAATGGTCGTTAGATCCTACCTTTATGAGATACTGAGATAAAAGAGGTGTATACACTTAGTACGTTATTGCACTTGTATTGGATATGGTATTTTTAGTTTATGGTGTATCCATTCATTCATATGCATTTTCTATCACTAGTATGATTGCTTAGTGCATATATCTATCAGCCTTATGGTGATTGTATAGGTATAAGCTATAGTTATTGTTTGTGGAGTGACTGTTATAATTTTTGGGGCTTATGGAGCCTCAGTTAGGTTATTGTTTGTCCAGACTAGATGGTTACTTTATTATTGGTTGTTATGGTTAGTTCATGAAAGGATGATTATGGACTAGTACTCGAGATTATCGATTCATTTTTTATTCCTTTTCTTTCTCATAGTAAAATATTTTATTGTTAAGTTATCTCAGATTTAGTCGTCGTTTGATTAGAGGCCTTGAGTATGCTAGTATTAGCTCCCTTACTTGGTTATGATCCTTGAGATTTTATGTTAGTTCCCAAGGGTTGCTACCTTTTAGTATAGCCTCATATATATGTGTGTATATATATGGTATTACCGCATATTGCTCTCTTTCCTTATCTATTTATATTGTATATATATATCCTTTGGACTTGTATTACTACTATATATCTTTCTTTCATTCATTATTTGTATATTAGCTAGTGATACACAGTATTGTACTCTAGTTCCAGTATATTTGTACTGTTAGAATAGGATAGTTTACCCTTGTTTCTCCATTAGCATTATTATGTTTAGTTTCTTAGATAGTTTCCTATAGTTTATATTCCTGCTTTACATGTTAGCTGCTTGTGTTTTGTACTCGTACTATACTTCTATAGCCTGTAGATCATAGTATAAGTTTTTTCCATAGATGTGTGTATCATATGGAGCAACCATGGACAATGATTTAGGGTGAGCTCCTACTTTTGGAGTATACCTGCTCTCCCTCTTATTGTTAGACTGATCTTTATTTG
>JAPEIP010000007.1:178506161-178526827 GCA_026120095.1 Capsicum chinense
TATTCAATAGTCAAACTTCTAATGGAAATGCATAAATCATGACACTTATCTTAAATCACTTAGAAATGATCATTTCACGATAACAATTAACAACTCTTGGCATAAATTCTCAATTTAAGAAATAAGACAATGAAGTAGTCATGTATGTCAATCTTGCATGGCTCAAATCTCATAAATCCTTGATAAGGTAATTTGGGTGTAAACCCACTTTGCAAAAAAAATCATGAAATTCAATAGAAATTAAATCTTTGGGCACAAGAAGGAAAGAAGTGTTCTTGTTCAAACCCCACATACCTTGGATTATGATTTTTAAGATGAACAAGCTTGATTGGAAACTCTTCTTTACACTTTTGAGTTAAGTTTCTTGATGCATTTGACTTGGAGAACTTGAATCTTGAACAACTTGGTGAAATATTTAGAAGATTCTTGAATTTCTTGAAAGAAGGTTTGATTTTTGGGTTGAGAGAAACCCCTAGTTTCTTGAATATTCTTGGAAAGGAATTGGAGAGAAATGAATTTCTCTCCCCTGTTTTGGATATATATAGAGGTTAAAAGGGGTAGAAAATACCAAAATACCCTTGTAAAAACATTCCTTAGTTGTTGAAAGAAATAGCTGACGACATCTGTGACAAGTCGTCAAACCGGTGACAAGTCATCACGAAATGTCATCACAAAAGGGTAAAATTTTTATTTTTCTGGTTAAGGTTTACGACATTGGTGATAAGGCGTCATGGGCGTGATGGCTTATCATAAAATATCATCATTGGGGTTGGAAATCTGCCCAGGGATGACAACATTGGTGACAAGCCGTCACGCTCATGACAGCTTATCATGAATGTAGTCACTCAGTTTCGCAGCCTGACATGCCGGAGTAAAATGGGCATAACTCTTTGCTACGATATCGGATTTTGGCAAAATTAGTATCGTTGGAAAACTAATTCAATTATCTATATTTTGGTATGTCATTATCTTAATAATTCATTGCATAATGAGAGATATACTCATTTGGAGTTGAATATGGAAAAATTCTTCCCAAGAATTCAATTGGTAAGGAATGTTTTGATTCACCTGATTGTTAGGATATCTTTAAGTCCTTAATACACATCATCCTTGATCAGAAAACAACTCAGAACACTATAATTTATTTCTCATGAGCTTTATTCATGGTTGCACTATTGGTTAAAGTCTTGGGGTATTACAAATATGATCAACTAATTAATTAAAGTTTGAAGCTATCATATTGTAAGTTTTAGCCACAAAATTTTATATTTAATTTTTAAAATAGTTTTTATTACTAATAATTCAAGCAATTAGCAACGATGATATTATAATCACTGTTTAACCTACAATTAATCACAATGAAATTTTATCGCAAAAATTAATTACGACTTAGATTTGGTTAAATTCTTATTAACATACTTAATTTTTTTTCAAATCTGATACTTCTTTAATTTATCTTATTCTAATGATTTTATATTTATTTCTAGATTTTTCAAATCTTCTTAAAGTCAAATTTAATTGATTTAGAATTATTAAACTAATGAAAAAAATATTAATTATCTTTAAGTTTGATGACTTCTAATAAGAAAAGATTTTTATCATAAATATATTTAATTGATTTCAACTGTTAAATTAGGAAAAAATAGCTAAATTCTGATGACTTCTATTAAGGAAAGATTTTACCATAAATATATTTAATTAATTTTTAAATATTATATATTAAAAAAATAGTGAAAAGATGATTTTGCCTAAAGCAAAGACTTTTAATGAAGGGCAAAACATTCAAACAATGTTATAATTGAATAAGTAGCTTAGAAAGTGATAATTAGTATACATAAAAACATTTTAGTGACATTTTTAATAAAGACTTATGATTTATTAGCTTATAATTTGATAATGGAAAAAAAAAATACTATTATTAATTAATTACCTTACAATTGATATTATAGTAAGTAGAAGGGAATTAATGATATTTTTGTATAATGTTAATGATTGACCGTCTTATAATTTGATAATTACACTAAGTAGATCTACACTACAAAAGATTATTGATTTATTAATCTATATATTAATAATTATGGTAAAATAAACGTGTATCTTTAATATATACATTAAAATAGTATCGATTTATGAATTTATATGATAGTCAGACTAAATAAAGTGTATTAGTGATTTTTTAGAAATATTATTAACAGGATTAATTATACATTGACGGTTATACTAATTGTAAGTATATTAGTGATATCGTTGAGAAATATTACCGAATAATGTATTTACATACTAGGGAGGCAGGGCCCGTGTTAGCACGCCCCTAACATTGATTATATTTTAAGTATTTTAAAGTTAAAAAGTAAGTACTCGAAATTTGAAACAAATAAGATACAAATTGTTAGTATTTATGATAAGTTGAGAGACATTTTAAGTCGTTAACTATTGTAATTTATAATATTTTTAATGTAATTTTAAAATAATAT
Source organism: Capsicum chinense (assembly GCA_026120095.1). Classification (NCBI taxonomy): domain Eukaryota; kingdom Viridiplantae; phylum Streptophyta; class Magnoliopsida; order Solanales; family Solanaceae; genus Capsicum; species Capsicum chinense. The sequence goes on from JAPEIP010000007.1 coordinate 178,508,636, forward strand.
ACGTTACTCTCATTGTCCAAACTTTTATGGCATTGATAATCTATTAAATTTTAAAATAATTTAAGTTTTTAATTTTTGTGATTTATAATAATTTTCTTCTACCCCAATTTAAGTGGCACTGATATAATTTTGAGAGTTAACCAAATATTTTATATCTTTCAAAATTTTTATGTTGTTAATTATTGTGATTTATAGTATTTTTTTACTTATTTTTATGAAATATATAACAAATTATTTTTTTATATATATTTTAAGTTGTTAACTTATAATACTTTTTATGTAATTTTTAAATAATAAATGTTGCGCTCCTTGTTCAAACTCTTGTGGCATTGACAATCAAAAATATTTTAAAATAATTTAAGTTTCTAATTATTGTGATTTATAATACTTTTTTTTCTATTTTAATTTAAGTGACACTGCTATAATTTCCAGAGTTAGCCAAATATTTTTTATCTTTTAAATTTTTTAAGTTATTAATTATTGTGATTTATATAAATTTTTAAGTATTTTTAAAATATATAAAAAATTAAAAAATAAGACAAACAAATTAAAATAAAGAAAATAAATCGAGGCAAGAAAAAAGACCAAAGAAGTTGTGACAAAGAAGTCATGTTCACATTTAAATTTTTTAAATTGTTAATTATTGTGATTTATATTATTTTTTGCATATATTTTTTTAAAATATAGGACATATTAATTTTTGTAGATATTTTAAGTCGTTAAATGTTGTATTTTTATAAGGCTTTTTATATAATTTTCAAATAATATATATTACTTTCCTCGTCTAAATTTTTGTGGCATTGATAGTCAATTATATATTTTAAATAATTTAACTTTTTAATTATTGTAATTTATAATTTTTTTCACCTATTTCAATTCAAGCGCACAATGCTTAGATGACCATAATATTTAATTAGGGATGATATAATAATGTCACTATTGAAGCAGTGAAACAAACTGTCTTAAATGACTTACAACAACCAATTAGAGGTGATATATTAAAATAACACTAAAAAGTAATTGTGAAAAATATTTATGTGGGACTCATATAATACGTCAAGTTAATTTAAAACACCAAGAGTTAAGTCATCATTTCATGTTTATTTTACCTTTTTGATTAAATATTATAAATTTTTTAATAATTAGATGACTTATAATAAGTAAATTTATGGTTGAAGCAGTTGAAATATACATGTCATAAATTTTCTTATCACATTTTGCATTATAAGAGTCAATTTGACAAATCTTCAAAGCTAAATTTATTTATATTAATTTAATTTTTAATTTAAGATTTAGATGTTAGAAAAAAATAAGAAAAATATTATAAGATGTAATATAATTATTTTTATATTAATATGATAAAAAATACATCTTAAAATGTTGATCAAAAGTCAACCCAATTTTTTGTTGTATTTTAAATAATTATTTCAGTACTTAATTTTAGTGGTTGATTCAACTATATTTTATAAATGTAATTATTAGCTAGAGGAGTTATTTCATTTAGTAAATTTAAAATTTTTAAGGATTTGGATAAAATTAAGAGAAAAAAAGTGTCTTATTTTCCTGTAACCACATTATTCCCTCCATTATTTTCCCCCAAACTTTTCACAATAGAGTTTAGGTTTACTTCTAATTTGTAAGGAAAACTTTCATTCTCATCTTCCTCTCTGAATACGGCTGAAGCTTCCAAAATCACCCCACATTCTTTTTGAACTCCGATACTGTAAGTTCACATTCAGAGTAATTAATCATTTTGAGTATTTTTTATTAATCTCAAACATGTCTCTTTTTTTGCCTTCAATCTACTAACTCCAAGTTTGTTTGGAGATCATCTGTTGAGGAGGCCAAGAAATTACTACGAGAGAAATTAACTGGCCTTTTGAATTGCTTGGAAACTTCTTTAGAAATTTGTGGCATATGCGGTGTATGTTATCATTTGAGGTTCTTTAATATATGTTTATATCGATCTTATTATCCTTTCTTGGCTAATAAGAATCTAAGGCTTTTGAGGTTAATGGTGTAGTATGACCCTTGCTTAGCCTGTCCTATTGTTTAGGATGGATCCAGATGGAGATGTTTGCCTTTGCTAAACTAATATAACATATTGCCATTTCTAGTTACAGTAACAATGCCTTCCTTTGATAATGCGCAAGTGATCTGATCTATTCAAAAGAAAAATTAAAATATGTTGCGTTTGGAAAATAGTGCTTACAGTTTGGTTAATTATTTACTATAGGTTATCAGAGGAATGTTCCAAAATTGATGCTTTTGATATGTGGCACCGGCTAGTTTTAAAATGATCATTTCAGCCTATAAGTTTTCTAGTTGTCAGCAACTATACTTATTTGATCTGTCTCTTACCACGTTAAGCTATAATTATCTTATCTTGGATTTCTCTGTCATGTATCTACTTGTTTCTTGCCTCCTTATACTTTATTTGCTTTGTATTCTTGCTATTGCTCTATCATATTATTGTTTCTTGCAACCCTGCTCCTTAAGCTTTATTTGCTTTGTATTCTTTCTATTATTCTATTATATTATTGTTTCTTGCAACCCTGATCCTTATGCTTTATTTGCTTTGTATTCTTGCTATTGTGCTATCATACTATTCTTTCTTGCAACCCTGCTTTAACTTCAAAATCTGTGTAGTTAATTAAATTACTTGATTCTAGTGGACTGCCAGTTGTTGAGGCTACTAGTTTTGTGTCTCTAAAGTAGGTACCGCAGGTATATGTTTTTCTTGTTCTAAGGGATTTTATCCTTATGTGTCTTGCATTTTGTCATCCTTGTATTTGTCCTACAAAATGTGTTTTTTTTGGCTACGTTTTTCTTTTCCGACTGTGTGAAACGATAAAAATTTTTGTTTCAATTCTTTGGGTGATTAGTTTTTCATCTTAAAGCCTAACTATGTAATTTTTCTTATGGTCATTAGTTATTCACCAACTAGGACTGATTCTAACTACTAAGGCCCTTAAGATTGTTACTTATGTATTTTGTATAGTTGCAAGATAAATTCGACTGTGAAAAATATTCTTTCTTGCCCCTGAATGCTTTTGTTATTCATTTTGGATTTTCTTTTATGTCTTCAAAGTATCTTTGATTTCTGTCCTTCCATGAAGTCTACCATGTAGCCATTGTCCATTGGTATAGTGTTCCACAATAAGCATGATCTGCTTTTTCTTAATCCCGTAGCCAACCAAGACCAATTTGGATTCTCCCCAGAGAAGACCTTCCACCTCAATACTGCGAACAACTTCCTCAAGTTTCTTCATGTCAGTTTCGTCATTCCAAGGCTTAAAGTCCATAAGCACATATGACTTTCCACTCCTTTTCTTCTTTGTAGATGCCTTAGTAGCCTCTCTTGCTTCTGCTGCCTTCTTTTCTTTCTCTGTCTCTCCTCCAAAGAGATCAATGTCATCATTATTATCATTATCATCGGCAGGCTTAGCAGCTTCCTTAGCTAGTGCAGCTGGTGCAGGAGCAGCTTGGCTTCCAAATCTCACACTGACAGCTTTCCCAAGAAAACTTGATGAAAGTTTAGTAGAAACAGCTTGGTAATATTTACTAGCATTAGGATAAACATCTGAACTTCCATTTTCCTCCCTTTTCTGCCAGTATCCGTTATGCAATATCTCAAATTTTATATCAAATTATTATCTTTATCTCATGTACCAAATAATTTCTAATGGGATAAATGGCATAGTTAGATGTAAAAAGTTTCTGTCATTTGATGTGCAATTCATTCAATAGTGATAGTAAATGAGGGATTCGGTCCAAACCTCAAAATGGAACCATTCAATTTGTAACTTTTACAATCACTCAATTCCATTACTAAAAAGAAGATTGGGAACATCAAAAATTCATGATCATGAGACCAATATTTCCTGGTATAAGATGCTCAATGTTGAAATGTCAGCGTCTTAATTAAACTAATTTATTGAATCTACATGTGTAACTTATATGCCAGACAGGTCTATAGTTTAATAAGCCCCTAGTTATAAAAACTATCATGTAGGATATGTTGGGTAACAAGAAAAGCAACAAGATGGTAACCAGAAAAGTCAGGAATAAAAGAGTGAGGTAAATGTCCAGTAACCTATCTCATAATAGATGTTGTTAGAGGATCATTAATAGAAGAATGAACATAACCAATGTACAGATTCCCGTAAATCTAGTCCAGAAAGAAATAGAGAAGAAAAGAATGGTTTGTTTCTAGCCATTACAACTCAGAGTGTCTGCTCTTCCTGTAATTTATTTTGATTTCTTGGATGATCATTATAACACCACCAAAATATTGTAGGACTGAAATTCCCTATCATAAGCAAACTACATATTACATTTTGCATTTGACATCACCTCTCCTTTGTATAAAAGGAATATCATTTTTCTAGCAGCACGCAATGAAATTTTCAAATGCAGGATAAACCTCAAGTTGCTTGACATAATCTATAAAATGGAGTAAGGTAGTAACTTTGGATGTATTTTTCTGTAGGACTAGTTGATGTTTTTACCCTAAACCTCCCCTGCTACACCACTTTTGTGAGCATACTTGTTGAGTTTAGAGGAGAAAGAAATGAAAATTGTAAGGCTGAATTCTGGAAAATTATCGGTGAAACTACAGATTTAACTTATAGTCAAGCTGCTCTTCATGCGTGATATTTAGTAAGACTGACTATCTTCCATCATATTCTTAAGTGGTTAATACAGAAAAATAGACCAACTTTTTACCAAAACTCCCTAATTGTTTCAGCTTTTTGAACAAGCTCTTCGCTAAAAGCATCCATAAGTAATTTCAGCCGTTTCAAAAGAAGACATCTGATTTGGGAAGTAAAAACTTATAATGAGCCTAAAAGATCCATAACTGATTCTAGATTTTCCATGTACTCCTATTTACACCAAAAATGAAATAAAACTATGCAATTCATCTTCATCTTCCGAATGAAATAAAATAGTAATTGTTTTGTGTGCTTATCAATCTTCTGATATTTCAAAGAAATGCTATTAGCTCTCTTATATTCTCTCTATTTTGTCAATGCATTTCTTAACTTAGTTGGTTGTTAAGACACAACAAAATAAAGCAAAATTTGAAGATTTTCAGTCTTTATCATGTGTATTATTACTGTATGTGTAAATATATCTACATATATACCCTTTTATTTTTAGATTTAGGTGGTATGTTGAACTGATATTTTTTCATTAGATGATTCCGCTAGACTCAGGAAAGGTCGTGGCAGGACTAGAGAGAAAGGTCTTAAAAAATGTAGAAGGCTATAGGAAACAAGATGAAAATAGAGAACCCAATTGGTAAAGGAAAGCCAACTAAGACAATTCAATTAGCCAAACTATCCAATGAATTAGGGATAATTGCTCGAAATTTTCTTCCACTTCCAAGCAAGTGGAAGGAACTTACAAAAGACAACAAAGATGCAACACTAATTAGATGCCACGTAAGGATTGTATACTCTTTTAAAATATATTTCATGATAATCTACAATCTTTGCTTTTAACGGCTTTAGATTTTTAAGGTATTAAGCATGTTAGCAGATGTTATGATTATACTTTTAAATTAAAAGGGATTTCGATTGTTTTGTGTGTTTCTTTAATACTTATTTATTTTTTAGGAGAGGTTTGACATTAATTTGGATGGGCATTATGTGAAATATAGTTGTGAAGATATTCTGAAAAATAGAAGTCGACAATGGAGCTACAAGTTAAAACAAAAATTTGAAAGTGTACGCTCTGTGGAAGAGGCTCGTAAAATGGAAGTCGAACAGTTGACCTCAGAAAATTGGAATAAGCTTTGTCACATATGGTACAATCCAGAGCACAAGGTAAGTTATATTCATGTTATTCTCGTTGTTATTTAAGTTATGATGTTTATATTTTCTTTGTAGAAACGATGCAAAATAAACAAGGCCAATCGAACTAAGCTTAAATCTAATCATTTCATGGGATCAAAAGTGTTTGTAGCAGCTCGTGCTGAAATTATAAGTTATACCATTTAAATTCTCTTTACTAATAACACTTTGGTACTATTTAATATTATGTTGTTTGGTAAAAAAGAGAATAGACATGTAAGTTGTAGCCCATTTCAGTCCAATACCTCTAAACACTATTTCATATTGTTTTCTTGTTACATAGGGTGAAAAGGAATATGAAGGTGTAGAGCCTGACAGAATTGAGTTCTACAAGAAAACTCATTATACGAGTGAAAAAAGGATGGTCATCTAAAGAAGCTGAGAATAACTATATAAAAAATTAATATTTTAGTTCTTACCCACATATGGTTATCTTTACTTTTCTCTTTTTTCTATGAGTTGATTGTTCTTTATATCTGATCGTTGTGGGTATAAGCAGTTAAAAATGAGGTATAAAATCACTTCTCATATGGTGCTTAATATGACTATGGCTTGTGAGGCCTGTATTTTTTATCATGTCCTGATAAATTAAGTTGGATGTACTTCGTGTTTTTAGAATGTCGACTAGTTGTGGTGACCACTCTTTTGATGTACAAGAGCTATTGGAGATTAGGGCAAGATGTAAAGAGGTAATATTAGCTATTCAACTATTTTATAATATTTCTTATAATATATCCATGGAATAACCCAACCTGTTTTGGACTGAGGTTTAGTTGTTATTGAATATCCATGGAAGTAATACTGGAACTAATTTCAGGATTATTTGTTATAGTATATCCATGGAAGTAATAATCCAACCTGTTTTAGACTGAGTCCTAGTTGTTGTTCAATATCCATGGAAGTAATGCACTAATGTCGGTGCTAATTTGAGGAATATTTTATGGCACTTGGGGGTTGTTTGATTCATGAACAATTTCAATGGAGATTCTAAATCATGTGTCGTAATTAAACGAATGACATTCACTACTATATTTAAAGTAAAAACTATAGATACTATTTAAAGTAAATACTACAGATACAACATACTATTCTGGGGGTCTATTGGAAACAACCTCCCTACTTTATCTGAGGTTGTGGTATGGTCTGCCTACACTCTACCCTCCCCAGACCCCACTATGTGTGAATTCAATGGGTATGTTGTTGTTGAATTACTAGAGGTTGCCTCTTAGACTTCACAAAATTCAAATTATGGATCGGTTTATGTAAATTGAGAGATATTTGAAGAAACAAAAAGTACTTTAGGTATTGATTAGTAGTATTTGAAGTTAACGCTGAGTGAATGATATTTGAAAGCTGAAGTTTGATAGATTCATTTTTTCCTAGCTGAGAAGTTGATGTGTTTGCTAGATTGTTTTTATCTAGTTTTTGACATTTAGGGTGTTTTTTGTTCTTAGTATGTTTCCTGTTACACGATTATGATTATGTCACCTTATATTAGGGGAAGTCTCTAATTTTTCCTTCTTTGATTTTATTGCTTCCCTTTCTTCTTGTTCATTTTTCTATGGATTTTTAGGAGTATCCACAGTGTTCTTTTCATTCTTACATATTTGATTCTGGCAGCCAACTAAAGCGTGTGTATATATATATATATATATATATATATATTATAGTGCATGATATAATATATGAACTATATATAACATTTAGGTAGGAAACTGAGTCCCTACATACTTAAACCATTACTGCTGACATCAAAATGCAGCTGGTAGAGGAATATTATTATTTAAGATCTTCTTTCATTGTGAAAAGTATGTTTTGAACATTTAATTGGCCCCTTTGACTCCGGATTTGAGGAATTTAAAGTGGACAAAGTTGGTGGCGAACCAAGGAAAGCCAGAAGGAGGATCTATGATCTACTATTACTATTACCTGAGACCTTAAAATGGCTAGAGATTGATAAACTCTATGATCAATTGCTGACATAAGTTGTGTCCACTGAGGATGTGTTTTCACCACTAATCTGAGTGTCTTCAATTAACTTTGATGTTCTGATTGCAACACCCTGCATCTCTTCTAAACTTTTAGTCGATTGTTCTCTCAATGTTCTCTTTGTCAATCCTATAATTGAAATGACAGATGGACTTTTTTTGCTATGTTTAGGTTGGGACCATCAAATTCTTTTGTTATATATAGACAAGTAATGACGAGAAAAGTGATGTTTTAAATTTGTTTTGTGCTAAACTACTTTGGTATTCTTTGTTATACTTATTTTTCTAAAATTTAGCAGGTGATGAGATATCTATGATAGGTGTAGCATTTTGTTTTAATTTAAGCTTAATACATAAACTACCCTTTGAAATTACATCCAAACATTTCAATTGTGGTTTTCAAGATTCTGCATTATCTTGTTCATGATTTTCCTCAAGTTTTGCATTTGACATCCACTTTGTACAAGTTGTGCATTTCTCAGGTAGCATGTAGAGTCATTTTGATTGCCAAATCTATAAGCATCATCATCAATCCTAATTTTCTTTTTTTTTTCACAGGTATAAAATTGAGAGTTGAATGAAAATCAATTGCAATATAAGCTCAACAAATTGTGGGTACTTTCGAAGAAATCTCTACATAAGTGTCTTATTTTAGGATAGGCGTAATATTTAGTATTATATTTCAGTTAGAATTTATTTGTTTTATTGGACTTGGTTTACTTTGATTTGCCCTGTAAGGAGATATTAGCTCAATACAATTTTAGTTGTGTTAATTTGTATGATTGTGGGTGATTTATCATTATCTAGCGTGTTTTATAATTTTATTTTTAATTAATTCAATTCTAATTTAAAAAATAATATCACTATGAAATAATTAAGGTTTTTCTTGTAATTAGTGATAAAATATTTTATTAAATTTTAACAACAATTAAATTAGACTTTAAGACAAATATTTTTGTCACAAAATAAACAGTTTCGTCATAAGTTTGATTATATTTAGTGACAAATGTTTTTGTCTTAAATCTTTCTTTTTATTTGATACAAATAAATTTTGTATTTTGTGACAATCGTAATTATCGGTAATCATAAAATTTAGGGACAATTCTATATCTTCGGTAAAAAAAAGTATATTTTTAATGACAAAATAGTAGATTTAACTACAAAATTATTTACCTTTATTATAATTATAATTTTCACTAATTCATACATTTAAGGACGAAACTATTTGTTGTATTCAAAAAGTTATCATTCGCAATGAAAATATATTTGTTCGACCCCGAAATATATATAACTCTAGAGACAATTGGTGTCGTCGCTAATTGAATTAAATAATTAGGGATGGAGAAATTTTATCGGTATTAATGACTTTTTAGTGACAAAAGCATATCATTAACTATAAAAAATTATATTTTTACGACAAATAAATTCGTCATAAATGTTACACATTTGGGGACGATTTGTTTTTGTAGTGACGAAACACTAAATCGTGTTTGTATACTTTTAGCGACCCACTTTTGGAGACGATTGATTGAAGAAATTTTTTTTCGACACGCTAAATCTTTTGTGACAAAATACAACTTATAAGTGACAAAATCATTCATCCCTGATAATTAAATTTGTTGTAGTGACTGTAGCAACATACTTCATCATGCATTCATCCTTTATATTAAAAGCTCCCATAATTTGGTTGGCCATGGATTTAAAATCACAGAAAATGTCTATTACTTCTGATCTCATGCTCCGCATTAGACATAGACCTGAAAAAAGGGCCTCATACTTAGGTTCGTTATTAGTGATAAATATGCAACTGATTGTCGCCTAAACTTAACCTCTCCACTCGGTGGATTATTTATATAATTTCGAGGATCCTATCCTTTTTGTTGGAACCCCATCGATAAACAAGGTCTGCATTTCGGGTTGGTGTCCTGCAGCCAAAATTGCCTCTTTTTCTACATGGGGAGTTATATCTTGACAAAAATCAGATACACAATTTGTTAGTTCTTGGGACTTTATAATAACCCGTGGTTTGTACTCGATATCACGTGGTTTGTACTCGATATCAAACTCTCTTATCTTGACCGCCCATTTATCCATTCGGCCTGATTGCAGCTTCTGAAAGATGTTTTGAAGTGGATACATTATGACTACTATTATTGGGTGACACTAAAAATATGGGTGTAACTTTTGGGAAGCCTCCACTAAATCTTGAGCGAGCTTCTCTGAGTGGGAGTATCAAGTTTGTATGCTAATCAAACTTTTGCTAACATAATAAATAGGATATTGCATACCCTCTTTCTTTCGAGCTAGCAAGGCAATGCCCATTATTTTTGGCATTGCTAGGTATATGAGCAATAAATCACCTTTATTTTGTTTGGAAAGCATTGGAATCTTGAAGTTTTGATGAACGACAACATGAATGAACAATTATATATATATATATTCCACTGATTCGCTAAGTTCAAGAGTGCAAGTCCACTGGATAAATGGTTAAGAATCAAAATCAGTTGACAGGTGCAGCTGGATAATTCAACTTAATAATCACGAGAGAAATAAAAGAAGTTGAATTTGAGTCAAACACTTTATTATAAGGGAAAGCTAGTTAGGTTGGAAAAGAAAACCTATGGGAGGAAGGAGTTTCACTTTTGATCATATCCTGAAGAGTCCTATACATAGAATAAAAAGATTCTGAAGATTGAAGAAGTCCATGCAAGATAGGAAACATACCAATTGAAGGACTCTTTGCAGATTTGTTTTTATATCCGGGGAGTGACTCACATAGTCACTCATGTATATATAAGAAAAGCAATACATTGCCAAATTATCTGAGCAGTTCAATATCTTGAAGAAGTCACGGTTGAACCTGTTTCTATTACTTAGAGTTAAGGTGTCTTAGACTTTATGTATTAGGATTGGTTTTGAGTTGTATTTTTATTTAATTCTAGTCTCAGTGGAGTGTAAACTGTGGTAGGATTATTGTCCTCAAGTTGGGAAACTCAAAGACTTAGGAACACTTACCTTTGGAAGGTTTGTGTTTTGTAGAAGTAGGAATTGGAAGTTTAGGCTTCCAAATTTACAAGAGTCTTGTAATTTGTTGATTGTTGAGGATCAAGTATTTTAGTGAAGTTGGGGTTAAATCCTATAGAGGTACAGTTCATGGTTTCTTGCACCTCTTTGAGAGGTACAGTTCGTGATTTCTTACACCTCTTTAAGCCAGGTGTTTTCCACATGAAAAATCACTGTGCAATTTACTTACTATTTTAGCTAATTGGAACACATTAGTTAAACTATTTCATCAATAGACAACTTCTAGGCTAAATTAAGTAAATTAATAGGGCACGTATTCTAACAAATGGTATCAGAGTGAGGTTGTCTTAAATAAGGTTAGCACCTAAGAAAAAGATCATTATGACAAATTTCGCACTCCCCACTGGTCACAGTAAAGGTCAATCCACTACTAGACCTCCACCCTTTAATGGCTCTTACTTTATTTAGTGGAAAACTAGGATAGAGATATTTCTTCAAGGAGAAGACTATGAGTTACAGGACAGTATCACTGATGGTCCAACTATCCCAATAAAATTAGTTGATGGCGAACAAGTCAAGAAAGTAAGAAGTGAATTTACTACTGATGATTTGGTTACATTAAAAAAGGATGCAAAGGCTTAGAACATTCTAGTATGTGGACTAGGTCCAACTGAGTACAACAGGGTATCAAATTGTACCACTGCTAAGAAAATCTGGGATACCTTGGTTAATGCATATGAGGGTACTTCTCAGGTAAGAAAATTCAGAATTGATCTTCTTTTTGCTGAATATGAGTCTTTTAAAATGAAGGAAAATGAATCTCTTCATGAGATGATAACTAGACTTACCAATTTAACAAATGAATTAACTTCCTTGGGAAAAGTCTTCCCTACTGTGGAACAATTTGAAAAGGTGTTGAGGGTATTGACTAAGTCAAAATGATATGTCAAGGTTACTTCCATCGGAGAAGTAAAGGATCTTAATCGAATGACTTTGGATGAACTAGTGGGAAATCTGAAGACTTACGAAATGCAAATTAATGAAATCAAGAAGGAAGTAGCTCTGAGAGAACCTTGTCCTTGGAGGTATCTGACAGTGATGAAGAAATTATTTTGGACGAAGAACAAGTTTCCTTCATTACAAAGAACTTCAGCAAATTCTTCAAAAAGAAGAAAGGAACAGGTAGCAAAAAAGGTTCCAATGATAATCCTACTGGATGCTACAAATATGGAAAGACTGATCATCAGATCAGGGATTGTCCTGTGTGGGAAATTGAATGGAGAAAAGAAAGAGCTGAGAAGGAATTGAAAGAAAAGGCTAAGAAAAAAAGAAGAAAGAATATGCTATGGTAACCACTATAGGATCTGATTCAGATAAATCAAATGATGAGCAGATTGGTGAAACTGCACTTATGGCCATTGGAGATTTAGACATGGAAGAAGAAGATTATACTTCTGAGGTAAGTGTTCTTGAGCTTAAAGAAAAATTGCATTTATTTTCTAAAAGAAACTTATTTCCTTAACGAGTGCTCTAATTGATGATTTCCAAGAATTGACTTATGATAGGGATGAGTTATTCAGCAACCTTGCAAGTTTTAAGTTTGAATTTATTGATTTAGAAGCTTGCAAGAACACTGTTGAAAAAGAAAAATGCTTGGTCAACTTGATTCTTCAAATCTGTTCTTAAAATCTGAAATCTTAAAATTGACTCTTTCTAAAAAAGGTCAAAAGGTTAAAAGTGAGGAACAAGAAAAAATTGATCTTAAACTGGATAAGTTAAAAAAGGAATGCAGTGATGAAAAAAATATTAATAGGCTAAGTCAAGAGGTTTTGAAACTAAATCTTGATCTTGAAAGGGCAAACAGGTGGACAAACTCTTCAAGAATTATTCATCAACTAAGTGAAAAAATTCACAGTGAATAGGCCGAACTGGGTTTTTTCAATAGCTCTAATGTTACCAAGGATTTGTGCTACATGTGTGGTAATCATGGACATCCAAATACTGAATGTCCAGTTGATTCTAAAAGCATAGCTAGGAGCACAAATTTGGCAAAAAAATCTGACTTCTTGGTAGTACAGACCAGTAGGATGAAAAACTAAACTGGTCAGAGGAACAGGTCACACAACTTGTGGCCTGAATGGTCTAAAAAAATTTATTCACGCTTTTACTCATAAGAAAGGACCCAAGTTTGTCTGGATGCCTAAATCTAACCCTTAATCTTATTTTGCAGGGGAGAATGAAAGAAAGCAAGAAGCACTATTATTTGGGTAGTGCTTGATCAAGACACATGACTACAGATAATAAAAATTTCCTTTCACTCTCCAAAATAAATGGAGAAAGAGCATCATGTGGTGATGGTAAAAAAGGTATCATTGTTGGAGTTAGAAAAATTGGCACACCGAATCAAGAGCACTGGAAGATGTTTACCTAGTGAAAAAATTTAAGAACAACTTGCTCAGTATATCACAATTATATAACAAAGGTAACAAAGTAATCTTTACTTTTGCAGGTGTGTGGGTTGAAAGGATGGGTACCAAAGATGTTGTGCTTACTGAAAGGAGATACAAGAATGTGTATAAGGCCGAGATCATAATTATTCTTGGTACTAGACTAGAATGTCTAAGTGATATTAAAAATGATCCCCTCCTTTGGCAAAAAGATACTTGGACGCGCAAGTCTAAAACAAATAAACAAACTATACTCTAGGGACATAGTAATGGGCTTACCCAAAACGAAGTTCAGAAAGGATAAAGTTTGAAGTACTTGTGTAAGGGGAAGAAGGTAAGACCTTCATTCAAACCTAAAAGCCATATCAATACAATTAAGTGCATGGACCTATTCCATATTGATCTTTGTGGACCAATGAGAGTTCAAAGTAGAGGTGGTAAAAGGTATGTTTTTGTAATTGTAAGGACCCTTCAAGTTATTTTTTATATTTATGATTAATTTTTCCATTTGAGCTTCTCCACAGCTACCCCAAGTCATTTATGACTTGCTAGGATCGACGGTTCAGTTGCCGAGTAGTTCAATTGATTTTTTGAGTCAATTCCCTATTTTGAAGTCTTCATTGGTTCTAAATGGTCATCAGGCGAAAACTTCAGTGAAACGATCTTGGATACAAATTTTGACAATGCTAGCAGATCCAAAATATCTATTTTAGTCTAGGTAGATCTTTGGTTTGGGTTCCAATACACCCACGCTCATTTTGACCTATTAGTCGAAAAGTTGAAAAATTGGAACTATAGGGTTGGAGCCCACTTTTTGCCGAAATGATCTAGGATGAAAGTTTTGATGATTTCAATGGAGTTCTGATTTACACTCAAATTTCACTATTGAGTTATATATTTTGGGTTCCGAATGAGTTTTAAGGGTTAAAAATAAGTTTTTGACTTTGCTGTCACGGGGATACTGCATCTCTTTGTTGATGAGTCTATAAATAGACCCTAATGTCACAAATTTGGGTATTTTTCCTTTATATTTAAGAGCCTAAAACCCTAAATAGGTATGATAACTCAAAATTGAGTCATGTCGGCGTCTAGGGATCTTAGTAAATATCTTTTATCTAGATTATCATCTGAATAAGGTAAGATTTCATCACTTTATTGGTGAATTTCTTAGTTCTTGACACAAAATCTCAATTAAGCTTAGGGCTTAATTTAGCCCCAAATTTTGTTTGTTTGCACCCATAAATTGAGGTTTATGATTCCTTGGTGATGTATGAGCATTGGGTTGACCTCGAAAATATGATTTTCGTACGTCGGATCCACTTAGGCTTTTGGTGTCATTTTTGGACCTGAAGCACAATAGTGCAATATGGGTATCGTTAGACTCGTATTGATGAGTAGATTATGTTTTTGATATCATGATGAAATTTTAGGGATTGTAAAGTGAAGACAAGCATGTGGTGCATGATGTAAGGTTTTGTGGTTCGGCCTTGAAGTAGGCTTCTACCTACTCTTCTTCAAAGATGATGTGTGTTATGTATGGCATATGAATATTAATGTTATGCTTGATTATGAATAAATAAACTAGTATTGGATATTGATTTTTGGAGAATTGGATGAGGGTTTTAGACCCGTAAGGTGGTATGTTTATGATCCTTTTAGAATCCTATTGTCTTCTCCCTAGATTGAATTAGTTTGTAGTATGGAAATATTATGATGCTAAGTTTGGGATGTGTTCCAAATGTTGGAATCATGGTTATTGTGATTTACCTTAGTTGGGCTAATATAGTGATCTTGAAACCGTATCTTGGGGTAGAATTGACATAATTGCCCATGTTTCTAGACGAATTTCCTATTTTAGGATTGGTTATGGCTTACTTGACATCTAGAAGTTGAACTATACATCTTATCCTAGTTTTGAGTGTAGTTTGACTAAATATGGAGATTGAGGATTAGAAGTGGGATCATCCGGCCCACTTAGGCCAAGACTTGTGTTAGCCCTTGTGAGTTTAGTTATGGATAGTAGGCCTAGTTGAAACTAATAAGCCTTATTTGATGTCTTTTCCGTATTCATCAAGAAAATGAAAAAGAAACTTGGCACTTCCCTAATTTCCATAAGATCTAACAATGGTACAAAATTTTAAAATGTCAAGTGTTTGGAATTCTGTTCCAAAAATAGTATAGATCATAATTTCTCTTCTCCTAGAATCCCTCAACAAAATAGAGTAGTGTAAAAGAAAAATAATGTTTTGGAAGACATGGATAAAACTAAGGTGATTGCTGGAGATCTTACAAAAAATCTCTGGGCCGACGCAATCAGTACTGCTGCATACATCATCAATAGATGTATGATCAGGTCTATCCTAGAAAAGACTCCCTATGAATTACTAAAAGGAAGAAAGCCAAATATTTCTCACTTTAGAACTTTTGGTTGTAAGTGTTTCATTTATAATAATGGAAAAGATAATCTGGGAAAATTTGATGCTCGAAGTGATAAGGGAATCTTTATAGGATATTCTAACAGTAGCAAAGCATGTAGAGTATTAAACAAAAGAACAAATTGTGTTGAAGAAAGTGTGTATGTTGTTTTTTATGAATCTTGTACTAAGACTAACATGAAACTGAAGAACGGGTAACTCGACCTGTTCCATCAATGGAACAACCAGGAAGCTCACTGACAGAAGGAACTGAATCAGCTGATATGTTGACAGGGGAACTAAACCACCAACAACACCTGCTCAAGTTATTCACTGTGATCCCAGCAGCTCTCAAGGACTGGTTTTGAAAAACTACAAGTATCAGGGGTCTCATCTAATAGAGAACGTTCTCACTGATCTCACTTCAGGAATCACTACTAGATCTAGATTAAGAAGCTTATGTGTCTTTAAAGCATTCTTATTTGAGATTGAACCAAAGAAAGAAAATGAAGCAATTCTTGATGCTGACTGACATGACCCAAACTAGGGCCTTGTCGTGATGGGCATCTCAAGTCCAACTAGGATCAGGGACCACCTAGAGTCAGCTGAAGTCTGAACATATAACAATATAGAGTATTTATCCATGTGGTGACTCTGGGATTAGTCTACAATCGAGACCCACTCAATCAAGTCTAACCACCCAATAACTGACCAAACCAATGCGAAAACCATAAACCAAAAGCAAGATAAGGATCCAATGTATGTATATATATAACATATATGACATAAACAGTACATACCATACCTAAGTCCACAGTTGTCCATACAATGCCTCTAGACCAACCAAAGAGTAACTAGTCGGGACATGCCCCCAACCATAGCCAAAAATCAAATCTGAACTATGAAAGCTCACCACTTTAATCCAACATCGATTGTACCTGAATTTGATTACTAAGAAAGAGGAGTAGAATGGTCGATTCCTACATAGCGTGGATATACAGTCGCCAATAGACGGGTTAGTGGATGAACACTAGCATATACTCAGGATAAGGATAAAATAATGCCATTTATAAAACCAAATAAAACCATCCAATTCATACAACCATATATATGTATATTAGTACTTATATTTTTTATATGTTGAACAACCTTGGCCTACCAACTATTGAGTCTTCATATCCTTCGAAATGATCCTTGTGTATATTATTTTGTGTAATAAAAGTCTTGCTTGGCTGGGGGATTTCTTGAATTTAAACTTTCACCACTTAACATTTGATTTTCCGAGAATCATACTCCTATGATATTTTTGCTACTGTGAGAATAAGTATTTGCTTTGTGCAAATGAGTAAAAAATAATAACAATAACAATTTGTCAATAGTTTGTTCTCTTCATCCTTGTTCCGTGTCACAATACTTCTTATTTGTAGTTTTAAAAGACTCTCTGGAAATTAGCTTGTGTGTTTGGTTCATAGTTTAAAAGATACTATATTTGTGATCGGGGTTTTATTAGACGGGAAGGGAGGATGACTTTGCCTATAGAAAGTTTGTATTTCTTTGGGAATGCATGACTATTTGTTATGGACTTGATTTTGTTGAAGCATGATTTTTGTGCATTAGTCTCTTTTTCTTTCTTTCTGTTAATTCTTATTGCGTGCTTGTATGGGTCCTAATCCTTAATTTTTTACCTATGCATGAACTCCTCCGTTGAGTCAATCGGACTCCCTCTCTCGCATTCCGTTGGATTAAACCCGATTTGCACAAGTCGAAACCTCAAATTCAAGTCCCAAGGGGACTGGTTTGTGCTGGTATACAGAATATATACACCATTATACAGGCTTGGAAAAGGGGAAATGGAAAAGTAAGCTGATTAAGTGGTTGGAAGGCAAAAATATGTATATATTTGACCACTTTACGGTCTTATATACGCTGTATATACACAGAAACGCAACAGCAGGAAAAAACTTATATACAGTCAGTATACAGGTGGGTATACATTGCAGAAATGGACCAAAAGTCCAAGAAGAATAGGCCCAAAAGTTGGCCAGATTTGAAAAGGGCCCAATCTTTAACTCTCTTTTCTCCATTTTACTTGTTTATTTGTGTTTATTTGAACATTCTAACTAATTAATCTAGATAAATCCCCTAAAGCATTACTATTTTATTTTATCACGGCTTCTAGTCAATTTGCAATTTTCTTACCTAATTTATCTCGTCTAAATGAATTAAGTGATTCTTTCGATTTTTCTTCCTAAAACTAATCTTAAAAGAAAAATTTGATAAGCACTTTATTTTAAAATTGACATTTGTTTTGTTCATGTGACTAATAGTTTATCTGGGTTAAAATAATTTCCTTCAAACCACATAAATTATTTTCTCGTAAATTTTAACTTTTTCACAATTGATAAGATAGTTTTAACATGATATTCTCTTAACATTTTTTCAAAGGTGTTATTTAGAACAA
>JAPEIP010000007.1:178565844-178579096 GCA_026120095.1 Capsicum chinense
TGAGTTTTGAAATTTTCAAACATTGTGTGATACATGTTTGGATGACCAAAGAAACAAGCCAACACGATCAGGACGCGTCGTGTTGGCTACGCATCGTCACCATCGATACAACGCGTTAACACGACACGTCACTAGGCATGTTTTGTGTATTAAGTTGCAAGTTTGTGGGGGTGATTAAGTTATTTTCCCCTCACATAATTCATCCTTAACACAAAATTTATCCTTCCAAAAGAAAAATTCACTCATTATTTCACAAATTCTCTCAAGAGAAAAACCCTAGTTCATCAATTCTAAGATCAAGTTCCAAGAAATCACCAACAATTCTCACGAATTGAACAATCAAGGTATGGTTATGTGTTCATCCTTAGGTTCCTTCCACCCTTGAAGTTGAAGAATTTTTTTTAAAACTTAGATTATGATTTACATTCTTGAATGGAATTGTGTTTATGTATGTG
This sequence comes from Capsicum chinense, assembly GCA_026120095.1. Classification (NCBI taxonomy): domain Eukaryota; kingdom Viridiplantae; phylum Streptophyta; class Magnoliopsida; order Solanales; family Solanaceae; genus Capsicum; species Capsicum chinense. The sequence continues at coordinate 178,566,300 of JAPEIP010000007.1, forward strand.
TTGTTGTCTGGGATTTTAAGTCAAGAATATTTTGAGTTTCATATGAATTAACTAGAATGTATGTTGATTTATGTAACCCTCATGTTAAATCCTTGAATTGTGGTGTTAAATGTGGTAGTTATGATAATCATATATTGCTCATTCTCATGTACAAGAATTATGTATCCTAAGTGTTTGACAAAATATCTATGTGAAGGAATTGTGCATGATAATTTATGTGTAATGCTTTTAAGGTTGAGATATGGTTCCATTATCTATGCAATCGAGTCCTGGGGGTATCGAATACCTAAAATTTAGCTGTTGTCTAATTTTCCAGAGTCTACAGAATGAATTTAGTTATACAATGAGCGAGATCACTCAGTCAGTTAATGTAGTCAAGTTTCAGTTCAGTCAAGCCTAGGACATTCTAGTAATCAGTTCAGTGTCTATTCAGTTGAGAGTAGGATTCATCACCGAGCGAACCTAGGGATGGGGGTATTCCTTCCAGCAGAGGGTTTGACTCTTAGTAGCAGTCCCTGCGTTATAGAACTATGTAGCCAGCATAGGATAAATCATCTTCCTGCCAGACTAGGGTTGACATAATCATTTACATATCTTGAGTCTTCCTTCTAGATTAGGGTTAACCCAGTTCATGTTAGTGACCCATGGCACAGTGATAACTCTCTTCCAACTAGGGTTATAGGTTGGACCCCAAATCAGTCCATAATTGGGGTATGTCAGTTAGATGATAACTCCCATAGTTATAATTTTAGTATCTAGTATTCAGTAATCAGTATCCAGTATTCAGTATTTAGTACAGAACTCAGTTTAGTTCTACATAATTATGACTTACAGTTATCAATTATTTAGCTATTAGAAACTCAATACTTCAGTTTTAGACTAATTCAGACCGACGATATATGCTTAGCATTGCATGTTCAGTACTTACAGTAGTCCCAGTCTTGCATATCCTCTCATCCAATTATTTCATGATATGTAATTATTATTCTCATGCACATGAACCCATACATATCATCCTAACCTTACCTAGCATACCAGTACTTTTAAAGTACTGACGCATACTTTTTCTTTACGCTATGATGTCTCGTATCATAGGTTCGAACACTCGGGTTCCTGACCGTACCTAGCCAGATCAGTATATCAACCTTAACTACAGTAGTGAGTCCTCATCCATCGAGGATGTGACACTCATTTAGTTATTTTATTATTTACAGTATTTCAGTTTTTCAGTTACTATCAGATAGTAGTTGGAGTTAGTTGGGGCCTGTCCCATCAAATCTTTTATTTCAGATATGTAGAGGCTTTCAGCCACTTTCAGTTAGCAGTTATTCTACAGACGTACTCATTATTGATTTAGTTTTATGAACCTTATGGCATTTTCAATTTTACTTCCGCATGTGTTTTTATGATTATTATTCAGTGCTAATAGCAGGTACCAATCATGAGTTAGCTTGTGGTCCTTCGAGATTGTAAGCATCGTGTAACACCAGGGTGTAGTCTCGGGGCATTACAAACACTGTTCCTAGCCTAGTAAAACTATTCAGCTTCATCCATTTTCTTATATAATCCCTCTTTTACATTCACTCTCCTTACAAACCTTGTGAAATCTATCCAAATTCAATTATCTTATAAATGGATTCCTCCTCTCCTACTCACTCCACCTTTTACTCCACTAAAATATCAAGTTCTTTTCCATCTCCTTCCATGGAAATTATTCCTTATTCTTTTCCCGTATTCCCAATTTCTCTTGTTCCCATTCTCCAATCATCTGATTATGCAACATGGACTTCTTTTGAAGTCATGTGTGTTCATTTTTATCATGCCTCTGATGAAATCCCTCTAGACGTCATTCCTATCTAATTTTATCTCCCTAAAACTCACTCTTTTGTTCCCAAAGTTCCAACCAGATCCTAATCTTAAATAAATAAAAATTTTGATACACCCATACCTGTACCTGATGATAAGATTCTTGCGGAACCCATTAGCTCACCTGCTTCACAAATGACTCCTCACACTCGCAATCACAAAAAGCAAGAGGATGTTATCTTTGAAAAGGCTATAAAGGCAAGTAACAAAAAATGCTCGATACAATCCAGTTCTTCCGCTCAAACCCCCCTAAAGACTTACTTCTAAGTCAAGTTCATCACAAGAAAAAGTGAAAAGCATCATCCCAAAGCCCTCTTCTTGTTGGTCCACCATATCTCCACCCTTTTCTACTCCTCTAGTGAGAAAATCTTTAAGGTCTGCTAAAAAGCCCTCACAAACACCAAAATCCTTCTCCCTCTCTTTCAATAAATAGGTCACTCAACCTACTCTATCCATTCCTCACTCTTTTTCTCCCTCTAGAGATGCTACTTCCCCCAGCTCACCTTTATTTGGTCATATACTCAAATTTCAAAAACAAAAGATAATGCGTAGGAGAGTCCTTACTAGTTATAGGGGTCCTTTAATAGAAATCCTTCTTACCAAGATAGCAGCTCAAGGTTGGTCTAATCTTTTTATTCAAGCTACTCTTCAATAAAAGTTAGCTAGAAAGGAGGTGACTGAATTTTATATCAATAGAAGTTTTGATGGGACTCAATTTACATCCAGTATTATGGGTGTACAAATCAAACTAACTCGTGTTAATATGACATGTATTATAGATGTGTCTTCTGAAGGTTGGCCACACTATGTGAAATTCACATGGCCTCCCCTTCAAAACTTATCCTCAACACTAGAGATTACTAGGAAATTCTCAAGTGTACTTACTCTAACTCATTATCGTTGAGTTAAAAAAAGAGAAATGTCTCCCCTGTATCAACTCTATTTTGACGTGGTACGTAAAGTAATTCTACAGCATCAATATAGAAGAACTGAAGCTAACTATTTGGATTTGAATCTTCTGGATTTGTTGGATTCTGAGGTCAAAATTGACCTTCCTACTCTCATCCTGAAACATATGAATTACATACTTCATCAAGATGAAAATGGTCACTCTCTGGCATACAAGTTTTGGCTGGGTAACATCTTTAAGGCGTTTGATGTTCCTATTCTTGTGTGAGAGTATTAGACTACTAAAGATGTCCTTGGAAGAGTTCGCTACTCCTCTCTTCCTGCATCTATGAAATAGGAAAACACTCCTCTTCAAAGGGCCTACATTGCTTTGGAAGAGAAAACTGAAGAACTAGAGGATGCACAAGTTGCCCATCTCAAGAAACTACTAATCTTAGGGCAAGGATTCCCGAACTTAAAGATTAACTTGCCCAGGACAGAGGCTCTAGAGTTTCTCATGCTTGAACCAACTGTGTCTATATGTTCCTTTTGTCTCGTATTGTTCCTTCCTAGATCCCTAGGTTCCTATTTTTTCTCTGTAGTGTTTCTTTCTATTTATTGTTGTTATTATCTTGTGCTTATCATATATGGGTGCTCCTAGTAATGGAACCTCTAGTTTGTTGAACTGTTTTCTTGATATACTTTGTTCGTTCTTCTTTAAAACTGTTATTTAAGTACTGCTTGACTTGTTGATAGCCCCAGTGGCCATGAATGGATTGACTTGCTAATATTTCTCACATATATTTGTGTCTAGCTTTTCAATGATGCTAAAAGGGGGAAGAAATAGTTGTGCTATACTTATAACTCATAAAATAAACCTGTTTCATTCTAGTGGTTTGTCTCCTACTTAACTGTCTCAGGCAATATGAAGCAGCACAAAGATAGTGGTTTGTCATCATCAAAAAGAGGGAATTTGTTGGAATCTTAAAGTTTTGATGAATGACAACATGAATGAAACAAGTTGATATACGTGCTCCACTAATCTGCCAAGTTCAGTAGTACAACTCCATTGGACACAACTAAAAAAAAGAGAAAAATCAACCACAAAAACTGACCACAAGTGGTCGGTTTTCCCAAATCCCTACCACAAAACTGACCAAACTGTGTGGTCCATAAATAATTGGTAGTTTTTTTAAAAACCGACCACCCACCTATGGTCGGTTTTTCAAAAAAATATATTTATTTTTAAAATTTATTATTATGTTTTTAAAATTTGACAAAATAATTTATAAAAAAATAAAAATTGACCACAAGTGGTCGGTTTTTTATTTAATTATTTAATTAATTTTAATAGAAAACCGACTGGTCGGTTTTCTAATAAATTAATTAATTAATTTAATAGAAAGTCTATCACTTGTGGTCGGTTTTCTAATATATTAATTAATTGATTTAATTGAAAACCAACTACTTGTGGTCAGTTTTTTATTAAATTAATTAATTAATTTAATAGAAAACCGACCACAAGTGGTCGTTTTTTTTATTTTTTAAAAATCGACCACTTATGGTCGGTTTTTTTGTGATTCTTTTTTAAAAAATCAGCAATTGTAAATGCTTTCAAAAGTATACAACACAACAATAGTTTCGCAAAAGTACAAACTACAATATAATATGTAAATTCAAAGTATAATAATAGTTTCAAAAGTGTTAACAACTACAACAATAGTTTCAAAAATATACAAACTACAACATAATATCTAAATTCAAAGTACAACACATACAAAAGTCAAAAAACTAAAAGTCATCATCATCGAATCCGTCCTCGTCTTTCATATCCTCATCTATGCTGATATCATCCAGGGGGCCAAGTCATTTTGCAGCCCAAACAACATCACCAGGACATGGAGGAATAATCCCTGCAGTCTGAATGAAAGAGCTGAACTGCTCCTGTACCATCCTAATTTGTGATAAAATTTCATCCTTCCTTTTTTGCGACTTCTCTCTCTGTTCAACAAACTCTTCAGTGAGTTTAGAAACTGTACTTTATAGTCTTTTAATATTTTCTCTATCAACTGAAGAGCTAGAGTATGTAGGGTCGAACGAACACCTAATATTGTCTCCAAAAAATTATTGTGGTATCCGTAGTAATGGCCTCTAACTGCAGGACCCACAACTTTTTCCTATAACTTCTCCTCTACATGTTAGGATAGTGGGTAACCCTGATTTTCAGGAGGCTGAGTACTACGATACTCACTAAGGAGCTGCCTATATTTGTCCTATATTAATTCAAAGTAAAGTCAAAATTAAAAGTAAAAAATATTAAAGTACTTGTAATTGAATAATATCAAATTTGAGAAAAAGATTCATAAATGCAATATTTGTTTCTTACATAGGCAACTTTTGCACGAGGTTTAGCCCAGACATCTTCATCAGTAGGGTTCTTTTTCTTCTTCAGATGAGTCTCCTCGAATAGCTCATCGTGTGGTATCTCTCTTCCTTTTTCTTTTTCCTGCATATTAAAAAATTATCAATGTTCAAACAATTAAAAATTTAAATAAAAACAAACAGTTAAAACTGTAAAGTTAAATACCAATTTTTCCTGCACAGCAAGGGTACTTCTGGCACCCGCAGTATGTAGGGAGGCCCCCTTCGATGATGCTCGGGATTTCCTTCCTTTTTCCCTTAGTAATTGGTATCCTTTGTTATTCCAAAGGCGAAGATACAATTGCCATAAGGGTTCACTAATCCAGTCAGGTTTTACCAACTTGGTTCGGGAATAATCTAATAGACCGTTAAACCTGACTCTACATCTTCTAAAAAAGTTCCTCCTTATAAGAAATGTATTTGCATCATCCCACTAGTAAAATTTCTACAACAAAAACAAAAATATAAAATTCAATTATTTGTTCTAACAAAGTGTTAAGTAGTCGATAAGTTAAATTCTTACTTTAAATTCTTTAAACATTCTCTCTCTGTCAAGTTCTGGAACCTGACGCCAACTGGTCCAATAGCCATTGAAGTTCTGACAAATGCATTTTCTCACAGCTTGTCCAACTTTAGCATTCGGCATAAACCTACAACACAAGACCAAACAGTAATTTCATAGAGCTTAATAATATAGTAATGAAAAAATAAATAATGTTATTATATTTACAAATCTTACCCTGTCGTAAATGGAATGAGATAAAGTATCCCATAATCATCTCTGTCTCCTGGCTGTGGATCAAGTGATGCTGGATGCACTGGCGTGGGCAGATCTGAAGCACCAGATGGAGTGCCTCCAAGCTGAAGATCCGACAATCCAATAGATCCATCATAACACTGTGTGTTGCTGCGTGACTACTACAGGAGGGTATCAATGATGGCACATATCTGGATATGCCATCGACCGTCTGATAGTACTGTGATGGGCATGGCACGGTGATGGGAGCAGATTGGGTCGGTGTAGACCCATGAAGTGGCCCAACATGCATAGGAGTGGGAACCAAATACTGGGACGACCTAGAATATGAGGGTCGTGCTGTCACGTCAACAAACAGACCCTCAGATATGTGAATACCTGTCGGTCGTCTATAAGGCGGATGTTGTCTTTTCTTTTTTGGTTTTGTAAGATCAACCTTTTCCTTACCTTTGTTACCTCTGCCTATCATCTAAATTATATAAAGTTAACAAGTATTTAGTACCTACAAAATGAATATATAAGAAAACATTCCTAATAACTAATTTCAAGTTACTAATTCACATTTAAAATCGCTCCAACAAAATGAGATAGACAATAATATTTTTATTACTATATAAATTATGGAACAATGAAAATAACAATCTTAAACAGTATATTACATATCAATCTTAAATGAGAAATATAAAGATAAATATATAATATAAAGCATAAGACATTAATACATAATAAATACAACCAACACAACTAATCCTCCTCTTTTGAAGACTCTCCACTAAACCATTCACCCTCTTCGGAAGTTTCCTCATCTCCTACCTACTCAACCTTTTCTTGCGCAATATTAACTTCTTCAAATATATTTTCTGGGTGATTTAAATTATTCACTAAGTCAACGACCACTAGCTGGTGATCAATTTGAATTTCATTTTGATATGCAGTCTCCAGCACATTCTCAACTTTCACCCATCCCATAGGCTTTGTTTTGATTACAGCCTACCAATCAGACTTGTCACTGTGCAATGGATAAGGAGCATAATACACTTGTTTAACATTTAACATCTCAAGAGTTGATCGTATGTAGCTGCTTTGGTGAGTGGTGTACCTAAAAATATTATATATATATATATATATATATATATGTTAGTTGAGCATTGTGTAAATGTTTAAAATTTGTAGAAATATTAATACACCTATAAACCTCATATGTTAACCATGTTGCAAAGGATACGTACACTTGATTTTTATAGAATTGAGTCTTAAATGAACTGAAGATCCAACATGCGAAACACAATTAGTTTCTTTAAGAGAATGAGTAAACAAATAAGATATGTTAAATTTTAATCTCCTTACTTTAGAAAGGGCTCAACTTTCGGGAAATTCAGCAAGACATACAAAGTTGCTGTTTTGCGTTTCATGGGAGTGAACTGGTGAGGTATGGTCTTTTTAGCCTTAAAACCAGATTGATTGAAAATCGATATTAGTTGCAAATAAGGCCCATTCACATCGTCCTGATGACGATTCGACCAGTCTTTTGAACAAGCAACTTCATCATGAAAGTAGTATGAATAAAATTGAGATGTTTCTCTTGCAAGATATACCTCAACTACAAATCCTTTCACCCTATGTTTATTGCTTGGACCCCTTTTCAATTTTCCAATTGCCCTGCACAATCTTAAGATTAGATGTTTACTATATTTAAAAAAGATATGTATGAATTTAAATATATTGCAATTGCTTACCGTTCGAATAGATACATACACCTAGTTTGAACTGGACTGCCTTGCCGAGCTTCATGCACAAGGTGAATGGGAAGGTGTTCCATCACATCGAAGAACGCTGGCAAAAAAAAACTTCTGCAGCTTGTTGGTGATAACAACAATATTACTTTCCATTCGCGCCAGATTTTCTTCTTTTAGTGTGGTGGAACATAAGTCTTTAAAGAACAAACTGATCTCTGCCATTGGTTTCCATATATTTTCAGGTAAACCAATAAAATAAATTGGAAGTAATTGTTCCATGAAAACAAAACAATCATGGCTTTTCATTCCATGTAATATTCCCAGTTCCATATCAACCCTCTTTCCCAAATTTGAGGCATATCTATCGAGCATCTTCAAACTTTAGACCCACTCACATATTTGACGTTTTTGGTCCAACTTGAATGTAAAATAAGCCTTGGGTTTAAGAACATTTCCATTGTGCCCCTCTTATAAGTATAATTCGCTGCGTTTGCAATATTTTGGTAAGTCAAGTCTAGCCTTAGGATTATCCTTTATTTTGCTGGTGACATCCATAACTGTGTTGAATAGGTTGTTAAAGTAGTTCTTCTCAGTATGTATGACATCAACATTATTTCTAATTAAATTATCTGGCCAATATTATAACTCTCAAAATATATTCTGCTTAGTCCAGTTATGCGAAACACCATATCCATCAAGCCTGTACAATGGTTCTTCGCTGGCCTTAGGTAAATCCTGAACTATCTCCGAGATGTCATGATCAGATAGCCTTGGAGGTGGACCATCATATTTCTTTCTGTTCCTACATTCTTGAATCTCCTAAATTCATGATCAGGTGGCAAGAAACAACGATAACAATCAAACCATGAATTTTTCCTGTCATGTCTCAATGTGAAAGACTTTATTTTTTCCATGCAGTATGGAAAAGCCAGCGTTTCGGCTGTCATCTACCTAGACAATATTTCATAAGTGGGAAAATCATTAACAATCCACATTAGATATGCACGCAGATTGAAATTCTGTTTAAGAGAGATGTCCTTAGTTTCAACCCCCTCATGTTGTAAAATTTGAAGCTCATCAATCAAAGTTTTCAAGTAGACATCTATTTTGCTTTTTGGATTACGCGGGCTAGGAACAACACAATTTAGACATATATAGAGACTAGTCATCAATATTTCAAAAGGAAGATTATAAGGAGTGATAAATATAGGCCAACATGAATATGGCGCAGCACCAACTGAAAAAGGAGAGAACCCATCCACACATAATCCCAAACGAATGTTTCGTGGTTCAGCTGTAAAATTTGGATAAGTTGCATCAAAATGATTCCAAGCCTCTCCATCAGATGGATGACACATAACACCAGTGGGCCTTTTATTTTCACCGTGCCATCTCATATGAGGAGCTGAGCTATTTGAAGCATACAACCTCTTCAACCTTCGTATTAGAGATAAATAATGCATCACCTTAATAGCAATTTGATTTCCAGTAGAACTATGCTTATATCGAGGGTGTTGACAAAACCTACAGGACTCTAGGTTAGCATCTTCCTTAAATTATAACATGCATCCATTTTCACAATAATCAATTCTAACCGAGGAGAGACCTAACTTTGACACCAATTTTTTGTCTTATAGAAAGAATCAAGAACCTCTAAGCCGGGGTCAACTAACTCTTTAATTAGGTGTATCATTGAGTCCATTCCTCCTTCAGTAATATTCCAGTTAGATTTAATATTTAATAATCTAACAGCAACAAACAAATAAGAGTGTGAACACCCATCAAACAAAGGATGACTAGCAGCATGCAATTTTTCATAGAATTTGCCCACTTTGCTATTAGGAACATCTTCGACATTTTCCCTAAAGTCGACCCCGTGTTGCATCCCAAAAGCATTGTGCACCATTTCTGTCATTCTAGTATCTTGATATTCATTATGCCCTACAGACCTACTAGTTTCTCCAACAACAAAGTTATTTTACGCAACATCGCTATGAATATCATGCAATCTTAAAAATTCCTCGTGAAACCCCTTTCTATAAAGATGTTCCTTTACAACTTCTTCACTGACAAGATTTATATCATCACATCTAACACAAGGACAACGAATAGCCCCAAAACGTGTCCAAACATCAAGTGTCTTAGCATGTTCAACAAATCTTTTGAAACCTTCAACGAATTCCTCCCTAATACCCATTCTATTAACATTATTCCATTGATATATCCAGCTATAGTCAGGTTCCATCTACGCAATCAATCAGATTCAACTAATTAGATCAAGTCATAAAAATTCAATGAAGTCACCAACCAAACCACATTCAAAATAAAAAAATTCCCTTTTAAGTCTCTACACTTAACTATTTTCAACCAACTAAGTCACCTACCAAACTACATTCAAAACAAAAAAATCCACTTTAAAGTCCTCACACTTAACTATTTTCGACCAACTAAGTCACTAACCAAACCGCATTCAAAACAAAAAAAAATCTTTAAAGTCCCTAAACTTAACCATTTACAACCAACTAAGTCACCTACCTAACCATATTCAAAACAAATAAATCCTCTTTAAAGTCCCTACACTTAACCATTTTCAACCAACTAAGTATCAAAACAAAACCACATTCAAAACACAGAATCCACTTTAAAGTCCCTACACTTAACCATTTTCAACCAACTAAGTCACCTACCGAACCACATTCAAAACAAAAAAATTCCTTTAAAGTCCCCACACTTAACCATTTTCAACCAACTAAGTCACCTACCAAACCACATTCAAAATAAAAAAATTCCTTTTAAAGTCCCTACACTTAAACCATTTTCAACCAACTAAGTCACCTACCATACTACATTCAAAACAAAAAAATTCTCTTTAAAGTCCCTACACTTAACTATTTTCAAGTAACTAAGTCACCTACCAAGCCACATTCAAAACAAAAAAATACCCTTCAAAGTCCCTACACTTAACCATTTTCAACAAACTAAGTCACCTACCAACCCACATTCAAAATAAAAAAATCTCCTTTAAAGTCCCTACATTTAACCATTTTCAACCAACTAAGTCACCAACCAAACCGTATTCAAAATAAAAAAATGTCCTTTAAAGTCCCTACACTTAACAATTTTCAACCAACTAAGTCACCTACCAAACCACATTCAAAACAAAAAAATTTCCTTTAAAGTCCCTACACTTAACCATTTTCAAGCAACTAAGTCACCTACCAAGCCACATTCAAAACAAAAAAATCTCCTTTAAAGTCCCTGCACTTAACCATTTTCAAGCAACTAAGTCACCTACCAAATCACATTCAAAATAAAAAAGTCCCCTTTAAAGTCCCTACACTTAACCATTTTCAACCAACTAAGTCACCAAATTAAAAAAAAAAAACACATTTAAAACAAGCAACAACAAGGCCAACAAGATGTCAACAACAATGCTCGTAAATCAAACTAGGCCACACATGGCTTCACTAGACTTTAATATGAACAATAACAAGAAAACAACAACAATGCTAGTGAATCGAACAAGTCCACACACGGATTCACTAGACTTCAATATGAACAATAACAAGAAGATAACAACTTACCTTTGCTTGGCCTAAATTAAAGTGAAAGATAAGCAGTCACCGAAAAAAATAGCAAAACAATCCTTATACCGAATTTGAAATCTGCCAAATAGTAAAATTGTTACAAAGAATAATCTTTCGCTTAAATTATTACAACAATTTAGTAAAGAAATAGGAATAAGATTTATCCCTAAAAAAATTAAACAATTAATGAGTAAAATGGAGAAATAAGTGTCAAGACTAACCAAAACTTAGGTAATTCAAAATCAAATTAATGTAGGAAGAAGCCTAAAATTAGCTAATTCAATCTCAAATTCCAATAATTAGCTAAAATCTAGCTAATTAAAACAAATATCCAAACTCTAGAATTCAAACCACAACCATTTGACGAAATTTACACTAAGATATTTGTATGTAGACCTTTAACATTTCTAGATATTAAAAAACTAGTTTGTGGATACTAAAATAAGCTAAATTTAGTTAATGAGTTGGAGTAAATTGTTACCTTGCCCAAAATTGAAACTTAAGATAGAATAGTACCTTGAAAATTTGATTAAATCCAAAAATAATCCAAGAAGTTGAGTAAAAACTTCCTTAAAATAGAAAGAACAACGGAGAAATAAGGGTGAAATGATGAATTTTGGGTGAAATGGGGGTAATTGGCATTCTTGTTGTTGTAGGACGGGTGAAATGAGGGTTTTGAGTGTGTGTTTTGTGTTATAATTTTTTATTAAGGGTCGGGTCGGGTTGGGTTATTCAAAAACAGTTTTTTTAAAATATTACGAAAACTGACCACATGCAATTTTCGTAATATTTAAAAGAATATATTTTTAAAAATAAACTTTAACAAATTAAAATTAATAAATGACAAAAATAAGTTAATGCATTAAAATTATTTTTTAATAAATTAAAATTTTAATAAATTTTATAATATCTATAACAACATTCAATTAATTTAATACAATTCGTATATATATAAATACACAGTACATACACTGTGTATGGGACGGGGACAACATTCAATTAATTTAATACAATTTGTATATATATAAATCAGATTAGTAGTTATTTTATCAACATATTAACACGAGTAATATATTTCCTCAATCGTATAATAATATCAATGAATTTTGCAAATTACGATAATTTTTTGGTTAATTATCTTTTAAATAAAATATTATATATGTATATATATATACCTCGTAATACTACTCTTACGTTATTACAACTTTCACAACATACACGTGTCGACATTGACCCAAAATAGTATATCTACTTCCTCAATAGTATGGTATATATCAATGTATCATTCAAACTATTTTGATATATAGATTCATTTATCTAGCTTTCGATTACTACATGCGTCACTACACGAGATATACGTATATATATACATATATTCAATTGTCTATCAACTTTCACATACGTACTATAAACATCACATACACGATTTTACTATCCCATAATAATATAAAACGTATTTCACAAATACTCAGATGAATTATAGATTATATTATCTTATGTCATTAATATACCTTCACTGTATAATATGTATACACTATATAT
>JAPEIP010000007.1:178584860-178600645 GCA_026120095.1 Capsicum chinense
ATTTGAGCATTGAGTCATTTCTTTTAATAGACTTGTGGTCTATGAGCTGAAAATGGAAGATTTGTTCTTCAAGTGTAGATTGTGTTGAAAATGGGGCAAAAAAATATCATTCCTAAACGCAAAGCTGGTACAGATGGTAGCAGTAAAAAAAAGAGCTGAGAAAGTTAGAAATGTCTCAAAAAGAAAGAAAATTAAAGAGTCGGTGTTCGAATTAGATTCGGAGTTAAAGTAGATAAATGACTACGTCGATTCTAGTGAAGATGTTGCCAAGTGGAGTGTCAGTGATGACAGTAAAGAGAGCGAGGGAAGTGGGAGAAATAGTGATGATGGGGATAATGATTCCTTGTCCGTATCGTATCTTTCAAGGTGTATTTTCGTGGAGCGGTATGAACTTCGAACGATAATTGACGAGGTCAGATCTTTTCCAATAAATATATCGGTCAGATCAAGAATGACTGCTTATCAAGAATTTAAGCAAGTTCTTTTCGATCAAGAATTGAAGAAAAGATTCAAGCAGTCCTGTTTTGGACACCTGAGAAACCTGCCGAAACATCTCAAGTTTAATGAGCAGTTGGTCCATTATTTGTTGTTGTGATGTGTCAAGAACGATAAGATGTGTCATGAGATATGATTCTACATTAACAACAAGTCTGCCTGTTTTGGCTTGAAAGAGTTTTATTTGATCACGGGGCTGAACTGCTCATCATACCCTGTGAATAAAAAATAAAGAAGGTGTTAGAAAAGGGAGATAATTTTTGTTTTAAGGTGACGAAAAACAAAAAAATCACGGCGGACAACTTGTTACACCTGATCAAAGGGAATAAGCTGAATGAGGACCAGAAGTTCAAGTGTTGTCTACTGTGGTTCTTGCATACCATGTTGCTTGCAAAAGATTCGACGAAGGTTGTCGACACAAAAATGATTCTAATGGCCGATTCTTTGAGTTTCTTTGAGAAGTATCCTTGGGGAAAAGAGACATTTCAACTGACCATGGACTATCTGAAGAAGAAAAGTGACCTAACGAAGCAGAAGGAAGTATTTGATGAGAAGCAGAAGGCATCTTATGCTCTATTCGAATTTTCCTGAGTATTCATGGAATCTACCCTAAACCCTTTAGTGAGTTTATCGTAGATTCTCATTTTATTTGTACTCTGTCATAGACTCCGAGTTATTTTTTTCACTGTTGTACTGCTTACAGATTTGGATCTACGAGGCCTTTCCTCATCTTGAAGAATTTACTGAAAAATCAATAGATGACCCCTTTCCCATTCCCCGCATCCTCAGATGGCACACTACAAAAAGTGATAAGATAATCGAAGGCGACTTATTCAAGTATAAAGAAAAAGTTACTGAGGTATGAACTTATTTTCTATTATCCAATAATTCTATAGTTTTATCGAATGTTATGTAATTATTAATTGATATTTTGTAGAACGTACACCCGTACATCATCCTACTGTTCATGAGATGAAGATGTATTACATGATTACCTTTGAGCCATATACAGACGAGGTGAAGAATAACGTCCTCGATGGCTTGAAGAAAGAGTTAAAGGGGTGGCTGTCCTTACTTCAAATGGGGATAGTGATGATAATGGGGATTTGGGTAGTAACCCTGTTGGAGTATGAGTTGGTGATGATGATTCTCTGAGCACCTCCAAAGATGCAGCAGGAACCTCATCCCTCAGGGATTTTCATAAGCGTGTTGTTGCACTCAAGAAAGCGGTGTTGGATATTATTGTCTATATCAAAGAGAAAAGAATGAAGAAAAAGGATGAGCGACAACACGAGCGAGGTAACTCCATTTAATAATTGATATTGTTAATGAATTATCAACTTTAAATATTAGTAACACTTGGTAATATTATGATACAGTGCATGTGGACCTTCGTGAATCGGAGAGGAATGAAGAAGGAGAAAAAAGAAGTAAAATGGATGAGTTGGCCTCTGTTGTGGCAGAAGAGGAAAAAAAGAAGAAAAGAAGGATGATGAAGAAGAAATGGAAGAAGATAAGAGCCAAGAAGAATGTGTAAAAGTAGCAGCTGCAGAAGCAGAAGAAGAAGCGGCAGTAGATGAACAAGAAGGCGAGGAAAAAGAAAAAACTGTTGAAGAAGAAGCTGACAAAGCTAACAAAGAAGAAGTTGAGAAAGAAGCAGTAGGTGAATGAAAAGAAAAAGGCGAGGAATAACTGTTGTAGGTGAAGAAAGAGAAGAAGGTGTGGAAGAAAAGAAAACTGAAGAAGAACCAGCTGCTGCACATGCTAAAAAAAAAGGAGAAGAAGGTGAGAATGAAGAAGCAACTTTAACTGTTGAGAAAAAAAGAGCTGAAACTGACCAAAAATAAGTGGTCATGGACATTGTTGATGAAATCAACAGTAACACTTGTGTTGATGAGGAACTTAGGGAAAAAGACATTTGAATCCTAAGACGTTTAATATGTTTTTGAATGATGAGTTGTTATGATATGACAATTTTTTTATTTCACAAATATGAAGGTTGAAGGATCTGGTGGTAGGATATGACAATTATTCTTTTATTTTATGAAACTTATTATGATTCTGCACTGAGTTTGTTTCTATCAAACTGATTTGTGGCATGGAATTTGAATATGCATGGTGTGGTCATAGTTGTTACATTGTATGCTTGATATCATAGAATGCATACTTAATATTTCATATACCGTATGCATAGTCTATCATTACCCTGCTGGTCGAATTTAAGTTGACGTGCTGTTTAATCGACTATGATTCTATCAAAAATAGTATTAACATTATAGAAAAATAGAACTATTAATATTTATTCAATATCACTACATCCATGTTACACTTTTCAAAAGAACGAATACTTGCATTATAGCATATAACATCATTTTTAGGACATTCTCCCTTTCTTCGGCCAAAATTAATTTTTCTTTTAGTTGATCCCTCTCTATTTGGGTGTCATGTAGCAATAGTTTAAAGTGATCCCTCTGTTCTTCGGCTTCTTTGAACAAAGTCATAAGAAAATCTTTATTTTCTTTGCATTGTTGGAGCCTTTGTAGTAGATTAAATTTTATCAAGCCTTGAAAATTTGATGTCTCGAGTCCTGGACTCAACGTTGATGGATTGGTTGGAGGTGATAGCTCATCAAGACATTTAAAAAATGAGCATGCGCCATTATCCTAGGAAAAAATAATAATTACATAACGATTAATTTAACTTAAAAAAACACACAGCTCACCTTCGCAATTGTACAATTATAAAATTGGCGACTTGGATTTGAATTCGTGCGCGACATCCTTAAGACAGTCGTATTCCCACAATGACAAATTAGAGTAATTTTAGAATTGGATGTTTGAGATGCTTGTGACATTGTAGAATTTTTAAAAACAAAACAAAGTGAATGAAATAAAATAATGAGGGGTGGACACTTTATATATGAAGTAAAAATAAAGTGTTAACACTGATGGCTTACAAAAGTAGCTGTTTATTACGGTTGGAAAAGTAATTTTTCTTTTTTGAACTAGTAGTGACACTTAATAGACCACCGTGGATCATGACCTATGCCATCCATCGATTAGTTTGGTCTACCGTAGACTTACACCTTTAGTAGTGCATCGATTGATATCCTGATTATGCGTAGACTACGGTGATCTATGTACAATTCTATAGACCATCACTTGGATATAGTTAAAAAATAAATAAATAAATTAAAAATAATTTAAATAGATAATCACATATTTTGGGGCTGGTGGAAGAAAATAATTAAATTAAAAATGATTTAAATAGATAATCACATGTTTTAGGGCTAGTGGAAGAAAGTATTTTAATTAAAAAAGATTTAAATAGATAATCTTGGAGTGGTGGTGACACTTAATAGACCGTCGTAGACCATGACCTATGTCAGCCATCGATTAGTTTGGTCTACCGTAGACTTACAACTTTAGTTGTGCATCGATTGATATCATGATTATGTGTAGACCATGGTGATCTATGTACACTGTTATAGACCATCACTTGGATGTAGTTAAAATATGAATAAATAAATTAAAAATAAATGTAGTGTGGATTTCTACACATGTGAAGGAGTGTAAACAAGTCAAATAATCATATTAGAGTTTAAACAAATTAGGGGGGTGAATTAAGGACTGTGTGGATGGATAGTGGTTGAATGTTCAATATCGTAAGAGTAATGTTTGTCAAAGTATAAGTATGTTTTGAGGATATGTATTGTATTTGATGACTACACATTCCAGATACTCCTTCCATCACCACCCCTAAATCAAAAGAGTGTGTGGAATTGATAGTGGTAGAACAATCATCATCCTAAATACATACTTGTGCTTTGACAAATATTACTCTTAGGATATTGAACATTCAACCACTACCAATCTACACACTCCTTAATTCATCCCTCTACTTTGTTTAAACTATAATATGATTATGTGACTTGTTTACACTCCTTCACATATGTAAAAATCCACACTACATTTATTTTTAATTTATTTATTCATTTTTTAACTACATCCAAGTGATGGTCTATAACAGTGTATATAGATCATCATGGTCTATGCATAATAATGATATCAATCAATGCATTACTAAAGGTGTAAGTCTACGATAGACCAGACTAATCGATGACTGACATAGGTCATGATCTACGACGGTCTATTAAGTATCACCACCACTCTAAGATTATCTATTTAAATCTTTTTTTAATTAAATTAGTTTCTTCCACCAGCCCCCAAACATGTGATTATCTATTTAAATTATTTTTGATTTAATTATTTTCTCTTAACAGCCCCAAAACATGTGATTATCCATTTAAATCATTTATATTTAATTATTTTCTTCCACATGTACCAAAGCATGTGATTATCTATTTAAATCATTTTTAATTTAATTATTTTCTTCCATCAGCCACAAAACACGTGATAATCTATTTAAATCTTTTTTAATTAAATTATTTTTTAATAATTTATTATTATTTGTTTTAATTTAACTGATAACCCATCGATTCACATAGTCTACGATCGACTAATATGTACAGTCAAAGAAATACTGAGTATACAATCGATGATAGACTATATATTACTTTTTACTCTTCAGGAAATTAGTCAAGCTACAGTACTATAAATTGAACAAGGCATACATATTTGATTCGATTTTTTGTTTGTACAGAAGAATAACTGCCACATACAAAAATAAGGGATCAGAACAAAGATGGTAAACACAATCTTAAAACAAACTGAAACATACTTATATTAAACTTGTTCATTGCATTACATAACAATATGTATAGCAAAAGGGGAAAAATAGAAGAAGTTTTCTTCTAACAAAATCCAACAAAGAAAGCTTCTTTAGCAATGAACAAACCAAAAAAACTTTAAAAGATAAACTAAAATAAAAAAGTTAACTAAATTATGGGGATGGTGGGGGGTGATGTAGTCGTTACCGTTCATTCCAAAACGCTCTAAAATTGCTCGAAGGAAATGAGCAATTCATCGGAGCTCACGCTCCAAGTACCTTCGATCTTCCCCAAGCCGTAGAAAAGATGGTCAAAGTTGTTTCGAAGCAGCAGCAGATAATAGGTACAAGGTGGAACTCGTCTGATTGGGTGAAGGGTAATTCTGTGACCAGGCATGATTTTAGGTTTTGGTAATGAAGAAGAAGAACAAGGTTTCTGATATTTTTGGTTTAGGGACAAGTGAAGGGTTATGTAGAAAGAGGGACTTTACTTATAGACCTATAGATGGAGTTCGTTCATATACCCACCTAATAGTAGGTCGACGTGTGTGAGAAGAGAAAATGCTTGGTTTGCATATACTAGCAATTTTTCTCGTGAACAGACGTTTTGTGCATCTTTTTATTAAATAGGAATGGGAAACAAGGGAAACAATGATTCATTGCATTGATTAGATAGATAAGGCGGGAAAATGACCATGATAGCGTGTTAGATGAGCAATATATAACCAATATATAATATTTTATAGACCTTGGGAAATATACACCATAGACTTTATGTAGTCTATTGTAGACAACGATTTAAGTCAATTACAACTGAAGGTTAAAATCTACAGAAATGCATATTCAGCCACCAAAACAGCAGCTTTACAACTGAAGCTAAAAACAAGCCTATCTATGATTTGATGGCTATTCTACATGTGGTTCTTTTGTGCTCGAATTTCTTGCATATTGAACACCTATTCCTCCTTTTGGACTTGAGTGTCTCACCGATGCCCTTAGTGTGTTTGAATTTCTTTCTTCCGAGTTTGGGATCGTAAGGGGTGGTGAAATTTCAGTGTCTAGCAATTCTTGTGGTAAAGTTCATTCGGCCTCCGAAGGGACAATGTTAATTGCTTCTGAGTATGCGAGAAGGTAACTTTCAGCTTTATAAATTGGTAAATAGTAGTCATAGATGGAGTTACCATAACCTTCGTCATCGCCATACTTTGTTCGTAAAGTTTTCATCGCATGTTCGCATGGTATTTTCACCAAGTCAAATTTTTTACAAGAACAAATCTTTTTCAAGAGATTGACCTTGGCAGTGATGCTGTTGCCAAACACTGTGTACTGTTCTAGAACCTCATTTGGATTACTCACATACAAGGAATCGCTCGCGCTCTTATTATCCCTTAGGATCCTTTCTGCATAAGGCACAAATTTGTTCTCTTTATTATCGACAAAGGCATACCGCTCCCTAAACTTTTCACCAAATTTTTTAGCAATTGAATTGAATATGTACGACACAGGGTACTCCCATTCATCCATCAAAATTGAGTTGAGAGACTCGGCGATGTTTGTCTTCATCACGTCGTACCTATTGCCCGGAAAGTGTGCTCTACTCTATTTTTCAAAACCAAGCACATTTTTAAGGACATATCCTGCCTCGAGGCACTTACTCTTCAATTCCGTAAAATTATTGCTAAACTCATCAAAGGAATAAGCCTTTACCATATCGTAAAATAGATAAAGATGTTCTCCGCAGTGTTGATTTATGCAAAGATTTTCAGTGAGGTACCTCATGCAAAGTTCGTGATATGCAAGACTGTATACACGGGAGAAGACATTTGTGATGCTAATGTGCCTATCGGAGATGACATATAGATCTGGTTCATCTTCTACGATAGACTTCAGCTTATGAAAGAAGAAGGTCTAAGAAGCATCGTTCTCTTTATTGATGATACAAAAGGTAATCGAAAAGATATGATTTTCAGTGTCCTATGTAATAGCACTCAACAGAACACCCCCGTTCTTGCCATACAAATGTGTCCATCAACGGCAATTACCTTTCTCATATGGGCATATCCCCGTAGGCAAGCTCCGAATGCTAAGAAGTAGTAAACAAATAATCCATCCATTCGGTTTACCATGATAGAGTAAGAAGATTCGGGATTTAATAACTCCACCATATGGGAAAAAGCTGGTAAGCAAGCATATTCGGTGTCCCACGAATGATGTTCTTCGTAATTACACTTTCTTTCCAACACATCCAATAGCTTGCGTTGTAACGTAACTCCTTAAACACAATCCTTTGAATTTCTCTTATGCTTGGGCCCTTACCATTCTGAAAATAATTTATGCATACTGAAGGAATTAATTTGGATAAGACTTTCTTGTGCCTATGTATGGCGTGTTCAAAACCGCATGTGTGCAACCCGACATACTTGTATATGCAAAATTTATCCAAAGTCTCATAATATTTTGCCCACAACAACAAGACACAACCACGAGATAACCATTTCTCCTTAATTAATTTTGTGCAACTCTTCTCCATATAATAATCAAAAGAATATCTCACCGCTGTTGCGTCTAGTAGTATTTTCAACTCTTTCTTATCGGCGAATGTTTGACTACAACAGAAATTAGGTTCGTTGGAGAAGGAGTATCCTGGTTGTGATGTCGTTCCACGATCTTCTTCATCATCTTGTGAGTCCGATGAAAAGTCTTTCATATGTATAGAATCATCTTCCATATTAATTGGACGATTGCCACCATTCTTGTAATCATTCAAATCGTTGTCGATCAAATTATCATCGACTGTTGAGCGCCGCGGTGGGGGTGATGATGAGTTCAGCGACCCTTCAAAGGACCTCTCAACCATATTTATCCTCAAAATAGGCCTAAAGCCATCTGTATCAGCATCCATTATATACGTCAGCACATATACATTGCTATTTCTGATTGTAGGATTTATCTTTTCCCTCAAATGCATTAAATAACTAATAACCACATCGTTCGACATGCAATCTAGATCCCCGCTCTGTATGAAGCTTGCAACAAATTCATCATATGAACTATTGCGGAGAACAGAAACGGGAATTGTCACCTTGGTAAATGATCTCCATTTCTAACATTTGAGAGTCTCCACCCATTCTCCCATGAAATCACCAGAAACCAAAATAAATTCTGCAATAGACATCGTAGAATTAATCTTTGGTCGATGGTAGATTATGCTTATGGTCTATGTCGGGTTGTATGCACGGTCTATGACTAACGATGACGGGTCGATGGCTACGCAGATATCCGTACAAAAACTTGAACTTGCAAATATTGCTTCTAATCAATGATTGTTAAGTTAATGGAATAGAGAAATGAACTTGAAGTCACTTGAGATGTTGTAATGCACTGTCTAAGTAGTTTTGAGTAACGTGAGTGATTTAAAACTTTTTAACAATAGTGGAAAGTGTGTTTGAGAAGATAGAAAACAAATGGGGTAACAATGGATGCAATGAACAAGCTTACGATGTTTGTGAACTGATTTACAATTAATTGCCGGTAAAATAATGCTGAAAAAGTGATTGGAATCGGAGCTTTTTGGAGGAAAAAATAATCACCTTCTATCTGGTCTCGGACGACTTTTCTCCTGCACGAGAGGGTGGCCTACTAATTTGGTATTATTCTAGAGACGACGAAATCATGGGCCTATTCCTGACGTATGCGACCCAGGTCAACCCAATCCTCAAAGCTATTCCACCCCATAAATAACATAAGAGCTAATAACAATTTAATGTGATTGATATTCTACAGACCAAAGAACAGATTACAGATATGCTAACAAAAAAGTTCATTTAGATTGATAGCTATCTGATAGCGTGTTGATGTACTCACTCCATTCCTAAATAAGTAATTTTTTAGCCGTTTCATTTTGTTACTACATTAATGGTGTTTTAGATAATCAAGTAGAAATTAATAATGTCCTTCCAACTTTAACCTTCTTAATAAAAAGAGTTTTACAAAGTCAAGAAATTATTAAAGAGTTACTCCTTTTACAAGGTATTTATTAAGGGTAAAAACACTCTTTGTTTTTACAAGTCAGTAGTTTCTTTAAGGGTGTCTAAGTTAAAAACAATCACTTATTTAAGAATGAAGGGAATAATATTTTGATGAAAGGCATTATCTACAATGAAATTATTTTTAAAATCCTAATAAAGTCTTGTATGTTAGGAAAGATAAAAACAATAAATTTATGGGTGAAAATCATTTTGACCCGCAAACTTTGCTTTAAAAATCAAACTCTTCTCTCAACATTGAACAATAATCAAAAGTTCCCCTTTATTCTAATAAAATTTTAAAATACCTATTGACCCTTTCATTATCAACTTCTTCTTTTTTTCTTCTTTAAAAATCATGATACTTTCATTTCTTAAAAATTCATGTAAAAATTTTTTCATAAAAACATAAACATTATCTTTTGGGCGAAAAAAGTGAGAAATGCCAATATATTATATAATCTACTGATGTTATATAATAAAGTAAATCAGCATAATGAGATAATTAATTTTATTAATAATAATCATAATATTAATATTTATTTATACCAGTGAAAATAGAAGGTAATAATAACTATACAAATATATTTTGATGCATGACACAAAAAATTAATTTAATTAAGGCCATATTTTTAAAGATTGTATTTATTTATATTTTAACTATAATTTATGTAATATTCCATTAATGACATTTAAAACTTATTTATTTATGTAAACAATCGACAATATCCCCGTCATTTTAAATTACTTGGCTCTCATACTAAAATAGTTGTGTTTAATTACTTCTCCAAATTATGAAATTAATTTAAAAAAAAATTATATTTTAATAACTACATAGAGTAGTAATAGTCAAATGTAAAGTTTCAAAAGCATTATTAATAAAGATAGTTTTATAAAATACACCGTAATTAAAACTTTCTTAAGTGGTGTGTCACATAAAAAAGGGCCATGTAATATAAAATACATGAAGTAAGAGAGTAGCAAAAGACAAAAATATAAACATGCATGTACATATATATATATACACACGCTTAATGCATATAATATTGAAATAATAGTCATATAAATAACATTAAATTTTGTGAAAATTTTATAAAAGTATTATTCTACTTATAATGTTAATCAACTTGAATAAAAGGTTATAAATAGGTAGGTTATAAACTTAAATGCCTTTTGTTTATCGGATTTGTTCTTGTTTTCGGTTTTGGGCCAAGTCACTTTTGGGCATGGCCTATGGAGTATAAATATTGTTTATATTTTATTTAATAAATGGGCTTTAGCCCCTTTTTAACATAATAATAATAATAATAATAATAATAATAATAATAATAAATATTGTATAAATATTTAATAAATAATCATAAAATGGGTATTACATAGGATAAAAGAGAGAGTTTGATTATTATTCAAAATTGAGGAAGAAATTTAATTTTTAAAGCAAAGTTGAAAGTAAAAATGATTTTCACCCATAGACTTCTTTAAATGATTGCTACGTATAAAGAGGACGGTGGAAGTGAAGGAGATAGGAATTAGGGATAAACATAGTAAAAATTACAGATATAATGATATTTTACTAGTATTTACTAAAAATTTCAATTATTTTTAAAATTTTATTAAACCCCAACATT
This sequence comes from Capsicum chinense, assembly GCA_026120095.1. Classification (NCBI taxonomy): domain Eukaryota; kingdom Viridiplantae; phylum Streptophyta; class Magnoliopsida; order Solanales; family Solanaceae; genus Capsicum; species Capsicum chinense. The sequence continues at coordinate 178,595,737 of JAPEIP010000007.1, forward strand.
TAGCCTTTGAAGATACATATAACCTAAGTTAGATACGTCCCACAAATACATGTATTAGGTAAACTAATCAGCATGTTTTAAGAGATGTAACAGTTAAACTAGCATTAATATAGCAATTAACCTAACTAGTTATGGTAAAAACTAAATAATATCCCACAAATATGGTAATTAGTTTGTTATTCCACCATTTTAAACAACAATCTTTCCATAATCAATTTTCAGATTGCAAAAATTTTATATGTTCCATCAAAAGAAATTCATACGACCTCTTTTTTTTATTTCTGAATTTTCTTTGAGTAATTGCAATGAATATTTCAGTGTTGTTACGTCATTCCGGCGTTTGAATTAGCGATATAAAGTAGAGGGCTATAAGAGCAATGAATTGTGGTTAGTGGACATGTAACTTACGATAAACTGATTTCTTCATTACATAATTAATTAGTTATAAGTGTAATTGTTCTGCTCATTTGTCGTTGTTCAATATGAAAGAGGACAAGATCAATATAGATTGCAAAATTAGTGAAGTTAAGGTTAAGCAAATCTATAAGGACAAGTGTACTCTTATTTCAGTTATGGCATGATATGTCATTGAGCATTTCTTCAATTTCTATGCGAAAAGATCTGACAAAACAATATTTGTATCTTGTCTAACGTTTCAAAAGTAGTTATTTGTCTCTTATTTATTCAACTATGCATTTAACATAAAATTGATTGTTGTTTTACGTAATTCTGTTTTTGTTATTTTTAGTAGGTCGAGATACATATTTGGTCTAACTAGATATATTTTTTCTTCATCTTGTATCTCTAGTTCTGGTTGTGTAAATATATGTATCTCTTAATGTTTTAGTTTTAGTGATATAAGCATACCAAAGATCCATATTAGTTGTGTTAAAGATACATTTGCTCAAATCAAGAGATGTAACGGCTAAATATCCATTAATATAGCAATTAACCTAACTAATAATGTTAAAGGATCAATAAAATCCCACATAAACAGGTAATTGGTTTCTTATTCTATATTTTTAAACAAAAACTTTTCTATTATCAATTTCCAGATAGAACGACTTTAAAAAAAAAATTCTGTTTGACAAACTTGCACATTAAGAATCTTAGGTACTTTCTTAATAAATGGTAAATATTATAACTATTTCAATTTTACAAATTCATATGAAAAGAGTTAGATGAACGATGCATGGTGGAAAAGTCAATAGAATGTACAAGTCAATGTTATGAAATTAATAATAGATAAAAGCTTAAATTGGTTGTATCTCTTGTTAAACATATATTGTACATAGTGTAAAGCCTATGTACTATAAATACGTGAATTACTTATCTGTATATATTTATTAAAAGAGATACATAATAATTTATTTGAGATACAAAATAACTAATATGTATCCCACGTAACATAGAAAAAATTATAAAAGCATTTCTTTGTAACATATAACTAAAACATATATCAAAACAATAATATATCAAAAACTGCAATAGTCATATGTAAATAACCATGATAAAGAAAAACTAGTTTATAATCAAAAGAGCTAATGTATGTTTTTGTAAACATTCCAAAATAACTAACAGTTAGAGCATCTACTAACAACATTCAATCTTTTAATTTACAACAAAAAACAACTACTCAACATTCAGAACACGGTCTTTTGTTGTTGGTATGAAGCTACTCCGTGATCTCGGTGGATCATCATTCTCACTAAAGTATCCACTCTCAGCCTTTAGAGACTCATACTTTCACAAAAATATTGCATATCTCAAACGATGGTATTAAGCATCAATACCTGAAGATGGTATGCCAAATTCCTCACTCAGATACTCGACAAACACAGCTACAAAAATACCACAATCCCTACACATGATTACTAATTGAATTAAAAACACATATATGCTTGTAACCGATAACCAAAGGTACAAATTATATCAAATAAAGAAAATAACAAGAGATACATACATATGTATTAAGACAGCTTTAATAGATAAATACACCTACAATAACATAGAAACATAGATACAAATTGTACAAAATGTATCTATTGTTTTACACCTACAAAGTTGTATAAAAATTGCATAAATACATACACCTGCATTAACACAGAACCATAGATGCAAAAATATATAAAAATGTATCTATTGTTTTATACCTATGTTTTACACCTACAAAATTATATAAAATTTTCATTGATACATACGCCAACATTAACACACAACCATAGATACAAATTGTATAAAATGTATCTATTACTTTACACCTTATGTATTACACCTACAAATTATATAAAAATATCATAGATACATACACCTACATTAAACATAATCATAGATACAAAATATATAAAATGTACCTGATGTTTTACAAAAAATTATATTTGGTAAATACATAAACACAACACTAAAGATACAAGATTTTGAAAATGTATTATGTAAGTAGAAATATGTATCTTGACATAATGTTGACATTTCTAAACATGCAAATACCTTTGGAAGCACATCTCTAGGAGCAACTTTTTCAACCCTTCTTCTTTTGGCATTAGCTTTAACACCAGAACTGTTAGATCTTAGAAACGACTACTTTATTTTTCTTATTAATTTTTGCAGCCTTTTTTGCATGCTTTTCGCGCAATTTCTTTATCACAGATAGACCGGTTCTCTTCTTGGATCGATTTTCATTAAAACCATCGAAATCTTGCATAAAAATACCAGGAACAAAGTTTACAACTTGTTAATATTGATTGATATTGTTTAATTGAGAGATTTCAAAACTAAAAGATGGCACTGAAATTTTATTCATTATGTAAATTCAAACAATATAGAATGAAAAAACATAAATCAAAGACTACAATGAAATCAAAAAAATACTTTGTAGAAAACAGTATCAAAGAATCGCTTTTGATAGAAATTGTAAAATATGATAATAAGAAAGTGAATATGATTTTAGGAAATTTTTTTAGCTTAATTTAAATTTTGAAATCAATCAATAAAATTGATGGAAACCCCAATCCTAAATACGGCGTGGAATGAGGAGACAAGTTGTGATAAATTTGGTAAAGTAAAGAATGGTAAAAGGGAGTTTTAATATGTATCTTCACTTTTTTTCAAACAAAGATAAAAATAGTAAATGTTGGGATATTTGTAATTTTTAAAAGTGGAGGAATTTTTAGTAGTTTTGAAACTTAAGTTGTTGATATGAAATTTTTCCTTAAACATACATGCAAAGAGGACAAATATGGGAAGTGGGTTGGGCCCATGATTTACTTATTTTATTTTTGGTATGGTGGCCACACTGAATTTTATTGGTTTTTGTTCTTTCCTTTTCATAATCAATAAAATGGCCTACCAAGAAATTCAAGAGTTATTTTTAAAAAAAAATAATATATGTACTCTTGTTGTTTCATTTTACTTGGCACAACTTTTAGAAATTTTTTAATTAGGAGTATATTTTATCAAATTAGTCTTATTAATGATTCTTTGGAACTATAATTTTGATTATTTTTACTCTATATTATTATTTAATACTAAGAAATTGTTTGATGTGAGATATAAGATATAACAGTTTTGGGATAAAATATAGGACTGTTTTTGTATTTCGTCTAGTATTAGTTAGTTTCAGGATCATTTATCACACCATTTATATCATAGTGATGGAATAAGTTATCCTATATACTTCTCCCACTTTGTATTAGTTGACCCTCTTTCTAAAATTATTTGTTTCGATTTAGTTGTTCAAGTTATAAAATCAGGAGTATTTACATATGTTTTCATTTTATCCTTAATAAGAATATTAAATACATCCACGACTTTTAAAATTATTGAATGACGCATAAAAGATCTCAATTCTCAAAATCAAAATTAAATAATTATTAATCTCAATTCTCAATATCAAAAGTAAATGATTATTGCTAGTTTCAATTATAAGTACTTAATATTCTAGTTTAAATGTATGGGATGGAGCAATATGTACCAAATTTCAATGTAACAATCATTGCATTGATAATTGAATTTTAAAAAGCATATAAGAGCAAATATGTAAAATATTTCTCTATTTATTGATTTCTTAATGGGTGTGGCAAGTCTACATAAGCCAACTAATAGAAAACGAAGGGAGTACATGGTGAGATAACTAATTTTGAAATAACTAATTCTAGAATTAATTATTTCAGGATAACTTGTTCTCAATCAAACTACCCCTAAGGATAGAAAGGAAAAATATAACAAAATTATTTTGACTTCATAAATTAGACAATATAACAACAAACTCAGTGTATTCCCACATAGTGGGGTCTGAGGAGAGTAAGATGTATGCAGTCCAATATTTTGAAATAATTATTTTTAGTATATGGACCAAGTAAAATGAAACGGAGAGAGTATTATACAAGAATTGTCATTCTATGAAAAAGCAATAATTTATACTCTATAAATGCTACTTTAGATCCTACAAATTTAAACGGAATTATGATTCTCACATTAAAGTGGCTACAAGTGGCATTCTTAAAAGATACTCCATTTCATATTACTTAAGCCCGTTTAATGTAACACACCTCCTAAGAAGCTTTAATTAAAGATATATTAAACTAAACTAATCTTATTGATGATATTTTGAAGATTTAATTTGATTATTATTACTTTATGTAGTTATTTCATATAGGAATAACTACATGATTTAGCAAACGTAAACTCCTAGTTATCGTATTTAGACTAAGTTTCAATCAATTACAATCTATAGTCTCTTTTGTCAATTAAATCTATAGTTTTTTTTGTCAATTAAATACAATTTGTAGTTTCTGTTATCCATTAAATACAATTCATAGTCTCTCTCCTTTATTTTCTCTCTTTTTCTATCTTCTATTTCTCTTTCTTTCTTTTTTTCAAGTTCTTTTTTTTTTCCTTTTCCTTGTTTCTT
>JAPEIP010000007.1:178607885-178624739 GCA_026120095.1 Capsicum chinense
ATTATTATTATTATTATTATTATTATTATTATTATCACCATGTCGGCTCGTGACATCCGATCCAGTCACATCTCACAGTAATATCAAAATTTAACATCGGCCACATTACTTGAGAAATTAATAAAGTAGAAATACTAGAATATAACATATTGGCTACATTGCTACTAACAATCTTTTCATAAGTAACAATTATGTCTTTCAAAATCTTACAATTAGAACACCATTAGCGGGTTATCAGCATATTAAACCACATATTTTAAAATCAACACTAATCTATACACACATGCTAAGGTACTTATGTTTGTCCAACTAGTCATGACCTGCAGGGGACAATCTAAGTTCATGTACCATACAGGCGTAGTACCTGATCCTCCATAAATAAGTAATATCATATTCATATTTATATTGGCATGGTACACGATCCTCCATAACCATATTTTATATATTTTATCAAATTCACACTATCTCTAACGATACAATACAACGTACTAAATTTAAAAATTTACTTAAAATTATAAGGCAATTCAATCAAGTTCGATTTTCAATAATTATTCATACAAGTGTTAACAATTCAAATATCATCAAATTCAAGTATGTCCGAGGAACAATCAACAAACATCCAATTTAGGAGCATACACACAACTAAATTGAGTATAGACTCCAATTAAACCTCAGCCTACTCAAATACCGCAACATGGATTCTAATATCTCTATCTATAACTAACATATTCAAGTGTATCATTATCTGCTACCTCTTTCCAAATCATACAATCCTAAGAATGATTCAAGTAATCTATCCTTTAGACATTACCATGCTTATTAATATTCGATCCCAATGTAATTCTCCTCATCACATTATTACATAATACATATAACTTAAAACCATTTTAACTCAACTAGGTTCATCACTGAAACAATTAAGAAACATCATGTCCACATATTTCATTTACAGCAATCCTCTTTCGAGAACATAACACATAATGTCATAAATATCACATAATCAATCAATAACATAGTTTTTCAAATTAAAGTAAAGTTCTTATGTCTTTATCCACCTCAACTCCATGTCCGCAGACCTAGATATGCTTTTTTCCATCAATTCTAAATTATGAAAATATAAAATAACATAGTCTTCTGCTCCTTAACCTAGCCTGCCAGGACATCAAACTTTTAAAAGAAGCAAACTTCAACAAGAATGCTCTTCGCTATTCTTCATGCCTTAAAATAATCAATCATCTAAAAATCAAGAAATACTAAGAGAAAATCTTGGGGATTCAAACCCACTAATTCTACCCTTAATTCAAGGTCTATATAATTTTTCAAGTTTAATTAACTATTAACTAGTTATTTTAAGCTTAACTCATCTCCATTAATGGAATTTTATGCTAAAGGCCTTATCCTTATGGAATTCAAGATTCATAACCAACAAAATACCTAATCTAGTTTACCAAGTTTATCCAAGAAATAATTAATTTATAATCTAGAATTTATTCTAAGTGATATTAAGAATACCATAAGTTTTTTCCAAAAAATCTACCAGTAAAGTTTCTAACCCAAAATACCACCATTGAAGGTCTTTCTAATGACTTAGGATGTTAAAGGATTAAAAGACGAAGAAGATGATGGGAAGAATTACCTCAACGAAGGACTTTCATCCCAATGTTTGGAATATTACCTCTCTAGGGTTGGAAAATGAATTTGGAGTTTTTATACCTGAAACTGACTTAAATACCACAAGAATTCTTGCTACAACGAAATTACCATTTCAATTCGGATAGTACTTTGTAAAATGGTCATAACTATTACTCTGAACTCAGATTAATGAAAGGTTTGTTGAGTTAAAAAGAGGACTCAGACATCTTTGATTTGGTGGGTAATGGACCCCCCTAACTCCTTATATTCTTGTAGATATGATTATTTGAAGTTGTCTCTAGTAGAAACTCATATTGAAACTCTATCGGAAAGAAAGTTTTAAACTTAACTTTGTGCTAGTGATATTGTACGACCGTAATTCATTTCTAAGAGACTTTCAAATTAAAGAATTGATATTAGTACTAATGAATTAAAGTCTATCTAGACACATTGAAAGATTTAAATCTTAGCTAAAAAATTGAGGGTGACACAATAAATAAAATGGTGGCTATTTGGACTCAAGATAATATTGAGGAATGAAAAATAAGATTTTTCATGAATTTATCATGGATAATTTAGTAACAACAAAATGAATCATTACACAATAAAATATAGTTTATATCAATGAATATAAATACAAGTATTCAATTGTTTGAAAATATAAAGGTCTTGTCAACTAAAAATTCTAAATAAAACAAATGAAATTACAATTACAAATAAAATATGTAGTCAACTTACAAATACAAAATGTTGTCAACTTACAAATATAAATAAAAATAATTCTTTAAAATACAAGTATATCGATGAAAATAGAATACAAATACAAATATAAATAAAATAAAAAAAACAATATATAGTCAACTATAAAATACAAATACAGCACAGTTTTTTAAAATACAAGTTTAAATTGTATAAAATATAAATAATGGTGCGAACTATAAAATACAAATACACGCACAAACTATAAAATATAAATATAAAATAATTGTATCAACGAATACAAAAATATAAATGATGATGTGAATATAAATATAATAAGTGATTGTTGCATTTTTGTTATCATCGATGGTGTGTGCTCAACATAGCTATATTTTTCAAAAATGCAAAAGATATAAACAGAAAAAAAAAAGGAAGAGAAAGAAAAAAGAAAAAGAAAGAGAAATTGAAGTTAGAGATAGAAGAGAGAAAAAAAGTGAAAAGAAAGAAATGAAAAAGGTGGGGGGGGGGGAGAAGAAGAAAAAATACAAAAAAAAAACCATGAAATAGAAAAGAATGAGAAAGAAAAAAATTAAAAAAAAAACAAGAAAGAAAAAAAGAATGAGAAATAGAAGTTAGAGATATAAGAGAGAGAAAATAAATAGAGAATCGAAAAAGAAAACGAAAATAGAAAAAAATCAAAAAGTAAAAAAATAATTAAGAAAATGATGGTGAATACAAATACAATTAGCGGTTGTAATGGTTCCCTCATCATCCATGACTTGTACTAGACGTAATTATATTTTTCAAAAATACAAAAAAAATATAAAGTATTAAACAATGAGAAAGAAAAAAAAGAAAAAGAAGGAAACTAAAAAGGAAAAAAAAAAAGATAAGTAGAGGTCGGAGACAAGAGAGAGAAAAAGAAAAGAAATAAAAAAATAAAGAGAAAAATAGGCTAGAGATAGAAGAGAGAGAGAAAAAAAAAGAGAAGATAAAAGAGAAACAGATAGTATGAATTGTAATTTTGAAAGTTAGGTTATGACACTCCCATTTTGTTGGAATATAAGTTATTTTCTAGAAGTCCTCCTTTAATATAAATGTACCCGGGAAAAAATAATAAAATTCTCTTGATTTGTAAAAATAAAAAAGTAAATTGAAACATTTAGTTTTAGAAAATGGGTCAAGAAAAATGAAATTGAGAAAATATTAGAGATTTTTTTTATGAGTACTAAGTGAGTAATGATGGCCTAGAGGGTGGACAATCATACATACATTTACAGAGCCGACTTTTGGGTAAGGACCAGAGTAAAAGTATTGGACTCCTAACTTTTGGGTGGTCCAATTTTTTTAAGTATAAACAACATAAATCTCAGACTTTATGTACTTAATTACCTTCTCTCTCAGATTGATTTTCTCTCTCTTGGATATGAAAAAGTACTTATTCATGTCGCACCTACCTTATACATTACTTCGTATGTATAAGATAAAATTATTTTTTTTATTTAAGGAAAGTAAATCAGGCACCTTAATTATCTAACGTAATTAATGGCAATTACTAATTTATTGATTAATGGTACCTTAAAACTAGTAATAGTAATTCAAATTGAAAAAAATTAAAACATCACAATGATTTGGTTGATTAAAATTTATAATTCTCATGCAACAATTCTTCCTCCATTAGTTCAATATCCATTTTCTTTGAACTTCTAACAATAATATGATCATCATAATTTTGTTACGATATTCTGGTATTTGACAGTCGAAAATAGTATGTGAATGCTACAAAAGTGATGGTATTATTGTTTCAAAAAGTATATTGGTTTTGAGCCTGATCTCGGTGATTGCATTAGAATTAGACATTGATGAATGTAGAAAAAAAATTATAACGCCCCGAGTCTATACCCCGGACGCTACACAGTGCTAGCGACCCCGACGTACCACCAGCTAACCTATGATGGGTACATACTGTGAGTACTGAATAATATTAACACTGTAATAATAATGTAACTAATATAAATGTGGAAGTTAGGCTAAAAACGCCATAAGGTTCATAACTGAAAAATCAATACTGAATACTGAAAAATTGAATGCTGAAATATCAGTCTAAAATACTCAAGTCTGAAAGCCTCTAATTGTCTGAATTATGGAGTTGATGGGACAAGCCCCCAACTAACTCCGACTACTGAAAATTGTACTCAAATACTAAAATAATACTCTATCCTCAGACTATGAGGACTCACCACTAAATCTGTTGCTGATAGACTGGGATACTAAGTACGGTCAGGAGCCCGTGCATCTGAACCTATGATATAAGACATCATAGTGCAAAATAAAAGTATGCATCAGTACTTTGAATATACTGGTATGCTAAGTGAGGTAGGCTGATATGCATGGGTTCATATGCATGAACAATAACTGACTGAGTAACATGAATATAACTGAATGAGATAACATGCATGAATACATAAACTGTAACTGAGATCATGTTAACACTGGTTATTGAATTCTGAATAGTAATTAACTGATATCTGAGTTTACTGATTCTGTAATACTAGAATCTGAGTGACTATTTCTGACTGATTGATAACTGGGTGATTATTTCTGACATCCTGGTTCTGTAGAACTAAACTGAGTTCTATACTGAGCTAGGTGACTATATCTGACAGTCCTGATTTTGAAACTGAACAGAGTTCTATAATGAGTCTGAAACTTAAACTGTGAGAGGTAATCATCTAATCGACATGCCCCTCTCTGAATGGATTGGGGTCCAACCTGTAAGCCTAGTTGAAAGAGTATCAGTACCGTGTCAATGGTAAAGACAAGCTATAAGTTAACCCTCTCTGATAGGAAGCTTTTTCGTCAACCCTCGCTGGAAGGAAAACTCGTACGAGATGTACCAACCCTAGTCTGACAGGAAGATATCTCAACCTATGCTGGCTACGTAGTTCTGTAACACAAGGATTTCTACTAAGGTTCAAACCCTCTACTGGTAGGAATGCCTCCAGCCGTAGGTTTACTCGGTGTTGAATCCTACTCCCAACTGAATAGACACTAAACTGATTTTTAGTAAATACTAGGATTGACTGAACTGTTACTGATCGTACTATCTAACTGAACTGAACTGAGTTCACTGGGTTTCACTAACTGACAGAATACTACTGAGTTTTGTTAACTGATTGAGTTCACTAAGTTCGGAACTAATTACTGAACTGAGACTATGACTGATTACTGATTACTACTATTTGTAACACTACTGAAACTGTTTAGTAACTATTGTAGCTCTAGGTAAACAGCTAAATTATCGGATATTAAATACCCCCAGGACTCGATATCATAAATTATAAAACATAGCATAATCTTGAAACATGACAACAAATTTCTTGATCACAAATCATTCATGAGGCATTTTGACAAACACTTATATGACATGTACTTATATACATACTAGCATGATATGGTTACACTACTCAACCCACATGAACAATTAAGCAATCACTTGAAGAGCATAATTTATGTACATGACTAGAATATAACATGCAAGCATCATAATCATAACCCCAACTCACAATTCAAAGGGTTTTTTAACATGAAACCATACAACAACCCACACATGCCATTTATTTCTTATGAACTTGTAAATTATTATGGATTCTAACCCCAACTAACATCATAGTCATGAACACAATCAAATTAAATCATAAAATTCATCAAATCAATTAACTTGTAATTCAAAAAGTTTCTTGAACTCCAAGGGTAGAAACACTTAACATACCTTAATGCTTAAATTCTTGAAGATTGATGGTGAGTTATTGAATCTTGAACCTTGAATGTAGATTCCTAGAGTTTGTTCTTAAGTAATTTGAGAGAAAATAATGAATATTTTTCCCTAGGAATGATTAATTTTGTATTTTTGGGGCTGAATAGGGGTGGGAAAATTACTCAATTACCCCTCTGAATGCAACTTTTTAATAACTAAAACTCACCTAGCGATGTGCAGATCAATGCATTGCGTCGATGGGGTCGACGTTATGGCCGACACACTGCGTCGAGTCCGCGTCAGTTCACTGAAAATTGTACTAGGAGCTGGGGGAAAAATATTCATCCAAATGATAGGAGATGCGGCGAACCGAGATCACATCGATAAACTGGTTTGGACTCCCAAACGTGCCTCAAACGATGTCTGATAAATCTAAAACTCATCTGAGAACACCTACCGATATTCTTGATCATGAAGCAATTTAAAGATCGACATTTAATGGTTGTAAGGGTCGTGAAATAAGATCGCTAATTATGAAGGCTAAAATAACTCTAAGTATGAATACTTAGCTAAAACTTTTTAAGTCTGGGACCCCTTAACAAGCTTTAAAGGACTGAATCAAGCTTAGAATTTTGTAAGGTCTTACAATATCTCCCCCTTTGGAACATTTATCCTCAAATGAGACTGACTAAGATGGAAGAACTGATAGACTGAAAGTACATACTGGACATGCACAACTGAAGCATGATTTCATGGCTGATACTACTGATATACTGAATTATCATACTAAACATGCATAATTGATGCATGATTTCGTAACTGATATTAGTGATAAGCTGAGTTTGTCTACTGAACATGCATATTTGATACATAATTATATGACTGAACTGATTTATGAATGCATGACTGAGTATGCAACATTACTTGATACGAAGTTGGTAACTACATCTGAATATGAAACTGAGTAAATTTAAGGAAAGTTATTACCTTGAGCTGAGTCTGAGTTTGTGGATAAGAGGTGAGGATACTTGGTCCGCATATCTACTTCTTCTTCCCAAGTATCTCCCTCAAGAGACTGATTTCGCCAAAGAACTTTAACTATAGGAACTTCTTTGTTCCTCAGTCTGCGAATCTAATAATGGAGAATTTTGACTGGAACCTCTTCATAAGAGAGATTGTTCTGAATATCTATTCCCTCTATAGGGACTACAACTGTTGGGTCACCTATACATTTCTTTAGCAAGGAGACATAAAACACTGGGTGGACTGAAGCTAAGTCTGAAGGCAACTCAAGCTCGTAAGCTACCTTTTTGAAATGGATGAGAATTCGGTAAGGATCAACATATCGAGGATTGAGTTTCCCTTCTTTTCCAAACTCTTCACTCCTTTCATAGGAGAGATCTTTAAATATATATAACCACCAATCTGGAACTCAAGATATTTTCTTTGTACATCCGCATATGATTTCTATCGGCTCTGAGCTATTTTGAGCCTCTCTTTAATCAACTGAAATTTTTCTAAGGTATCAAATAAAAAGTTAGGCCTTACCACTGTAGACTCAACCACTTCAAACCAACCAATGAGAGATCAACATCTACTCCTATATAGCACCTCAAACGGAACCATCTGAATGCTGGAATAGTAACTGTTATTATATGCAAACTCAATCAGTGGAAAATGGTCATCCCAACTTCCCTTAAAGTCAATGGCACACGTCCTTAACATATATTCTAAAGTATCGATGGTCATTTCTGCTTGACCATCTATCTGTAGATGAAAGGTTGTACTGAGATGGACTCGGGTACCAAGACCCTTTTAGAAGGCTTTCCAAAAATGAGAGGTGAATTGCATACCTCTATCTGAAATGATGGATAATGGAACTCCATGCAATTTGACCAATTCTTTCACATAGAGCTTGGCATAATCCTCGACTGAATAAGAGGTATGGACTGGTAGAAAATAAGCTGACTTGGTCATCCTATCTATGATAACCCATATAGAATCATGTTGATGATGAGTACAAGGCAAACCCATCACAAAGTCCATGTTCACTTCTTACCATTTCCATGTGGGAATACTGAACTCCTGGATGGACCCACTAGGCTTCTGATGCTCGATCTTAACTTGCTGACATATCGAACACTTAGCCACAAACTGTGTAATATCTCTCTTTATCCTACTCCACCAATAGATTTCTCGCAGGTCGCGGTACATCTTAGTGGACCCTGGATGAATAGAGTAGAACACACCATGCACTTCTGCAAGAAGCTGTTGCCTTAATTCATTTACACCTGGCATACATAGTCGACCCTGACAATGCAATACACCATCTCCCCCTTGGGAGAAGACCTCTATCTTCTAATCTCTGACTGATTCTTTTATCTTAACTAGACTGGGATTTCTATCCTACTTTTCCTTTACCTCAAAAAGCAGAGATGATTCTGAAATACTCTGTACCCATACACTACCTTCTGCTGAATCGACTAAGCAATCACCCAGTCGAGCAAGCTGATGAACTTCCTGAACTAACTTTTTCTTATCATCTTCCATGTGACCAACACTACCCATGGACATCCTACTGAGAGCATCAGCCACTATATTGGCCTTGTCTGGATAATACAGGATACTCATGTCATAGTCTTTCAACAACTCTAACCACCTTCTCTAGTGGGGATTTAGGTTTTTCTGAGAGAACACATACTGGAGGATCTTATGGTCTGTAAACACATCAACGTGTACCCCATAAAAATAGTGCCACCAAATCCTTAAGGCAAAAACTAAAGTTGCTAACTTAAGATCATGAGTGGGGTAGTTCTTCTCATAGGGCTTAAGTTGTCTAGAGTCATAGACTATGACCTTACCTCTCTGAATCAAAACATACCCCAAACCAACTCTAGAAGTATCACAATATACCACAAACCCATCTAAACTATCTAGTAGAGTCAAAACTGGAGATGTAGTGAGTCGAGTCTTCAACTCCTGAAAGCTTTTCATGTAAGAATCTGACCACTAAAATTTGACTTTCTTCTGAGTCAAACTGGACATAGAGGATGCAATAGATGAAAATCCCTTGAAAAACAATCAGTAATATCCATTCAAGCCTAAGAAACTCAGGATATCTGATGGAGAGATGGGTCTGGGCTAGTTTCTTACTGCTTCAGTCTTTTGAGGATCCACTCTAATGGCATCACCGGAAACTATATGGTCGAGGAAAGCTACTGAACTTATCGAAAATTTGCACTTACTAAATTTTGCAAATAGTTGATGGTTTGTGTGAGTCTGCAATACCATTCTGAGATGGTTTGAATGATCACACTCTCTATGGGAGTAGATAAGAATGTCATCAATGAAGACTATGATGAATATATTTAAGTACTGCTTGAACACACGATTCATCAAGTCCATGAAAGTTGTTGAGGCATTGATAATACCAAATGACATGACTAGGAATTTAGAGTGACCATATCAAGTTTTGAAAGCTATTTTTGAATTGTCACATTCTCTGACTCTGAGCTGATGATAGCCTGATCTGAGGTCTATCTTAGAAAAGTAACTGGCACCTTAAAGTTGGTCAAACAATTCATCGATTTTGGGAAGATGATACTTATTCTTGACTGTGAATTTATTTAGTTGGCGGTAGTCTATACACATTCTGAGAGAATTATCTTTCTTACGTACAAATAGAACTGGTGTACCCCAAGGGAATATGCTTGGTCTGATAAATCCCTTATCTAAGAGATCCTTCAATTGTTCTTTTAATTCTCTGAGTTCTGCTAGAGCCATTCTGTATATCGAAATAGATATGGGCTGAGTATTTGGAAGAAGGTCTATTTCGAAGTCGATTTCCCTCTTGGGAAGAACTCCAAGAAGATCTTCGGGAAACACATCAGGAAATTCACATGTTACTGGAACTAACTCAAGATTGGGAGTATTGGAACTATAATCCTTAACTTAAATGAGATGATAGACACATCCCTTAGATATTATTTTTCTTGCCCTAAGGTAAGAAAAAAGTTGACCCCTGAGTGTTGAGGTACTGCCCCTCAATTCTAGGACAGGTTCATTTGGAGACTAAAATTGGACAATTCTATTTCTGCATTCAACTGAGGCGTGACATGAATGAAGCCAATCCATGTCGAGAATGACATCGAAGTCTATCATCTATAATTCTACTAAGTCTGCTGAAGTGACTTTCTGAGATACCATAACCAAATAGTTCCTGTACACCCACTAGGCTATGATAGATTACCCACTGGGTAGAGATCGAGAAAGGCTTTGTTAGGATTTTGGGACTAACTTTAAAGTCAATAGCTATGTAAGGAGTTACAAAGAACAAGGAAACTCCTAGATCGAGCAAAGCATAAATATGTAAATGATAAACTCTTAACGTACCAATGACCACATCAGGAGAATTCTCTTGATCCTGTTAGGACTGAAGTGCATAGATTCTGGTTAGACGTTACCCACTGGTGGCACTGGAAGTGGCACCCTGCTGATTCGGCCTACCGAACTGAGCAGGGGGACAATTATGCTAACTCTGCAAACCCACCTGAGGACACTGTTTGACCCTATGGCTTATTTTTCTATGTCCAAAACATATATTATTTCTAGCCCTACAGACACCCTGATGGTTTCTGCCATATTTCTAGCAGAGAGGATTTTTCCAGGCATTATTAATACTTTTCTAGGGTTTAGGACCTGGCGCTCTATCTCTATTATAGTTACTAAATTTTGAAACTGGAGCACTGGCTGAGAATAAAGATGGGACTGAAGATTTTGGGCAAAATTAAGAATGATTACCACCCTCTGACTTAGGTTGGGTGAAGTTAAAGCTACCTGTTCCGGCTCTCTTGTTCTTTCTCTCCTTCTCTTTATACTTAGCCTCCTCTGTCTGCTGAGCATGGACCATGAACTTGTTTATGTTTATCTCCTTAATTAGCATTGCGGTCCTACACTCCTTTACCACACTTCTAGACACACCAAACACAAACTTACTTATCTTAGATCTACTATCTACTACCACATGAGGGGCATAGCTAGCTAACTGAGTAAACTTGAGAGAATACTCTTGTAATTTCATGTTGCCTTGCTTCAGATTAATAAACTCTAAAACCTTTGCTTCCCTCAACTCTAGTGGAAAGAACCTATCCAAAAAAGTAATAGCAAACTTCTCCCATTCTATGGGCCCTGCATCTGAGGCCCTCTCTGCTTTCCATTGTTTGAACCACGAGTGAGCCACATTATGTAACTGGTATGCGGCCAATTCAGTACTCTTACTAGCGGTCACCCCCATAATATTTGTGACCTTCTGCACCTGATCAAGGAATTTTTATAGGTCCTTATCTGAATTAGACCTGATAAATAACGGGGGATTTATTCGGGTGAAGTCTCAAATCCTGGATACAGTAGTATTGTCCACTGGGTTAACCAAAACTACAGTTGGGTATTCGTTCTGGGCTGTCACCAAATTGTCTAGAGTAGTAAATGCAGCCCTGAATTCCGCATGGGAGACATGCTCGTCCAGAGGATCTGCTTAGACGGGCTTAGGGGATGGTTGATTTCTTGTTCTTTTTTCATTTGTCTTGGAAGGCATGTTCTATAAACGAAAGGATGAAAGGGATTAGACTGAGAGTTTTAACTTGAGCTCACGCTCTCTCGCATGACATGAATACTGACAAATCGAAAACTTTTTCTAAAACATCTCGTAGCCTCTCGTCCGTAAGTGTGGTGCGCTACACACCCATGTAAAGACTCTACTTGATATGGTTTTTAGAATTCCTAGGACTCTGTTGAACCTTAGGATCTGATACAAGTTTGCAATAGCCCAAGTCTGTACCTCGGACGCTACACGGTGCTAACGACCCCGAATGACCACCAACTAACCCATGACCGGTACCAGCTGTGAGTACTGAATAATAATAACACTATAAAACCAATGTACTAATATAAATTTGGAAGTTAGGCTGAAAATGTCATAAGGTTCATAACTGAAAAATCAATACTAAATACTGAAAAACTGAATGCTGAAATACTCTAGTCTAAAAGCCTCAAACTGTCTGAATTATGAAGTTGATGGGACAAGCCCCTAACTAACTCTGACTACTAAAACCTATACCCAAATACTAAATAATACTCTGTCTGTTGCTGATAGACTGGGTTGCTAAGTATGTTCAGGAGCCTGTGCGTCTGAACCTATGATATAAGATATCATAGCACAAAAGAAAAGTATACGTCAGTACTTTGAATGTACTGGTATGCTAAGTGAGGTAGGCTCATATGCATAGGTTCATATGTTTGAACAATGGCTGACCGAGTAAGATGAATAGAACTGAATGAGAGAACATGCATAAATACATAAACTGTAACTGAGATCGTGTTAACACTGGTTACTGAATTCTGAATACTAATTAGCTGATATCTGAGTTTATTGATTCTGTAATACTGGAGTCTGAGTGACTATTTCTGACAGTCCTGTTGATAACTGGGTGACTATTTCTGATAGTCATGGTTCTATAGAACTGAACTGAGTTCTATACTAAGTTGGGTGACTGTATTTGACAGTCCCAATTTTGAAACTAAACTGAGTTCTATAATGAGTCTAAAACTTAAACTGTGGGAGGTAACTATCTAAACGACATGCCTCTCTCTGAATAGATTGGACTCCAACCTATTACCCCAGTTGGAAGAGTGTCAGTACCGTGCCACGTGTAAAGATAACCTATGAGTTAACCCTCTCTAACAGGAAGATTTTCGTCAACCTTCACTGGCATAAAAACTCGTATGAGATATATCAACCCTAGTCTAGCAGGAAGATATCTCAACTTACGCTAGCTACGTACTTCTGTAATGCAGGGACTGCTACTATAGGTCAAACTCTCTGCTGGCAGGAATACACCTATCCCTGGGTTCGCTTGGTGCTGAATCCTACTATGAGTTGAATAGACACTGAACTAATTTCTAGTACATACTAGGCTTGACTGAACTATTACTGAACGTACTATCCAAATAAATTGAACTGAGTTCACTGGGTTCTGCTAACTAACGAAATACTACTGAGTTATGTTAACTAACTAAGTTTACTGAGTTCTGAACTGAATACTGAACTGAGACTATGACTGATTATTGAATACTACTATTTGTGACACTACTGAGACTGTTCTGTAACTACTGTAGCTCTAGGTAAATAGCTAAATTACTTGGTATTGAATATCCCCAGGACTCGATAGCATAAATTATAAGACATAGCATAATCTTAAAACATGATAACAAATTTCTTGATCACAAATCATTCATTGAGGCATTTTGACAAACACTTGGATGACGTGAACTTATATACATACTGGCATGATAAGATTACACTACTCAACCCACATGAATAATTCATTAATCTCTTGAAGAGCACATGACTGTAATATAACATGTAAGCATCATAATCATAACGCCAACTCATAATTCCAAGGGGGTTTTTAACATAAAACTATACAACAACCCACGCATGCCATTTATTTCTCATGAACTTATAAATTATTATGAATTCTAACCCCAACTAACATCATAGTCATGAACACAATCAAATTAAATCATGAAATTCATCAAATCAATTAACTTGTAATTCAAAAGGTTTCTTAAACTCTAAGGGTGGAAGGAAACCCTTAGATGAATACTTAACATACCTTAATGCTTGAATTATTAAAGATTGATGGTGAGTTCTTGAATCTTGATCCTTAAATGTAGATTCCTAGGGTTTGTTCTTAAGTAATTTGAGAGAAAATCATGAATGTTTTACCCTAGGAATGATTAATTTTATATTTTTGGGTCTGAATAGGGGTGAGAAAATTACCCAATTACCCCTCTGGATGCAAATTTTTAATGACTGAAACTGACCTAGCAAATGCACAGACCGACGTGCACCGTCGATGGGGTTGACGTGCCGCGTCGAGTCTGTGTCGGTTCACTGGAAATTATTGTAGCAGCTGGGGAAAAATATCATCGACACGATAGGCAATGCAGCATACCAATATTGCATCGATACACTAGTTTGGACTCCCAAACATACCTCAAACGATGTCTAAAAAATCCAAAACTCGTCCGAGAATACCTCTTGACATTCCTGATCATGAAGCAACTTAAAGATCAATATTTAATGGTCGTTCGCAAACTATGAAGGATAAAATAACTCTAAGTATGAATACTTAGCTAAAAATTTTTCAGTCTGGGACCCCTTAACAAGCTTTAAAGGACTAAATTAAGCTTAGGATTTTGCGGGGTCTTACTAAAATAGAGGATAGATTTCTCATGGCAAGCCTGTAAATCAGAGTATTCTTATGGTGAAGTTTAGTTCTACTCTCTTAGGTTTGGAAGAAGCAACAAGACTCTCTGATATATATGCCTATAGGAAGCATAGAAGGGAGGAGTTTTAGCGTATCAGTTCTGATCACTCTAGAAATAATGATTATGAAACTAAAGAAACATTGACAAACAAGGCAGGAAAAATCCTTTATGGTTACCTTGAAATTGCGGAAGACCTGAATAAAGTAGATTTTGAAACTAAGAAATGAAGTTCTGTGAGGAGCAGGAAGCAAATAAAAGATATTGCAGTTGCACCTTGAGAAGGAAGATGAAGTTTTAGTTTGGCTAAGCAAAAACAAATGTTTAGAATTATAGCTTTATGTACTTTGGATTTTTCTTATAGTTAATTGTATTTTGCTACTTAAAAATAAAGGTCGGGTGATAGTATGACATAAAATATAGTTGTAGCCATTATTTGTTTTCGTTTAAAAAAATTTATTTTATATATGTATTGTTTCCTATGTGTATATCAGGTTAAGGTAGCCGTAAGCTATCTTTACTGTGTATATGAATTCGGTAAAAGGTACATCATCGATCTTGAACGTGAAACCTGCAACTGTGGAAGGTATCAAGTTGATGAATCCCTTGCCCTCACGCAATTGTAGTTTTGAAAAGTAGAAATCTAGATGACTTTGATCCTTACTGCTTATTTTTTCAGATGTATCAGAAACCCTTTACCCTACGCCCCATTTACGTATAATATATAGAGGAGTGGACAAATAAAATAAAAAAAGAAAGAAAATTTATTAATCAAGTAAAACTTCTTCAATCAACGTATCTTACACAAAATTTGATGATGAAATAGAAAAATAATAAAACAATAAATAGAGTGATGTAATGTAGAGAGTAATATTCCACATTAAATTAGTACTTAAAGGATTTGCATGTTATTTAATATATTATAACAGCTAAGAAATTGAGCGATTCCATCTTTGTTCCAATTTTGAAAGTACTGATGGATACTATCATATAAAAAGAAGAGGTGGTCTAAATAAATAAATGAAGTGAATTTAAAAAAAACATGATCAGAAAAATAAGAAAAATGGAGTTACACAAAGTGGATATGCGAAAGGTCTAGTAAACATGCAGGCAACAACAACCATATACATATATGCATATGTATAATATTCTAATGTATTAGCAGTTGTGTGTTGGATAAAATATGTTAATGTAAATAACCCGTAACTGTAATGTATACGACAAATACAAAGCCAGACTTATAGAACAAGATGTATAACAAATTTATATTAAAATGACAGACTTTTATTAAAGACAGTTAAAACATCCTTACGACATCTAAAAACAAAAAATACGAAGCCATAAAAAAAATTCAAAACCTAACAACTGCTATATGTCTTTAACATCATTCTAAAACACAAGGAAATAACAATGTTCATATAGAAGGTGAAAATTATGCACGATTCTAAACTAACTACTGTTGCTTCATCAATTGGTTGAACATATCTAGGCCTAGGTCACGGAGGGTTATCATTGTCATTTGTGTATTCTTCAATGGCCTTGATCACTTCATAATTCAAAGTAATGTAACATAGAATAATCGAAGATTTTTGCGTTGAACCCGACGGAAGGTAATGTCAACCCTTCACTTAAGAACTCCGCATACGCAGTTACAAAAAATTTCACAATCTTCGAATTTAAAAAAAAAATTCATTAGTTAACAAAAGGTATATAAAATTTCTATAGGATTATAGATAAATAATTAATAGCACATGAACTTACAAACTACCACACTCTTGTTGCGCTATGTTTTTCACATACTCAATGTCGAATGGGTGCTGGTTGACAATCTGAGTGTTCTAAGCCAATTTATCCTTGTACGCATCCAGGTTTGCCCATTCAGTACATTCTGTTTTTTCAAAAAAGCCATTATTTGATAAGTAAGTTGGCAACATCACTGTGAACTTGTCTATTTCAGGGGATGGATTCCTATTTCTGATTCCTGATAATAAGTCGTAACCCATATTACTCTTTCCTCCAGTACAATAACTGTCAACACTCAATGCCTTTAAGAAACATTATACATTATAAAGCTATGTATAACAATGTATGAGAAATCATAATTAGAAAGAAAAAAACAACAATTTACTATGCCTTTGAAAGACACAGTCGTCTTGATTCATCAATTTTTTTCTTACTTGTAGATTTCACAACGGTATTTTGAAACTTGTACCACCAACTTTCCTCAATTTCTTTATTTTGATTAGGTTGTTTCGGCATTTTGATCTGTTCTTTGGTTAATTGTGATCCTAGTTATCAAACATTCCAGAAACAAATCCAACAACGAAATTTCTTTTTTTTTTACATCTAACTGACTATGTCCTAAACTAAAGCTCAAACCAAACTCAATTACAAAGCTTAAATTTTATGAATTAAGTCCATGCAAATGTAAGCAAACC
>JAPEIP010000007.1:178640917-178673725 GCA_026120095.1 Capsicum chinense
CAAAACATGTAAAGATCATAGCTTGAACATAAGAATGTCTTAAATATGAGAGAACAATAGAATTACATGGCAAAATTCATAAGTTGGGGATTCATCTATAAATTGACTTAACATGATATGGGAATTTCATCAAACATGTGGGAAGCATTAATTTAAAACATGGGAATGTTGCTAAACATCATGAATTTAGGATCTATCATGGAATTTACTTGAATAAACCATGGAAACTCAAATTCATAGCATGGGGAATTCAAAATCTTGCATGGAATCATACATGGGCTGAATTGAATTAAAAACAACATGAAAGCATGAAATTAAATCTTTCTTAAAGATACAAAATTCCATAATAAGAATAAAAATTCATTCTTTAGTTGAAAAGAGGGTTTTTGGGCTCCATAGGTGAAAGAGGACCCATGGATGAACTCCCACATACCTTAAAATTTAAATCTTAAAGAAGAAACAAAATTTTTAAAGCTTTCTTGAATTGGGAAACTTGATTCTTGATGGTTTTTTAAGAGGAGAATTGAATTTGATGTTCTTGGGATTAGATTAGGGTTTCTTTGATAGAAAAGTGAAGGAGAATGGGCAAATAATGCCTTAAATGACATCTTAACTCGTGCCTATACGACTTGGCTTTAGGGGAAAAGACTTAACTTCCCCTTATACACTTAAATTCGTGACCGGATTGCGACTCTGCACCTTATCGTAATGCAGTACCATTGTGACATCTTATTACCTCACACAAAAATGGCTATAACTTTTCGCTCGGATATCGGATTAAGGCAAAATTGGTATCGTTGGAAATATAATTAGACTATCTATAATTTGTTCGTTCAAAGTATACCCTTGAAGAATCGAACCCCAAACATTGGATGAATCTAAGGTTCTTAGCTCAACTTGTCTCTAAGTGATTTCTAGGAACATTATTCACCTAATAAGCACTTCAAACACTAGGATAAAGGTAATGACACATGCATTTCAAATTATAGATCAAGAACATGGCAAATACACCTTCGCCGTGACGTGGTGGAATCACATTGAGCTACTAGAATTTGCAATTTCAAAGGACGAGTGCGATTTAGGGGCTTGGCGTGATGCAAGCTTATTGTGTTGCATCACTGGAAATGAATGAGTGTGATTTTGAATCTTGGAGTAACGCGGTGCCATCGCGGTGCTTCACTGGAAAAAGGATGAGTAGGACTTTGCACTTTATCGTGATATGGTGCGATCGTAGCGAGCCACTGGAAATGCAATCCTAACACAGTTCAAACCTGGTCCAAAAATTTTGAAACTTTATTGAGACATGGTTCTTGTACTCCTGAACATGAATCAACTCAAAAACCATTATCTTAGATCCCGAAAGGTTAAATTAAAAATCTGCAAAGTTAAGGAGTCAAATATATGACTAAGTCTCTATCACTAAGTGAAAATTTAAGGTTCTAAGCTTCTTATGTATGCACTAGGATCTGAACTGAACTAGGGATAATACGGAGTATTACAATATCTCCCCCTTGGAACATTCGTCCTCAAATGAGACTGGTTTGACTGAGAGTACTGTACGAAGATAACTGAGATCATATTCTAAACATGCATGACTTGGAACACGATTGCATAACTGAGTCTGAGCATGATACATAAACTGAACAGATTTCATGAATACATGCACTAACATGAGAATGGTCATAAGGCTGAGATAAAAATGAGAGAGTCAACTTATGAGTAACTATTACTTCAAGCTGGATCTTGTTTTGAGAGAAAGAGAGAAAAGATTTAAGACATAAATGCTTGGGTTATTACATTGTAAGACCCCATAAAATTTCTAGCTTAATTCAGTCCTTTAAGCTTGTTAAGGGGTCTAAGGCTTAAAAAATTCTAGCTAAGTACTCAGACTTAGTTTATTTTTAGCCTTTCAAAATTGGAAATCTCATTTCGCAACCTTAATGTCCTTTAAATGTCTATATTTTTGTTAATTCATGATCAGGAAGGTCAACAGGGGTTCCCGAACAAGTTTTGGATTTTTTGGACTTCTTTTGAATCTCCTTTGGAATCCCAAAGTAGTGAACCAACACGATCTTGGTGCGTCACATTGCCTATCACGTTGGTTAATATTTTACCCAGTTACCAGTGTCAAATTACAGTGAGTCAGCATGATTTTGGCGCACCGCGTCGACTATTATGTCGATGTTATCGACGCGCCGCATCGACCTATGCATAGGTAACCCAGTTTTAGTCATTAAAAGACCGCATTCTTGGGGGTATTTGGATCTTTTTCTCTCGACCCTCAGTCCCCAAAACATGAAATTTAATACCCTAGAAAGGAAATAGACTCATTCTTTCTCAATTTCTCTCAAGAACAAGCCTTAGGGTTTTTAAATTTCAAATCAAGAACTCAAGATTTTCACTATTAATTTCTAGAAATTCTTCAACAAGGTATGTAAAGTGTTCATCCAAGGGTCCCTTCCACCATTAGAGTTCAAGAAACTTCTTTTAAAAAATATGAATTATGATTTCCATGTTGTGGGCTTAAATGTAATCATGTTGATGCTGTGATATGTGTTCCAAGTTGAAATCTTTATGTATTTCTTGATATTATGATAGCATGTGAGTTGAATTTTGATTCTCTTATATTGAAACCCTTGAATTATGAGGTCATGATGTATTATCATTGTTGTTCATGCCCAAGTATGAAGCTACACCTACCATGTGTTTGATAAAATGCTTAATTGAGATTATGATGCTTTTATGATCCTTTGGTGATCTAAATGATGAACTTATGCTATACCCACATGTTCACAATGTCTTCCATGCAAAAGCTATACCTTGTATGTGTTTGATGGAATACTCATAAAATTGGTTTAATGAAATTATGATGTGTTAGCATGCATTCCTATTCATGTGCAAGTTCATGACTTTCAAGTGATTGGTGAAATGCCTTATAGATTGTATTGTGAGTTGTTGACTATTGTCAAGTATTAAATAATTGTCATGTATTATTATTTTTTATGCTATCGAGTCCAGGAGGTATTTAATACCTGAAATTTAGCTGTGTGCCTAGAGCCAATATCAGTTACAGAACAGTCTCAGTCATGTCATGATCAATAGTACTCTAGTTAAGTTACAGAACACAAAAAAACTCAATAAACTCAATATCAATCCAGTCCCATTCAGTATTCAGTTCAGTCCTCAGAAATCTCAGTCAACTAACAGAACTTAGTAGTATTCTATCAGTCAATAGAACTCAGTAAACTCAGTTTAGTTTAGTTAATTAGTACAATCAGTAACAGATCAGTCCAACCTAGTATGAACTAGAAAATCAGTACAGTTTCTATTCAGTTGGGAGTAGGATTCAGCACCGAGTGAACTCAAAGATGGGGGCTCACTCACCAACAGAGGGTGTGATCCTTAGAAGCAATCCTTACATTCCAAAACTATGTAGCTAGCGTAGGTTGAGATATAACCCTATGATTCTAGGGTTAATACATCTCATTCGAGTTCTACAACCAGTGAGGGGTTGATAGAAGATCTTCCTGTCAAAGAAGGTTAACTCACAGCTTGTCTTTACTCGTAACACGGTACTGATACCCTTTTAACTAAGGTTACAGGTTAGACGCTAAACAATTTAGAAAGAGGCATGTCGGTTAGATGATTACCTCACACAATCTCAATCTCAGTCGTCAGTAAAGAACTCAGATAGTTCTATAGATTTCACGACTGTCAGATATAGTCACTCAACTCAGTACAAACCTCAGTTAGTTCCATCAGAAATAGGACTATCAGACATAGTTAATTAGTAAATAGTATATTAGTTATCAGTTACATCAGTTAACCAATATTTAGACTCAGTATTCAATATTATCATGATCTCAGTTACAGTTTACGTATTCATACATGTACTCTCATTCAGTCATACTCATGTTATTCAGTTGTCATTGTTCATACATATGAACCCTTGTATTCATCCTTACCTCACTTTGTGTACTGGTACATTCACATGTACTGACGCATACTTTTCTTTTATGCTATGGTGTTTTATACCATAGGTTCAGACATACAGGCTCCAGAGCACCCTTAGCAGATCAGACTTTCAACAGACAGAGTAGTGGTGAGTCCTTATAATTTAAGGATATATTTATTCATTCAGTATCTCAGTTTATTTTCAGTAGTTAGAGTTAGTTGGGGGCTTGTCCCATCAACTCCACAGTTCAGACAATTTTAGAGGCTTTTCAGACTAAATGTTCAGATAGTATTTAGTATTTTAGATTTTGATGCTTTGTCAAATTTGATCATTTCTCTTTATCAGTATTACAATTTGAACCTTATGGCATTTCAGCCCATTATTTTGCATTATATAGTATTATTACTCAGTTATTGGAGCAGGTACCAGTCATGGGTTAGCTTGTGGTCCTTCGAAACTATGAACATCATGTAGCATCCGGGGTACCAGACTCGAGGCATTCCAAACTTAGTATCAGAGCTTAAGGTTCAATAGAGTCCTGGGAAGTCTAAAAGCCGTATCTAGTAGAGTCTTATACATGGGTGTGTAGCGCGCCACACTTATGTACAGGAGGCTATAAGATGTTGTAGGAACAATTTTTCTTCTTTCAGTACTCATGTCGTACGAGTGAGCATGAGCTCCAGTTAAACTCTCATTATAGTATATTTCTTTCTTTCGGTTACAGAACATGCCTCCCAAAATGACTAACGAAAGAAGGACCGTAAAACAGTCAGCACCTTAGCCCATTCAGGCAGATCCCCTGGACGAGCACGTCTCTCATGCAGAATTAAGAACTGCATTCACTACTCTAGCCAATTTAGTAGCAGCCCAGAATGAATAGTCAATTGTTATTTGGGTCAACCCAGTGGCCAATATTACTGCAGCTGTGATTCGGGACTTCACCCAGATGAATCCTCCTTTATTCTCAGGATCTAAGCCAGAAGAGAATCCATAAGAGTTCCTCAATCAGGTTCAGAAAGTCACAAATATCATAGGAGTGACATCCTGTAAGAGTGCTGAGTTAGCCTTCTATGAGTTACAAGATGTAGCCCATACGTGGTTTAAGCAGTAGGAGGTAGATAGCGGTGCAGAGGTAGAGCCCATAGAATAGAAAGAGTTTTTTATGACTTTCTTAGATAGATTCTTTCCTTTAGAGCTGAAAAAAGCCAAGGTGCTAGAGTTCATCAATCTCAGGCAAGGTAGTATAAGTGTGAAAGAGTATTCCCTCAAGTTTACTCAGTTAGCCAGGTATGCTCCCCATGTAGTGACAGACAATAGATCCAGAATGAGCAAGTTTGTGTCTGGGGTATCGGGTAGAGTGGTTAAGGAGTGTAGGACTGTGATGTTGATTAAGGATATGGACATATCTAGGCTTATGATCCATTCTTAACCTATTGAGAAGCAGAAAGTTAAGAAAAGGAGAAAGAAAATAAGATAGCTAGAACAGGTAGTTTCAGCTTCGCTCAGCCTAAGTCAGAGAGTGGGAATCGTTCTCAGTTCCACCCAAAAACTGTAGCCCCAGTTCCATCTTCAGCTAGTGCAACAGTACCTAAGTTTAGGAATGACATTCATAATGGGGCACCAAGCTCCAAGACCCATAGTAGTGCAAGCTATGTTCGTAGCAACCTATTTTGTGAAGAATGTGGTAAGAATCATAAAACAGTGTGTAGATCTGGTAGTGATGTGTGTTTTGGATATGGGTATTCAGGTCACTGAGTTCAAGATTTTCCTAAGACTAGCCCACGAAGTCAGCACAGTCGTTCTTCAGCTCTGTCTGATTGCCCGAATCAGCAGGGTGCCACTTCCAGTGCCGCCAGTGGTCAGCGCCCAAATAGGCTTTATGCACTTCAGTCCAGGCAAGATCGGGAAATTTATCCTGATGTGGTTATTGGTACGTTACAGACCTCCCCTTTTAGATATTTATGCCTCATCTAATTCAGGAGCTTCTTTGTCTTTTGTAACTCTTTGCATAGAAGTTAACTTTAAAGTCAGACCAAATATTAACAAAACCTTTCTTAGTTTCCACCCCAATGGGTTAGTCTTTCGTAACCCTACGGGTATACAGGAACTATTCGGTTATGATATGTCAAAAAGTTAGGCTTCCAGATTTCAGTTGTAATATTAGTACGTGTAGAAAAGTAAAGGGTGGGAATGATGCCCAACCCGTCTTTACCTTTGTTCAAAGTTTTGTACTTCAGTTATCACGATACCTACGCATGCTTTACATCTCAGCTCCATGAACACAACTTATATTCATGCACTTTTTATAGAATCACGTGCGCTTACAGTTCCTAGTATGAGGAGTTCCAGTTCACTCAGTAGTATAAATCATGTTCCATGAGTAGAGGAAACTCTAAACTTAGGTCATATAGCTCATGACTACTACTCTCATACCTTACAGTGTGTTCATCCCTTGTTACCACCTCGATTACAATCATCATTACAGCCTCCAACATAGTGTCAGCCTCATTCTCAGTCTAGTAATCAGATTCTTAACTCAGTTTAGTCTCAGGATTGCTCGACTATAGCATACAGTTATTAGTTACTCAGATTTTTAGTATTTCAGCACCTCAGTTTACAAACTATTTCAGAATCATATCATACGCTTGGTCTTGCATTCTCATTTTCACGAATTCATGCTCAGATATTTCATATTATCCAGTCAGTCCGTACCTCGTATACATGATACTCTATGGTTTCAGTTCAGTTATGCAGACCTAGTAATACAGTTAATCTGATAAGTTAGTATGCTTATGCATTCGCACCCATGCAAGTATTTTTATTAGTCTCAAGTGAAGGGTTGTACTAAGGTGGAGAGTATAGTTGAAAGGATATTCAAGGGATATCTCTAAGCTCAAAATCTTTAGTTACAATGTATAAGGCTTAACCACTTTATCTTAGATGATGTTTAGTAGGACATGACTCACATTACAGAACTTATTCAAACCATGCTAAGATTTTTTTACCCCCTAAAGCCACTAGAACTCTATAGAAAGAGTTGTCAGAAAAAGGCCCCAGTCGAGTATAATTTTTCAGCATAAGTTAGTCCATAAGTACCGTGATTCAGTAGCAGTCAGAAGGACAAGTTCGTATGGTTTCCCGTATTCACATTTATTTGTGCTATCATAAGTCTCATGAACGTAACTGTTCCAAGATAGGGCAACCAGGTAGTTGCGTATTCATCCTAGTCTATGTATCATGTCTCGATTTCAAACCCCAGATATCATATCCAGTCACGACTCGATTCATAGGTGCCCTGTGCATCATCCTAGTTTTCCTCAGTATCGCAACAAAGTCAATATTCTTCAAGGGACATAATGTCCGAAGGGAGAGATGCTCTATAACCCTCGAGCTATCATGTCCTAAACCCTTCAACTTCTCTTCACGTAACAAATCATTTTGGAATGGTGGGTATTCATAGGTTGTGTCATGACCCAAACTAGGGCCTGGCCATGACGGATATCCCGAACCATAAAGGCCCGAACGTCCTACTCTATCTGATCTGGTAATCATGCACAATATTCATATCATAAAAGAAAATACGGAAATATAATCTGATACGAAAACATGGTCATTTACTCTATGTTTCAAGATATAAGAAAGAAAACTGCAATTAAAAATATCTGAATAAGATCTAACTCAGTCTGTGAAATCTCTACTACATCTCAAAACTATTATGAAAACTGGGACAAGCCCCCAGTAGATCGAAACAACGAAATAACATGATTTGAAACAACAGGCCTTCTGGAGTAAAGAAGACTCACTATTGCATGGATCACTTCTCTCTGGAATACTCTACTGATTAGCCAAACCCTTAGACTGAGCCTCCAAACCTGAGAGGTAGGGGGTCAATACAGATGTACTGGTACGAAGAGCAAATCCGAAATAATAATTTATATTCAACATATATGAGAGCAATTTAAAATAGTTTATGAACATATCATATAGTAAGAAATCTCATGGGTATTTCTGAAAGACTCTGAAAGAAAATCATCTGAACTCTGAGACATTCTTTATTTTACTTCTGCGCTAGGTGGTATACCCTACAACTCTGAAATTTCATGGGCTATATAAAATTCATCATTGACTCGGTGGGGAAGCCTCCAACCCAAGTGTGCCGCAAGGGTTGGAGTCTCTAACTTTGCTACGCCACACGACCGTAGCCAGCGTAAAAATAATATACCCGGATCGGCAAATCACGGTTTTAGGCTAAGTGTTACTTGAACTCAAGCCTTCTTTGGGTAACCACCTAAAACTTTGTAAGCGTAGTTTTAACTCTTTAAAATATGCATTCTCTGAAATCAAACTTTGAAAACATACTCTGTTATGGCATACATACTTATGGTATCGTCATACCATTGACTTGCAAGTCACATCTCTGAGCCATTATTAGCATATAATAATCCCTATTTCAAAACGTAAATCTGGGACCACCATATCAATAAATCATTTCGAGAAACTCTTTCTTAAAGCTCATGTAAACATATGCAAGAAACTCTCCTTGTCAACATTTCAAGAATTCAAGGTGGTCATGTCAAAGTTCTCAATTACATGCATTTCTTTCTCTTTAACATAAGAACATCATAGTAACATCAAGAAACACCCTCTCATTATTTCTAAATCATATTTCAATTGCTATGACATTGAGAAAACTAGTTTCAAATCACAAGGCATACATTGCAACTCTTTTTCGACAAAACCATAATCTTTAATTCAACATACAAGAGGGGTTTCATAATATGCTCTCAAAAAATCTTCAATCTCAGTTTTCACACATATACATATACTTGTAAATTAATTCAAGGGGGAAAGACCTAAAGGCCAAATCAACAATATCATAAAAACATTTATAATGCATAATTAAAACATAGATTCCAAAAAACCCTTTTAAAATTCATGCTTGATAATCTTTAAATCATGATCTAGTGTTTATAAGACCATGTAGTTTTTAGGATAAAGCCCGCGTACCTCAAATTAGAAGCTTTTGAATGATCTCTAGCTTTTGGGATGCTATACGTATGATTGATGGGTGCTTCTTGAAGCCCTAAAAATGGGGATTCCAAATATTGAATAATTAAGGAAAACCCACGATTGAATCTTGAGTTATTTGGGTTTTTAGTTTGAAACCCTTGAGAGTGTTTTTGAGTAATTTGATGAAAGGTCGGATTATGATGCTCAAAAACGCCCTAAATCTCTTGTTTCCACTACTTGGTATGCGGGCAAAATACTAGACAGCCCTTTTGGGTTTTTAAAATTCACAACAGGTACACCGCGTAAGGCGTCACCGCGTTGTGGCAATGGGTTCATCGCTATACCCATCGCGATGCGGTCTAATCGCGATGAGCTACTAGTTTTGACAAATGTGAATTTAGGGTTCACCGCGATGTGGTGATATCGTCGTGGCCCTTTGAAAATTAACAATTGTGGATTAAGGGATTGGAGCAACGCGATGGCTTGTCCATCGAGAATACTGAGTACTAAAATCGCTCTAACTTCTTCACCGAGTGTCCGTTTTGGATGAATCTTATATCGATGGAAATCTCATTCAATTTTCCACATGATAAAAAGTCAAAATTAGGGAAATTATATATATAGTTTAAACTTTACTCACTTTGGAAGTCAAAAATGAGACAAAGTCTCTTTGACACAAAAACAAACTTTCTAGTCTTTAACTCTAAGAGCATATTACCAAAAGCTAAAGCATAGATGATTTTGTGGGATGTTACATTATCTCCCCTTAGAACCATTCATCCCCAAATGATAGGTAGGAAGTGTTAAGCTTAAAGGTATGGAATAACGCGGACATGAAGTCTCTTCTAAGAAAGGATATAAATAATTTGAAATATTTAAACTTCTATCACAAAACTGAATTCTAAGCTGACTTGCCCTTACTTGTTTTAAGAAGCTGATTCATGCTGAGAGTCTAGGATTCCCCCCTCCCTCCCGAAGCGTTTATGCTCAAATCACATACATTGGATTTGGAAGTGATAACTTAGCTAAGTACGAATCATGACGCAACAAGATTTAGATCAGAGAAAGGTATTACACTATCTAAGCTAAAATACCAGAAAAAATTTAAGATTATGTGCTGAACTCTTATGAACTGAGTCATGAATAAATAACTAAATCTGAAATATACTGCTTGGACTGAACTGAGTTTGCAACTTACACGGATGGAATAGATTATCTTTTGGGATGGTCATACGCATTGGACTTCAGATACTAGAACTGGGTGAAAAGGTGGAAAACCACAGTAACTTGTCTGCCTGACTGCTAAACTGAATTATACGGGACACATATACTTAACTGGAGTATCTCTTCAACACTCTTTCTAAAAAAGTTCTAGTAGCGTCAGGGAGCAAAGAATCTTTGACATGAGTTACATAAGACATCCAACTAAGGAATCACAACAATGACACTACTCAATAGCATGGAATATAGATATATAACTCATAAACTAGGATAGAATTACCAAACCTTAGGCAAAAATACTCTCTCAACTAGACTTTCCCCTTAAACACCATGCTCATTGATTTCACTTATTTTTCTCACATTGCCACTGATATTTCCATCTACTAATGTCTAAACTAAACTAAATCCCCTCATCATCTTCAAGTCTAACTCAAAATCACTAGACGCACCACATAATACTATAGTACCAGTCTGAATTATGAATTTAGCACACCCTGCATTTCATAATTCCTCATCTCCTGCATAATTCTTATTGCCACTGCAGTAATCACATTCAACTTCATAATAGACATTCACAAACACTTAAGGAATCTATCCATATGTATACAAACATGACATTCAAGCCTATCTTCATACCCACATATGTACTTCTAAACAACCACTCACAAAGCATCTTTCTCATACTCTCTAATACTTCTATCCATAACAACTTCCCTGAACTATTCAGATGATACACATAAAATATCCTCAACTAACCAAGCCATACATGAAACTTTACCTCAAAATTATTTCGACTTATAGACTTACAAAAAACAAGCGTACAATAATTTTTTCCCAATATAACACATAAAACTTCAACTAACCTTGATACGTATCAAAGACTCCACCCCAATCTTACTCCACAATTACCGCCTTAACTCAAATAAGCACACAAGAATCTTTCATCAACAAGAACCATTTACTCTTTCCCATCTAAACAACTTTTCATCATCACTATCTTGACCTAAGGGGAATAGGTCACTTAAAAATTAGAATACCGAAATCCAAAATAGGAGGAGAGTACTAAGCATAACTTGATACCCTACGGAGGCATAAAAAATAGTGCACTCACGGCATGGACTCATTGAAGAGATCTAATCAGAGGATGTACTTGATATAAATTTAAATTTTCACTGATCATTAAGAGTATCACATGTGCATAAGATTCATGAACTGCATGATCTAAATTTTGGAATTCATAACTTATGGAAAGCTATTCTGACTGCTAAACAAATTGGGAACTCATCATACTAGGAACTATGAGAGTATATGATCCCTTATCATATGCCTGAACATGAGCTATGATCATGAAGCTGAACATAAAGTATGAGTATGTATCAGAATAGTTGAGGTAAACCGCTGAAATAAGAATAGATTGAGCATCATTCTTTCTTACAGCCAATTCCACAACTTAGTGACATATCTATTATCATCTAAAAACTTGACTTAGTTACTCGTTCTATCATCTCCCCTTTAGATTTAAGCCACTACTCTAAGTCTGTGAACCACTATATACACTCTGGTATAAACTGAAATTACTTTACTCTAGAGTCGGGGATATAACAATACACATAAAACTAAACTTATCCTGTAAGACGGTATCTTCATGTATAATAACAAATGCTAATACCTACTTCTAAGATTCAACTCTTAGGTTTCTATATCCCCAAAAGTCATCATATAATAGCTTAAACATTTACCAACTCAGATTCTTCTAATACTAAACATGGATATCTCCAAACCTTTGTCGGACCATACTACTTCTATCATAGTCTACCAGTATCACGACTCCAAACTTATATCTCTCTACTATGAGAATCAATATCATATCAAAAGGGTTAACATTATTTATCAAAACTCCTTAACTTGGCTTTTTAGAACACCATATACCATCTAACTAGTCTTTCTCCACCTAGCAACTCAATGGCACCATTAGCCACACACAACATATAATAAACTTAGAAAAATACCTCAACCTCATATCACCTTGACATAACCTCATATAACCTTGGCATACTTATACTTAATACATACAACATCATACTTCATTACGAACCAAATAAACTTAATCTCTTGCATACACTGTTCAAGCCTATTAGATCGCTTCCATAAAACTAGTATCATTAAACAAGAAATAATCATATCCATCTTTATGACATCACTGCTATGCCTCAAAATCTACTACACACCTTCTCACAAGTAGTACTAGTATACAACTACCAATGAAAAGAAGTTTGGGAAGGAGAGGGTGGGTAAAGTCACATAATAAACATGGTCAACCTTAATCTTATATTATAACCACATACCACCTCATCTACTTATACGACTTTCTCATATCACACTTACTTACTCAAGAGTATATTTAGAATACCTTCAAATTCCACAAACAACCTTGTGTCTATAATTATAACTTACTGGTTAATCTAGTCATTTTTATACTTCGAGAAATCAACAACTCACCTCGCTAATAACTCCTTCTCTACCTTCTATTAAACTAACACACAAGGACGTATCACTTTAATACCAACTCAATCTCATGCCAAAAGATTCGGCTATACATATATTCAATAAATTGCCCTTACCATTTTTTTTTGCCATTACATCTCTAAACCTCCAGTCCTAACCAACAGAAGAACCAACAAGATGGACAATAAGTTGCTAGTGAATCAAAGTAGGCCTCACAAGACTTTACTAGACTTTGAGTTTCAAAAACACAATGATAACAAGATTACAAAAGACAGAAACTTGACACACATTAATCAATGATCTAAGAATACATATCTTACTCTGTATGAATAAAAAAATCTGAGTCAAATACTTTCCTCACAGACTACCATATAATCCACACATGCAACTAGCTGCCACATTAGTTTATTACTAAAAAGGGGTAAATCATCCTCAAACATCGGTTATTCAACTAAAATAATTACTTACACAAAACTTACCTTCACTCTGACTTCTAACTTTGTGACTTCACATCACCAACTTCTTGGTCCAATATCACTACTAATAGGTCATGACACCGAGACTTAACTTATACTACTACTTGGGTGAAAATACAGTTCCGACATTCTGCTACACATCATCCCCCCTTAAGCGTGACATCAACAATATAAATTTTGAAAAGGACTGAATACACTCAATACCGCAGGCTGAAAAACACAATTTTATCAGAATCAAAGTTCACACTAGAAATAATACACTCTGAGGCACTAACGGAATCTTCATAAGTCCTTGCACAATTTTAAAATCTTATATAGCTCAATCAAAAAGAACCATGTCACTTAGACTCTAAACTTCTATACTCGAATAACCCTAATAATGAGCCATGTCTGAGAATACCAGAGTAAGGAAAGAATTGGGATGACTGTTACTTTCGTATGGATGACACCATAGCACGAATTAGAGTATGAAAGAGGAACATTCTAACTCTATTACACTAACTATAACATGAAGAAAAAGAGACATTCCTAAACACCTTGTAGCCTCCTACTTATAAGTGTAGAGCACTACACACCTATAAATAAGACTCTACCCGATGGGATTTCGTAGACACCCTGGGACCTTGAACCGTACTTTGATACCAAGTTTGTCATAATCCAAACTAGGGCCTAGCCGTGACGGGCATCCCGAACCATGAAGGCCCAAACGTCCTACTCTATCTGATCTGGTAATCATGCACAAAATTCATATCATAAAAGAAAATACAAAAATATAATCTGATACAGAAACATGGTCATTAACTCTGGGTCTCAAGACATAAGAAAGAAAACTGCAATTCAAAATGTTTGAATAAGATCTGACTAAATCTGCAAAATCTCAACTACATCTCAAAACTGTTCTGAAAACTGGGACAAGGCCCCCAGTAGATCAAAACAATGGAATAACATGATTTGAAATAACAGACCTTTTAGAACAAAGAAGGCTTACAACTGCATGAATCACTTCTCTCTGGAATACTCTACTGATTAGCCAGACCCTTGGACTGAGCCTCAGAACCTCAGAGGTAGGGGATCAATACAGATATACTGGTACGTAGAGTAAATCCATAATAATAAAATATATTCAACATATATGAGATCAATTTAAAATAGTTCATAAATATATCATATAGCTAGAAATCTCATGGGCATTTCTAAAAGACTCTGAAAGAAAATCATCTGAACTCTAAGACATTCTTTGTTTTACTTCTGCGCTAGGTGGTATAACCTACAACTCTGAAATTCCACGGGCTATATGGAATCTACCATTGACTCGGCGGGGAAGCCTCCAACTTAAGTGTCCTGCAAGGGTTGGAGTCTCTGACTCTGCTACAACACATGGTCGTCGCCAAAGTAAAAATAATATGTCCAGATCGGCAAATCACAGTTTTAGGATAAGAGTTACTTGAACTCAAACCTTCTTTGGGTAACCACCTAACCCTCTTTAAGCCCAATTTTAACTCCTTAAAACATGCATTCTCTGAAATCAAACTCTGAAACATACTCTGTTATGGCATACATACTTATGATATCGTCAATAACATTATTAGCATATAATAATGGCTATTTCAAAACATAAATCTGGGACTACCATATTAATAAATCATTTCAAGAAACTCTTTCTTAAAGCTCATGTAAACATATGTAAGAAAATCTATTTGTCAACATTTTAAGAATCCAACATGGTTATGTCAAAGTTCTCAATTACATACATTTCTTTCTCTTTAACACAAGAACATCATAGTAACATCAAGGAACACCCTCTCATTATTTCTAAATCATATTTTAATTGCTATAACATTGAGAAAACTACTTTCAAATCACAAGGCATGCATTTCAACTCTTTTTCGACAAAACCATAATCTTTAATTCAACCTACGAGAGGGGTTTATGCTCTCAAAAAATCTTCAATCTCAGATTTCATACATATACATATACTTGTAAATCAATTCAAGGGGGAAAGACCTAAAGGCCAAATCAAAAATATCATAAAAACATGTATAATGCATAATTAAAATATAGATTCCAAAAACCCCTTTTAAAATTCATGCTTGATAATATTGAAATCATGATCTAGTGTTTACAAGCTCATGTAGTTTTTAGGATAAACCCCACGTACCTTAAATTAGAAGATTTTGAATGATCTCTAGCTTTTGGAATACTATACGTACGATTGATGGGTGCTTCTTGAAGCCCTAGCAATGGAAATTCCAAATATTGAAGAAT
The DNA here is from genome assembly GCA_026120095.1 of Capsicum chinense. Lineage (NCBI taxonomy): Eukaryota > Viridiplantae > Streptophyta > Magnoliopsida > Solanales > Solanaceae > Capsicum > Capsicum chinense. The sequence continues at coordinate 178,656,350 of JAPEIP010000007.1, forward strand.
TAAAGAAAACCCACAGTTGAATATTGAGTTATTTGGGTTTTTAGTATGAAATCCTTGGGAGTGTTCTTGAGCAATTTGATGAAAGGTAGGCTTCTGATGCTCAAAAATGCCCTAAATCTCTTATTTACATGACTTGGTATGTGGACAAAAGACTATACAGCCCCCTTGGGTTTTTAAAATTTGCAATAGGTACGCCACGTAAGGCTTTACCGCATCGCAGCGTTGGGTTCATCACTATACTCATCGTGCTATACCCATCGCGATGCAGTCTAATCGCGATGAGCTACTGGTTTTGACAAATATGAATTTAGGGTTCACCACGATATGGTGATATCATGGTGACTCTCTGAAAATTAATAATTGTGGATTAAGGTCTTAGCGCAACGCGATGGCTTGTCCATCGAGAATACTGAGTACTAAAATCGCTCTAACTTCTTCACCGAGTGTCCGTTTTGGACGAATCTTATATCGATGGAAATCTCATTCAATTTTCCACATGATAAAAAGTCAAAATTAGAAAAATTATATATATAGTTTAAACTTTACTCACTTTGGAAGTCAAAAATGAGACTAAGTCTCTTTGACACAAAAAAAACTTTCTAGTCTTTAACTTTAAGAGCATATTACCAAAAGATAAAGCATAGATGATTTTGCGGGATGTTATAGGTTGACCCTAAAGTTCCAATATCAACCATGATCCATGTATTCAGGGGCTTAATTCAGTGCATGATATTCAATCCATGTATCACACTTCAGACTCAGTGATGTCCCCAAGTCCCTCTAGTCAAAGTTCTTTGGCGGAATTAGTCCATTGATGGAGCTAATTGGGAAGCTGAAGAAGACATGTGGACTTAGTATCCTCACCTCTTCTTTGCTATTCTAGACTCAGCCAAAGGAAATAGATTTCCTTAATCTTATTCAGCTTCATGCTCAGATTTTTATTACAAACTTGGTATCATTTACCATTGCATACTCAGTCATATATTCATAGTCAGTTCAGTCATGTATTCATGCATCAGATATGCATGATCAGTATAAGAAACTTAGATTATAAGTATTCCCAGTCATGCATTCATGAATCCGATCAGTCATGTACTCATGCATCAGATATACATATTCATTATGAAATTTAGCATGTCAGTAATATCAGTCCTATAGTCAGGTCCCAGATATTCATGTCCAGTAAGTAGATTAAGCCTACTAGTACTCTCAGTTCAGTCACACTCATTCTAGGAATAATGTTTCCAAGGAGGAGATATTGTAAGACCCCGCAATATTTCTAGCTTAATTCAGTCCTTTAAGTTTGTTAAGGGGCCCAGACTTAGAAAATTCTAGCTAAGTATTCAGTCTTAGTTTATTTTTAGCCTTCAAAAGTTGGCAATCTTCTTTTGCTATCTTATCCTTTAAATGTCTATGTTTTAGTTAATTTATAATCAGGAAGGTCAATAGGCATTCCCGGACAAGTTTCGGATTTTTTAGATTTCATTTGAAGCTCCTTTGGAATCCCAAAATAGTGAACCAACACGATCTTGGTACGCCACATCGCCTAACGTGTTGGTTAATATTTTCTCTAGCTACCAGCGTCAAATTCTAGTGAGTCAGTGCGATCTTAGTCTCAGTCTACAGTAAAAAACTCAGATAGTTCTACAAATTTTAAGATTGTTAGATACAGTCACTCAGCTCAGTATGGGCCTCAGCTAGTTCCATCAGAAACAGGACTGCCAGACACAGTCACTCAGTAAATAGTATATTAGTTATCAGTTACATCAGTTAACCAGTACTTAGACTTAGTATTCAGTATTATCATGATCTCAGTTACAGTTTATGTATTCATGCATGTACTATCATTCAGTCATACTCATGTTATTCAGTTGTCATTGTTCATGCATATGAACCCTTGAATTCAGCCTTACCTCACTTTGCATACTAATACATTCACATGTACTGATGTATACTTTTTTTGTGCTATGGTGTTTTACACCATAGGTTCAGACGTTCGGGCTCCAGAGCACCCTTAGCAGATCAGACTTTCAGCAGACAGAGTAATGGTGAGTCCTCATAGTTCAAGGACATATTTATTCATTCAATATCTTAGTTTATTTTCAGTAGTTGGAGTTAGTTGGGGGCTTGTCCCATCAACTCCACAGTTCAGACAGTTTTAGAGGCTTTTCAGACTAAATGTTTAGACAGTATTCAGTATTTCAGATTCTAATGCTTTATCAAATTTTATCATTTCTCTTTATCAGTATTGCAGTTTTGAACCTTATGGCTTTTCAGCCCATTATTTCTCATTATACAGTGTTATTACTCATTTATTGTAGTAGTACTAGTCATGGTTAGCTTGTGGTCCTTCGAGATTATGAGCACCATGTAGCATCCGGGGTACCAGACTTGGGGCATTACATACATCTCCCCCTTGGGATATTTCGTCCCCCAAATGATACTGACTTGGCTGAAGTACTAAGGAAAGACTGAGATAATGCACAAGACACTTACAAACTGAATCATAGCTGAATATTTGGAATATGTCTAATACCTGATACATAAACTGAACTAAATTTTATGACTTGCATGTTCGTGAATGAATTACCCATGAATAGAAAAGATGGGAAACCATAGGAACTTGTTTGTCTGAATGCTAATCTGAATTACTGGCTATACGGACTGAATCATATCGAAACCAAAACTCTACTATACATTCCACTTCAAAACTGCACTTCACATGAGGCTACTTAAAATATTCGCATAGTCACTGATAAAACTACCTACTGAAGTCTGAGCTAAAATGAATTCTCTTACTATGTTCAAGCCTACTTAATTCTATAAAGTGAACCCATAAAATTGTAATACTAGTCCGAATCATGAATTTAATACCCCCTGTGCTTTTATAACTTCTAATCATCACTATCTTGACATAAGGATAGGGCACTAAAAGGTTAGAACATGAGGACCTGAAGCATGAAAGAATAACTTTGACACTCAAATGAGGCTTGAGGAATAAAGTATCAATGACATGAATTCAGCATAGAGGTATGAACTGAGGACATACATGGCATAAATCTAAATTTCGCTGATCATTAAAAGTATGAAAAAGGGTCAAAAATACCCCTGAACTATTTGAAATGGATCAAAAATACCCTTTATTTATTTTTTAGCTCAAAAGTGCCTTTTTGTTTGGTTTTTTGGCTCAAAAATACCGTTTCATTAATTTTTTGACTCAAAAATATCCTTATCTCTAACGGAATGCCACCCAACACACCACGTGAATAAAAAAAGTCACTTGATTAGTCCACGCCAACATACACAAATGAAAAATCACTTCATTTAATCTATCTAAGCATCAACCCATTTTTTTTATTTAAAAGACCCAACCCCACTCATATTAAAAAAATCTGGTTCAAGAGAAAAAATATTGAAGAATTTGATTGCTTACTTTTCATGTGATGGGTTCAAATATTTTGAATTGATCAAGGCGAAAGATGAAGATACAATTAGGTCCTTAAATTGTTGATCCGAAAGAATCGGTTTTTAATCGGGTTGTCCCCAAATAATTGGATCCTCAAATAGTTGATCCTACTTCCAAGAACTCAGATTTCTACTGGATATCCTATCTAAATTTGTCTAATGAGGAACCTAATTATAGTGAGAGGAATGGTAATTCAGAGATGAAATTAGAATTTGGAGAATAAAATTTTAGTGGCAATGTAGGACAACAACAAGTTGATGGGGTCAAGAATTGCTCGAGTTAGTGTCGTAACTTTAAAAATATAAAATAATAAAATATAGGCAGTGAAAGGGATGATATGAGGAAAAAATTAAAGAATTGAATTTTTTCTTTTGGTTCTGGTTTTATGAATATGGATCGGATTGAATTTTTAAATAGAATAAAATGGGTTGATTGTTAGGTGGATTAAATGCAGTATTTTCATGTGTACGATGATATGGACTGATTAAGTGACTTTTTTTTATCTATGTAGTGTGTTTGGTGGCATTCCATTATAGAGAAGGATATTTTTGAGCCAAAAAATTAATGGAGGGGTATTTTTGAGTCAAAAAATTAATAGAGGGGTATTTTTGAGCAAAAAAAACAAATAGAAGGGTATTTTTGAGCCAAAACAAATGACGGGTATTTTTGATCCATTTCAAATAGTTTAGGGGCATTTTTGACCCTTTTTCATTAAAAGTATAGCAAGGGTACTAAAACTGAACATGTTGTAAAGCATGAGTACATAAGTCATGAGCTGCATGACCTAAGTTTGGAGTTCATGATTTCATAAAACATGATTCATACTACTGAGTGAGTTGGAGCTCCCCATACTAGGAACTGGAAGCGTACATAGTTTCCTATAAAGTGCATGAATATAAGATGTGATGATGGACATAACATATAAGGCATGAGTAAATATCATGATGGCTGTAAAACTTTGCACTAAGATAAGAATAGGTTGGGAATCGTCCTCCCTTACTGCTTTTCTACACATACTAGCATCACTACTAAAATCTGAGGGTCTGACTTGGTTACTTGTTCTATCATCTCCCCCTTAGCCTTAAGCCATCATTCTAAGTCTGTGAACTACTTAATAAACTCTAAGTGAGCTGTAACCACTTTACTCTAGAGCCTGAGGTATAACGATACACATAAATACTAAAATCCCATAGAATATACTACCCTTAACTTTCTTTATCTTCTGCAATCATCATCACATACTTACACTCTTCTCGACACATACATGCCTCACTAAACACATCATCATACTTAATTTCAAATCAATAAACTTAAATTATTGCATACACTATTCAAGCTTACTGATTTACTTTTATACAACTAGCCCCTTGAATATATAATCTGCTCAATCTAGATAATGTTATCCCAACTCTACTACTGCTAAACTTCTGGGGTTATGATTCTAACTCTAAATAACATACTGTAAAGGAGATTATAAGAAGGGATCTGAAAGCACACCTGACTTTTTCTTAACATACGATTTTCATGAACATGAATGAAATATTTCAAACTTTAGGATATAAGGGCACTGATGGGATACTTTCTAAGTGAATATGCAATCCCATAACTGTCTATGAGGACTGGCTGAGGAAACTCTGCCCATAGAAATTTGAGCTTCATTGTTTCCGTTACCTCAAAATCAAGGTAGAAATGGCATGAATAGAGCAAGATGAGAATCTGTGTAAGTTTCTTAGAGAACCATGCTATAGAACGATCTGAGACATGAAAGAAGTGAAACATTTCCTAAATTCCCTGTAGCCTCTCGAAGAAAAGTACGGATATTTTTGTACCGTTCTACAAGACTCTACTAGACATGGCTTCATAGACACCCTAGTACCCTTGAACTCTGTGCTTTGATACCAAGTTGTAACACCTTGAGAAAATACCCTGAATGCCACACAGTGTTTGGAACCACAAGTGATCCTAATCTAGCCCATGAACTGGAATACTATTAAGCAACTAAATTATAATACATTAAATAACAGGTTTTGCTATGTGGAAACATAATCATACTGAAAATCTGAAATAGAAACAATATTAATAAAGCTTTACAATCTAAAAAATCTTAAGAAAGAAACTGAAATTACATGACTGACTTTGACTGACATCTATGAAGCATCTACTATACTAACTATAGATAGATGGTCCATGCCTCCAACTACCACTAATCAATACATATGAAAAATAAATGAAATGTACATGAACTAAAACTTTCTGGAGTTACAAAAGAAGAGAACCCATCACTTGCTGGCTGGAAACTGCAACTATCTGATCATAATGTGCAGGCTATAAACGGTATCTACATTATGAAACAATATATCCGAACAAACGTATATATGGATCAGTACTTCTAGAATGTACTGAATATTCAGGGGTGAATGCAATAGTAAAACTAATTTCATACATAATCATAAAACATGCATGCTAAGTGTAAGTAGACTCACAAATAGGCTGGAATAAAGTGAAAGCTGAAATATCTTAAAACATAAGTAACAAACATAATCTGGTAAGCTGGTGAATCTTTACACAGATTCTGTAAGACTTTACTATTATGATATAAGTAAAACTGAAGCTGGGATACGGTAAAACATGGATACTGTATGAATGTTGAGTCTGAAACTATGTGAAGGAGGCTGATGTAACTCGAGGATCTGAATATACAATTATACGAAGCACGAATGCATAAACATACATAACCAAACATAACATATTCTAAGCTTATATGATTAACTGAATAACTGATAGTTGAATACTGGTCATGTAAGGCTAAATTGTACTTATTCTGAATAACTAGGATGAAACTATGGAGTACTATGATTTTGAGGTAAGGACTATCAAAATAACATGAGATAACTGAGCATGAATACGTGAAAATTGTAATATCTGAGAATGTAAGACCAAGCGTATAACATGATTTGAAATAGTCTATAAACTGAAATACCGAAATACTAATAACTGAACGCTATGGTCTAGTGAAATTGATCTGCACGTGGTACTGAGTACTGTAACTAAGATTGTGGGAGGTATCATCTAACTGATATGCCCCAATCTGAGCTAATCGGGGTCCAACCTGTAACCCCAGTTTGAAGAGTGTTAGTATTGTGGCACGGGTACTAACGCTGGATATATGGATCCACTACACTGATGTCCTAAAGGACAAAAATATCAAACCTAAACTAATGGGTAATGCCTGAGAGGTAGTCAATCCTAAACCCACAAGTCACTCCTCACATCTGACGTTGGCTATGTAGTTCTGGAATACAGGGACTACTACTAATGACTCTGCCTAACTAATAGAGAATCCTCCATCCTTGCATTTGCTCGGTCCTAAATCCTACTCCCAACTGGAATGATGCGGATTACTAACTGGTGCATTCACTGATAACTAATAATTGACAATCTCAAGTCATGGTATTCTGAAATAACAGTGCATACGGATTCTGAGGCAATAATAAATATATAAATTGATACTGGAACTGAAACTGGACTAAGTTTAACTGAAATGATACTAACTAAATTACAAGACTCATGTTTAATCTGAAACCATTCTGAATATTCTGAAAAAGTATGTAAACAGCTAAGTTTTCAGGTATTCATAACCTCCAGGACTCTATAGCAATAACAACAAAAACACATGAGAGCATTTGAAACCATAATAAGTAAGCATTGCTCCAAAATCATTACTTAGGCATTTCCTCAAACACTTGAGGGCCATGAATTAAAACATAGGAATAGTTAAAACATGTGAGCATAGCATGATTACATGACTAAGAACATGAATTGGGGTATTTACACGAACTTTGCTTTAAATAGGACATGGGTGTTTCATCAAAACATGTAAAATAAAATCATATCTTGAACATAAGAATGTCTTAAACATGAGGGAACAATAGAATTACATGGCAAAATTCATAAGTTGGGGATTCATCTAGAAATTTACTTAATATGATATGGGAATTTTATCAAACATGTAGGAAGAATGAATTTAAAACATGGAAATGTTGCTAAACATCATGAATTTAGGATGTATCATGGAATTTACTTGAATAAAGCATGAGAAACCCAAATTCATAGCATGGAAAATTCAAAATCTTTCATGGAATCATACATGGGCTGAATTGGATTGAAAACACCATGAAAACATGAAATTAAATCTTTCTTGAACATACAAAATTCCATAATAAGAATAAAAATTCATTCTTTAGTTGAAAAGAGGATTTTTCAGCTCCATGGATGGAAGAGGGCCCATGGATGAACTCCCACATACCTTAAAACTTTAAATCTTGAAGAAGAAACAACATCTTGAAAGCTTTCTTGAATTGAGAAACTTGATTCTTGATGGTTCTTGAAGAGGAGAATTGAATTTGATATTCTTGGGATAAGATTAGGATTTCTTGGAGAGAAAAGTGAAGGAGAATTGACAAATAATGCCTAAATGACGTCTTAGCTCATGCATTTATGACTTGTCTTGAGGGTAAAAGACTTAACTGCCCCTTAGACATTTAAATTCGTGACCACATCAAAATTCTCCACCTTACCGCGACGCCGTACCATCGTAGTAGCTTGCTGCCTCACACAAAAATGGCTATAACTTTTAGCTTGAGTATCGGATTAAGACGAAATTGGTATTGTTGGAAAGATAATTCAATTACCTATAATTTGATGGGTTTTCAGCTGTAAAATCCTACATATATAAAAAGTTATACACTTTTAAAGTAGACCCCTTTAGAATCGAACCCCAAACTTTGGACGAATCTAAGGTTCTTAGCTCAACTTGGCTCTAAGTGATTTCTAGAAACATTATTCACCTAATATTCACCTAATAAGGAGTCAAATATATGACTAAGCCTCCATCACTTAGTGGAATTTTCAGGTTCTAAGCTTCTTATGTATGCACTAGGAGCTGAACTGAACTAAGGATAATACGGGGTATTACAACTTTCACATTTGAAAGAAAGAAAATTTATTTTTGGAAAGTAAAAAGTGATTTTTACAAAAAAAAGTGTTTACTTTAGAAAAGTAAGATGGTTGATCATAAAGTGTTTATTTTAGAAAGTAAGATGGTTGACCATTTATTTGGGAGAAAATAATTCTTTTGCGGGAGTAGAAGCTTCTTTTTTAGAAGATAATATAACTAGTTTTTCTACAAAAATACTTTTGAGAAAAAAATGCATTTAGAAGCATTTTGAAAAATTTTGACCAAACACTAATTGTTATTTGCCAGTCACATGTGCTTTTAAAATTTATTTGCTAAACACAAACTATTTTTTTATCAAAAATATTTTTTAAAAATAATTTTTAAAATAAGTTGATTTTAAAAATTTGTCCAAATAGATTAATAAATTGGCATCCTCCTATAAAGTAATATATATGACACTACTTTAAATTAGAGGAACTTTAAATGGAGTTATGGTTTTCACATTCATTAGCTACAGGTAGGGATGTCAAATGGAAGGCTGTATTGAATTTGGACAGATAAAATATGTTGATTTAATAAATTATTGACTTAAAATTAGCCTGAAAATTACTTGGACAAAAATATATTAAATTATGAAGCGGTCGTGATGCGTCCTCAGTTATCACATTCTCGATCTCGCCCAAACAAAAAAAAACTGTATGTAGAAGATTCTTCATGGTAAAATTGTCTTTCTTCTATCAAAAGTAGACCATAGAAGTTATCAAAAGATATTTCAATTTGTATAGTGTCAAGGGACCTTGTAAAAGGACGATAAGGCACTGGTATACTATTTAAACATACTCAACAAGATCCTCCTCCTTAACATATTTTAATGTTGCAGGTTCATCCTCTAAATTCTTGAGATTTTATGAATATATTGTTGGAAAAGGCAAGCACTATCAAAGTGCACGATAGGATAGCAGCGAAAAAATATCCAAGTCTAAACTTTTACTTTTTAATTTGAACCAAGAGGAGACAAGAAAACCAAGAAAAACAATTATAATAGGCATAAAATATATCAACCATACAAATACGACAAGATAAGAATAAAGGCAATCACATGAAACACCAAATTTACATGAAAAACCCTTTGATGTGAAAAGTAAAAAATATACGGGACCAAAACATCCACTATAATCACCAAGAGTTACAATATTGTTATCCAAAATCGGCCACAAAACAAGTGACAAACAACAAGCAACAACATAACAACATAGCACAAAAACTAGAGAATAAAAAGGTGCAAAAATATAAAAAAACATGGTTGTTGTTTAGGAATGAAAAATAGAAAGTACAAGCCACCAAATCCAAATTCATCAGTTCCTAATAAAATATTGAGATGAGAGAAACAATCATTCCAAAACTTAGCTCAATCGGACAAGAAACGAAATGGAAATCGCAATTTGAAGTTGATAGTTGTGGCTAAAATTTTAGTTCAAAAATCTACACATTTTTTCTCTTTTGTTGCTGCTAAAACTCTCTTTTTGGATGTGAAATAAGACCTAAAAAGATCTATATATAGGCTCCATATTAATCATTCTATGGACAAAATTGGGTTGATCCATATTAGGTTTTATTTATCCACATAGGAAGGGAAAAATACCCATGACCCAACAATTCTCCTCCTCCCGACTATGTGGAGGAGACCGTCATCCTAGCGATCATGCAACAATCTTCAAACTTTCCTCTTGGCAAAGCTTTAGTCATCATGTCGTAACCATTATCATCTATATGAATCTTCTTAAGTTCAAGCAACTTAAAATTCAAAACATCTCGAATCTAATGGTATCTAACATCAATATGTTTAGACCAACCATAAAATATAGAATTCTTGCCAAGATGTATCGCACTTTGATTGTCGCAATAAAGCACACACCTCTCTTAAGCAACACCAAGTTCCCTCAAGAATCTCTTCATCCAAAGCAATTCTTTACAAGCTTCAACAGTAGGAATAAGCTCAGCTTCTATAGTATATAAAGCAACACATTTTTGTAACCTAGATTGCCAAAACACAGCTCCCCTTACAAAAGTAACCAAATACCCAAAGTAGACTTACGAGTATCAACATTACCAGCTATGACTGAATCAGTTTAACCATAAAGAATAGGCTTTTCTGTACAAAAACACAAAATCAGACTACAAGTGCCACAAACATATCTTATAATCCACTTCACAACATTCTAATATTCTCTTTCAGGATTAAAAAGATAATGGCTACTAATACCAACAGCATGAGCAATATCGGTCTTGTACAAATCATTGCATACATCAAACTGCCAAGAGCTAAAGTATAAGGAACTCTCTTCATATCTTCCTTCTCATCATCACTAGAAGGACACTGATTCATGCTCAATTTGAAGTGCATAGCTAAAGGTGTAGTAACAATCTTAGCCTTGTCCATGTTAAACCGAAGTACTTCTGAATGTACTTCTCTTGTGATAACCACAACTTTTTGTCCTTTCTATCACGGATAATCTGTATGCCAAAAAACTAACTTGCGGGTCCAACGTCTTTCATTGACAAACACTTACTTAACTTTTGCTTTATGTAACACCCCGATTTTCTGAATCGGAATGCTACACGGTGCTTATGACCCTGAAGGACCACAAGCTAACCTATGACTGGTATCTGTACCTGTGCACTACAATATATAATGTAATAATGTGGAAAACATGAACATGTAGGCCATAAGGTTCAACTGAATAAAGAATCTATAAAGTAGTAACATCCGTATGGGTGAAAGATACCCAAAATAACTGAAAACTGAATCAAATCTGAACTAAATCTGAAAGTCTCTAAATACTGTCTGAATAAAGAGTTGAAGGAGCATGTCTCCAACTAACTCCGTCTAGTAAAACTGAGCTGAAATAATAAATGAAATAAAATAATATTGTATCATCCTCGAATGAAGAGGACTCACTATAACTCTGTATACTGGAATACAGCTGCTACTGCGGGTCTGGAACTCGTGACTCTGAACCTATGGTGTAATATAAAAAGAAAGCACCATAGCACAAATGTGTTAGTACAATTGGGGTACTGAGTATACGAGTGAGGTAGGCTAACGTAAAGAGTTTACATGCATGAATAATGCAAACTGACTGACTGATATGAATGTAAGAGTACAAATATACATACATAGTAACTGAGATCGTGAGTACGTGATAGCTAAATCTATATGCTAATACATGGTTTACTGATAACTGACATGGCTGAAACTGTAGTTCTGATAGCATGGCTGACTGTGCCTGATAGTCTTGAATCTAATAGAACTTTCTGAGTCCCATGCTATAACTGAATTTGACTGTATCTAACAGTCCTGGTATACTGATATTTGAAGAAATGTATGAGTTCTTTTATTGAGACTGAGTTTGAAACTGTAGGAGGTAGTTGTTTAACCGACATGCCCCATGTGTGCCATTATGTCTAAGATGGAGTCCAATCTCTGCCCCGACTGGAGGGGTGTCAATACCGCGCCACTGGTAAGGACCATTGTGAGTGACCCTTAGCTGGAAGGTACTCAAAACGAGAGCGGTGGAAACCTTGAAATGACAGGTTAAGCCACCTCATCAACCCTAATCTGACAGGTTAAGATGTCTCAACCTATGCTGGCTACATAATTCTGGAACGAAAGGATGACTGCTAAGAATCACACCCTGAACTTGTAGGTAAGTTCCCATCCTTGGGTTCACTCGGTGCTAACTTCTACTCCCATCTGAAGAGACTGAACATAATTCAACTGACTATACATGGACTGATTAACTGACTTCCATTGACTGAGAGAATAGTACTACTATCTGATAGTTAACTAAGCTCATGAGATTTCTGAGGTTTCCTGAGTCACATGACTGACTGAGTTCTATAGATTATAGCTTGACTGAGATTATCGTGACAACATGACATGGCTCTAGGCACACATCTATATTTTTTGAGTACGAATACCCCCAGGACCCGATAGAAGGAAACTGACACATATGACATGACTTTATCACAAGATTGGAGTCCACAATTCATAATATCATAGGTATGGGATCTTATACTTCATGTAGTTATTCAATATCTTAAACATTGTAGGGATTGCATGAATATATTTCGTGTACATATTATACATATCCATTATCATACATGCTTCATTCCACAACAATAGCAACACATCAATAGCATGGAATTCATATTTAAGTATATAGCTAACATAGAATTGTCATTTAGATATCATGGAACCATGTAAATATAAATTCCTAGAATCCCAAGCATTTTATCAAACACCTAGCATGCATTCTTTAAGGCATAGGTGTGTTTCATAACTTGTACCATATTACACCACCTAAATTTCATAGTTTTCAACTAACAACCATATATATTCCATGAAAACACCTTTAGATATCATCTTAAAACTTAAACAACAATCATCAACATGTACATGCTCATATCACCACAAAAAATTCACAAAATAGTATTTAAAACATGGTTCTTTAACTCTATGAACAGGTTGGATCCATAGATGAAGACTACCATACCTTAGACTAATAATCCATGAAGATAGTAGTGAAATAAGCTTGGAATTTGAAACCCCCAATCGAAACCTAGACTTGTTCTTGGCTGTTCCTCAACAAATTTTGATAAAAAGTATGTAAAGAGCTGATTTGGGGCCTCAATACTGTGTTTGGGACTTATATAGGGGGAAGATGACCCAAATACCCCTCTAGATGCGTTACTTAATTTATGTGAAAATTACCCGATTTGGGCCCCCAGCACGACGCGGAGATATCGTGTTTCCATCTGTTTATGACCTAGAAACTCACCGCGATGCGCTGGAATCACAAAGAGACACTGGAAATTGATGAACTTTATTTTGGCTTATGGCGCGACGCGCCACTGACTGAAATGACGCTGCTGAAACTTTAAATCTCCATAACTTCTTCACCGAGTGTCCGTTTTAGGAAAATTTGGTATCGACGGAAAGCTTATTCAATTATCTACAATTTGGAGGGTATAAATCTACCAGAATACCACCTATAAACCAATTTATGATCATTCAAAGATGAGCTATATGAAATCACACACAAAAACTTGGTGGATTCAAAAGTTCTTAGCTTGGCTTACTCTAAGTGACTCTTATGAACATGCTTAACACATCATAAGCTCTATTATCACTAGGATACTCATCATAATTCATGTACTCAAATATGAATCATAGGATAGGAGGGTTCATGTGTAGGAACAACGGTTCATTTTCTAGCTTAGAAATATACGGGGTATTACACTTTAACTTCTGAATCCTACAAGAATTATGAACAACAACAAACAATTCCTCAACATAAAGCAACACAATAATAAAGTCACCATCAGAGAATTTTTGCACAAAAACACAATGGTCTAAAGTAGTCTTCTTGAATTCCCGTTGACTCATAAAGGAACCAAACTTCCTATACCACTGTCTGGGAGCTTGTTTCAAGCCATACAAGATCTTCTTCAATTTGCACACATAATTCTCTTTTCCCTTAACTTCAAAACCTTCAGGTTGTTCTATATAAATTTCTTCATCCAAGTCACTATGGAGAAAAATAGCTTTAACATCCATTCGCTCAACCTCTAAATCTAGATTTAGAGCTAAGCCTAGAACCACATTAATGGATTAAATCTTCACAAATTAAGAGAATATTTCATCAAAATCAACTCTCTTTTTTTGGTTAAATCCCTTCACAACCAATCTAGCCTTGTACCGTGAAACTGGGTTACCATCTTCATGTTTCACCCAAAAACCCCACCTGTTTTTTAAAGATTTTCTGTCTTTGGGTAGTTTAACAAAATCAAAGGTATGATTATCATGCAAATATTTAATCTCATCTTCCATAGAATCAAACCACTTTTCTTTTTATTCACTTTTCATGGCTTCATCAAGACTCTCAGGTTCTCCCCGTCAGTCAAGAGTACATACTAACTTTGGAGAATAACGAGATGAAGGTATTCTCTCTCTAGTAGATCATCTGAGAGAACTCTTTAGAGCATCAACAACTGATTGTTGATCAACCATATCAACTTGCATTGGAGCATCAATAAAATCATGCTAGTCATTTTCAATATGATCATCATCTTCATTATCAACTTGATTTTCATCATCATGATGATTTTCTTTGGGAGAAGTAGTCAAAGGAATTGGATCAACATCAACTAGGCTCTCACTATTCTGATAATCAACCTTCTTAGCATTGTGAAAATCTTTAATTGTTAGGTCTTCAAAGAACACAACATCACAAATTCTAACAAGTTTCTTCTCAACTGGATCATAGAGATGATAGCAAAATTCATCTTGACCATAACCAATGAAGATACACTGCCTAGTTTTAACATCCAACTTTGACCTTTCATCCTCAGGAACATGCACAAAAGTTTTATACCTAAAGACTCTAAGATGATCATAAGAAATATTCATACCAAACCAAACTCTGTCAGGGACATCACCATCTAAAGAAATGATAGGAGATAAATTGACAACATAAGTAGTAGTATTAAGTGCTTCTGCCCAAAAAAAATCTGGCAGCTTAGCATCTGGAAGCATATATCTAACCCTCTAAACTAGAGTTTTGTTCATCCTCTCCACTAAACCATTTAACTGAGAAGTGTTTGGAGGAGTTTTCTGAAACTGAATACCCTGATCTCTACAATATCTATCAAAAGAACCAATATTCTTACCACCATTATCTGAGTAGATGCATTACAACCTCTTCCCTGTTTACCTCTCAACCAAGGCCTAAAAACCCTTGAACATATTAAGTAATTGATCCTTATACTTCAAAGAAAATACCTAGAGTTTACGAGAATGATCATCAATAAAAGTCACAAAGTAAAGTGCACCATCATGATACCTAACTTTAAAAGGACTACACAAATTAAAATGTACCAACTCCATCAAATTAAGATTTCTTGAAAGTGGATGACTCTGAAAAGAAACTCTTTTCTATTCATTGGTGAAACACCTAGGCTTTGAACCATGAGAAGAATATCTTCTTTTTATGTCACTAAGTAAAGTACGACTAGGAGTATGAGTCGTACCCTTTGGATATGAGTCGTATCCTTCTCTCCCTCCCCTCTCATACCCTAGAAAGTATGGTGAGGGTCAGTCGTTGTCCTAGGTATGAGTGATCCTCCAACTAATTGTAACTTAAGTTATGATTCATACCAAGACCAATTGTATAGAGTAATTCCTTGATCAAAAGTGAACTATTTTTGGTACCGGTGATATGTATGAGTTAGTGCATAAGTCGTACCCTTTGGATACAACTCAAGGATATATAGTCGTACCCAAACTAGTATAGGTGACCTGGGATAAGCCTAGGGTATGAGTTAGGGTACCACCCATACCCAAGGGTGTGGTTCCTTAAGTGAGTTGTACCCCTGCACGGGCTCATTTTCCAGCTTTTTTTCCATCTTTAACCTAAGGACCTTGTGGTCATTTTCTACACCCAAAACCTAAGTCCCCTCACTATATAAGTGTTTATAGCCTCCTAAAAATCCATTTTTGATGGATCAAACACCCTAAATACTCTTACGAACTCATTTGTCAAGAATTAGAGGCTAAGGTTACAAAGGTGATCGTCGAGGAGTAAAGTGAAGTCAAGACTCTTGGTGAATCAAGTTGTCTAAGGCATGTAACTCTTCCACTTGATAAATAACTCTAAACCATTGTATTTCACACTTGGATTAGTAAGTGTACGTAGTGATTTTGAAATTAATTGAAAAAGGATTTTTGTTGTCAATGAGGAATAATGTTTGTTCATGCTTAAACTTGTGATTATGCATGTTATTAGTAATGGTTTGAATGTATGAATACTTGTCGTATGTGGTTACATATATGTATTGAATAACCCTAATAATGAAGAATTACCCTATGAAATTGATCTTGCTAAAGGTATGCACACAAGGCGTTTGTGAAAATGTCTAAATGAAATATCTAGTCACATGTTAATGGTGTATTGAACTATGGTATTGGTCTAGTGAACATGAATGAGATATAATATTATTATAGTGAATGTGAATACTTGATAAGTGGTTGGTAAGGGCATTGTTGGCCATGTATTGAGTCATAATGAATATGAATGCTTGGTAAATAATTGGTAAGAACCTTGTTAATCATGTAATGGATTAATTTATAACTTTAGATGGTGTGATGTCCCAATAAGTATGAATGGTTGATAAATATTATTGTAATGATATTTTTAGCCATGTAATTAGTAAAATTATGACCATATAGTTGATGGCTAAGAAAGGGGTTCATTTCCCTAAACATAAGCTTGAATTGTATGTGGAACTAAAGTATGGTATAGAGAGGCTAATGAAGCTTGAATGTCTTGAAAGGTTCTCGATGACTATAATTTGAATTAAATGATGATTTGAGTGATGACATTGTTCTAATAAGTGGTTAATCGATGAATACTCCCATAAAGACCTTATGGTCCTGTATGGTGTTGATATGGGTAAATGGTTTAATCCTTTAAATGTGAAATGGATTGAATGGATGTTAATGCATGAACTAAAAGGGGTTAAGAGTTCAAATGTCTCCTAATAATGGAAATAAAATTACTAGTGGTTTGCGTCCCTAGTCCGATGAATGGTTTGTGGTTTGAGTCCCTCACCCTATGAAGCGAATAGTGGTTTGAGTCCCTAGTCTGATAAAGGGATTGTGGTTCGAGTCCCTTTCCTAATCGTATGACTTGTGGTTCGAGTCCCTCGCCCAATAAAATGACTAGTGGTTTGAGTCCCTAGTCCAATGAATGGCTTGTGGTTCGATTCCCTTACCTAATGAATCGCTTGTGATCTGAGTCCCTTGCTTAATGAAAATTTTTGAATCTATAATTGTGGAAAGTTGGAGTCATTCACCTTGTGGAATAGGAATGAGTGAAATAAAAATGCTTGC
>JAPEIP010000007.1:178709326-178727160 GCA_026120095.1 Capsicum chinense
CAAATATCTTACGCAAAATTTAGATATGAAATACACATTTAAAATATACTGTACATAGCATATACAATTCATATCAATAACAAGATTTTCGAATAGTACCATGCCTTCTCCACTTTCTCTTGTTCAGATTCAGAATCTGATGCAACGGGACTTGCAATTTTACTACATTCTCCTTTTTCATCCGACTTTTTCCTTTTCGATGATTTTTGAAATTTTGTGGGAGATGAAGTTTTTGTCAATCCTTTCCTATTCATTATTTCCACAATCTTTTCGGAATCTTTATGGTGCTTAGATCTCAACTCTTCAATGGTAACACCTTCATTAGAGAAAACATTAGTAGAACCCAAATTAAAAACTTCATCTTGTGTTAAACCAAGACTAAACGATGGTAATTCATCGGTAAGTAAATTCTTCGGTTGGTTTTCTCAAACTGAACAACTTCGATTTGCATGTTGAGCCATTATAAATTTTAACAGAAAAAAAAATTGATCCGAAATAGAGAATTTTTGCAGAACTAATATTGAACAAAAGGCGACACTAAACACATTAACAAAAATTAAATGGAAAAAAGTAACATGAATTAACTGAAAGAAATACTTACCTTAAAAATTGGGTATGATCTTTATCAAGATCTTGGGAGAGATATGCGGAAATTGGAGAAAAAAAAAAGAAACGAAAGTTGAAGGGAAGTAAATTGGTAAAGTAGAGTAAAAGTAGGGATGTGAAAAGTCTGAGGTGTATCACGCGCTTTTCAAAAAAAATAATAAAATATTACTATTTTTGTTATAAGTTGTAATTTTACCAAACTATTGTTATTTCTTGTAATTAAAGTCTTAAGGTTGTTAGTTTATATAATTTTTCCTAAATATCCCATGTCCATTAAAAGTATTCTAGTTATCATACAGTTTTTCTAAAATGGTTTCACACATAATGATAGTTTAGGTGATAACATTAGATAGAAATTTACCTCCCGGTTCATCCTACATCAGCCACAGGTATGGAATACAAGTCCCTAGCACGACTACACAATGGAATTCGATCTATGATACTTCAAAAGAAAAATGCCTTTTTAATTTATAACAAAATCATATATTGACCATCCCAACACTTTAGCAACCTTTGCATCAGTTTACGTTATATTTATCCAATTCACAGGAACTATGGAAGAAAGTTGCAAAACATTTTCATGCAAATTATTTCAAAATGTTCAGAGTTCGCACAACAATCCAACACATGAAAAGTTGAGACAAACATGGACAACCCAAAGGTTTTGCCACTGCAGTAGTTGATTACTGATGCAATGATGAATCTACTGTAGTAGTGATTCGTGAAAGTTCAAATAGGGGAAATGTTTCATTTTTCCTCCTTTCAAATTCTCTCTATGCAATCTCCTTCTGACTTCTATTTTAAGATAATTTCTCCATCTTTACTACTTATTTTATGCATTCTCATTATAGAATTATAGAAACTGCATTAGAATGTAGGGTTTGGGTTGATGTTTGGTACAACCTTTGAGACTTGAGTTTTGATGGTGTTCTTGAACAAATGATGAACATGTTAGGTTTTCTTATGTGTACAGCGCTCGTACAGTATCTAAGGCATAAGATTGACATGTTCATGTTGAATTTTGGCCATGGAAGGGTTAGAAGGTAAAGGATTATATTTTCCAATAAATTTAGGTAATTTGATGGTGAAATTAAGTTTTATACACTCCCATTTTGGTGTAAAAAGTTTCATACAAACTAGACTAAGCCTGAACTACCCTTAATTCTTAAAATTATGGAGAAAATTTAAAATTCACTATAGGTGAGGAGGTTGATGGGTTAAACATAATAGACCATCACGGTGGTCATTTTTATACGGCAGTGGTTCCATTATTGGTTAACTAACTGTTGCGGCAATATCTGGAAGTAGCCCTTAAGGTTCTTATTCTTGTAGTTTCAAATTTATTCCCTCCCATAGCCTATCATAATATGGTTTCTAACCTTGAAATTACAATGTTTGCATGATATCATGGCCCAACAATAATGCTACAGAAGATTTCTTAACATCGCCAACCGCAATCACTATGAGGGGCAGCATGATAGGGTTTTCTTCACAATAGATGTTTTGTAATGAAGGATGGGAAAGATGAGGCCTCCAACTTCTATAACCAACTAAAAGCTCTTCCGGATGGAAGATACTAACGAAGTCCATCCCTGAGTACACCCTAACTTTAGTCCAGGAGTTTTTTCCCATCCTCCACTCCATGGAGTGGTCAGTTTCTCTTCTCATAATTCACATTCGAGAAAAGAATGTCCTAGTGGACGATGCCACTATTAATGAAACTCTGGGGGTCCTACCTCAGATGTTTCCTTTAAAGCTAAAGTTTGGGAAATGTACCTGAAATGAGTGGTC
The DNA here is from genome assembly GCA_026120095.1 of Capsicum chinense. NCBI lineage: Eukaryota > Viridiplantae > Streptophyta > Magnoliopsida > Solanales > Solanaceae > Capsicum > Capsicum chinense. The sequence continues at coordinate 178,711,724 of JAPEIP010000007.1, forward strand.
AGGGTTTTAGCATTGAAGGATCGATCAAATGAGATGAAGTGGTCGGGCCTCAAAGAAACCAAGAGGGCTTATTTTTTAGCAAGAGGATAACGTGTGGCTACAACTGGTGTCTAGAAGGATTTGCCCTTTGTGAAATATAAATGATATGGTTTTCCACCAGGGCACGGTGGTGGCATGTGCTTTAATGGGGATCGTGATGAAAGTGAGGGCACGAATTATGGACAAGTGGTGGCATTTCTATACCTGGGAGAGGTCGGTGAGGATATTTTCTTTTCTTTTTTGATTATCGAGCTGTGTAGGTGAGCAGATATACCTAAGAAGGATCACAATACTATAGAGAAATATGATATATCATTTAAAATAGAGGGTCAGGGGTACACAAATAGGAGGTAAGAAGAAAAAAAAGGCCGAGAAAGAAGATCAGAGTAGTCAGGTTGGTGATGGCGAGGATTTTGGAATCCCTTCCACTCAGGCTCCCTCACCTCCTGGGTTGGGAGACTGATCTTGTGGCTATGCATGGGTATTTGGAGAGAAATTAGCTACCTCCATGGGTATTATCCTCCTTGAGCTCGACTGCTCTAGTGGACATGGCCTAATCATATGCTGAGCTCCAAAGAAAGCAAGTTGAGGAGAAGAATAAGTGTCACTTCTGGGACCGCATACTAGTGAGGATATGGAAAGTTGTGCAGGTGATGTTCAAGTGTGCCTCCCCTACTAAGAATCTCTCGAAGCTGACAAGAAAGGACACTGATAAGTTCTCATCCTTTAGCGGAATGGAGAAGGAGGGTCCAAATGCCTCGAGCCTCAGAGATGACGCCACTAGTTAGATGTCCCCCTTTATATTTATGTTTCCTTGATTTAGATATGGGTTGCCCTTGTTTGGGGCAAGTAACAAATAATTACTCATTTTATTGTTCTTGCACATTTAAGAATTTTTCATTCCCGCATTTCTAATAACAATCATTTTAGCTTATACTATCATGTCACAATCGATTTTTATCTTTGATTTTCATGAATAAAAAGTTGCTTTACAAAATTTACAAAATCTCAAAATAAGGAAAAGCTGGTAGATTACTACCTGAAACTGCTGTTGCAGTTAATTTTACCATTGAAGTGGTAAAATTCTAGTTGCAGTGCTAACCTCTAATGGTTCTACTTTTCCCTTTTTGCTAATTGTTCCTAGGTCTTTTCTCATGGTATGACATCCCCTGAACACTTACAATTCTAACTCTCACGTCACATAGCTTTTAAGTTCTAGCATGATTATATCGCGATCCAAACTATCGTAAATATAAGTAACTCCTCAACTTGATTAAACCTCATGCACTTTTACCTTATTTTCATTTCAAGTGTCATATCCCGCATGACATTTCTCATGAAATATCAAGGCACCTGGGTTGTGGGTAGTTAGTTCATCAAGAGTCAAATAGAAATTAAGGTACTTCAAATCACAGAGAGAAGGTGTACCTCAGGACACAAAAATAAAGATACATCTCGAGATTACATTGATCCTCACCATCCCTGGGTCTTTTGGCTGCATATTATACAAATCAAATTTTTACACTTAAGAATTTTGACAATCCAACAATCAGGCAATAATATGATCAAATAATAACCATCCATATAAGTAACACACATCACATTCTATCATATCACAACAAAGTATTTAGATCCTTAGTATTTGATACAAAATCAAGCAAATTTCACAACATAATCATTAAATGCCTATGCTTTTTATTGACCTCTACTGATTGGAATACCCTATTTCATCCTTTCAAATATTTGGTGAGATACCAATTGGAATCAACTAGTCCCCAACTATGATGGTTGAGATACCAATTGGAATCTGCCATATACCAATTAGACTACACTTAGGAGACAACACTAAGGTAGCATGATGGGACAGAATAAAGTGAAATAGATTCTTAGATACATTATATCCTCCTACAGATTTGATGTGGACGACAACACATCAATCTATAAGACTACTCAACATTTTTTCATGTACTGAGAGTATGGTAATTTGGAATCTAATACCATCTTGTCATTACCCGAATCCCAAATTGTGAAGGCACCTACCTAACTCACACCCCCGATATAAAAACCCTTAATAATCAACCATTCATTTAACGAGGAAGTTAAAACCATTCATTTTTAATAGTATAAATCAGTCATCTAATTAAAATAATCCTTCATTCAACCTATTAATCCAGTTAGCATTATGAGTATAAATCCAGTTTAATATATTTGATACAAAAAAGTAATGCAGAAAATAATCAATATGAATCTCCAAAAACTAGCCTAAATTGGTATAAAAGGTCTAGACAAGAAACAAAAAAGTCCATGACACACCATCCATGCAAAATAGAGATGGCATGAACAACTGCAGAGTGATAGTTGTCACTGCTATGAAAACCCAAACTGATTTCCACCATGACTATATTCTCAGTGGGAGATATAGTAAGTGTAGCATCAGTACAACCACACACACCGATATCCATCATGGACAACCAGGGATAGACACAAATAACATTAATAATAATTAGGAAGAAATCACACATCAAATAAGATTCCAATTTGTCCACAATTTATGAAATTATTAGTACCATACTTTTAGTATCTTTGTGACCTATCTGCCTTTTAATATTTTTGTGTATATTTGTTCATTAGAAATCAACGCTAACTTACATTCATTAATATTTTCCTCGCCCCTTATTTTGATTTCTGCAATTCCTAGCCCGCTATAAATAGACTTACCGACTTCATAGAATTAGGACTTGAGTCCACCTATGATGTTCCCAAACCTCCTTGATCTATTAGTAATGCAATGTGCTATGGGTCTACAATCACTCTGACACTAACATTTCCCAGTCCCTTGTTGGGAGGGAAAATAATATATATCCCCACGAAACCGTATATGTTAGGAAAGCGTAATTTAGATAACACAGAACATACCTAGCATTCACGCTTCACTAAAATGCACTACCACCATTATCAAAAGATCCAGTCCACTCAAGGGACCAACAACAATATGAAATTACAATCAAACATGCAATGCACTTGAGTAACGTATGTATGCAAGATGTGCACATAATCTCTTTTTATCCTCAGTCTCATCAACGTCATTCTTCATATCATGATCAACATCAATATCACTAACATTATCCTCCACTTATCAATAATAGCATCATGAACGGCACAATTTATATAACACATCATCGTCACCACTACCAACCCATCCTCATCAACTTGTATGGATATACATATGAAATCAACAATCACACAAAGTTCTCAAAGGAAATTATGATCCTTGGTTCATATACAAGCACCATACCTTAATCTTATTACCGTACATATATTCAGTCACATATATCTATGTAATTACGTACACCTATACCTTCTACGATACTGTGATAGTTTTATCGAGATGTCGTTACTAAATCATTAAATCTACAACTCACATTCATGTTTCCGACATCGCTCCCAATTCCTTACTAAATACTCTATCAAAATTTCATACTTGACCTCATTAACCTTACCCCAGTTATTCTATGACTCTTTCCCCCTTCCTCTGATCTACTCTGCCACATACTTGCCACTAAACCGTTTTCTAAACTATTCTACTCCCTTGGTTACGTTTATAGGTCACCTAAAACTATCTTACGTTACTAGTTACTACTAAACCTTACTTCACACTCATGTCTCGTTAGCCTTCCTTAAGGTTGTCACAATTATCTAGATTACTTAGAACACTTTTAATCAAACCCTAACCTACTGCTTGCTCTCTCATTTCACCGCACTTAACCCCCACCATACTCATGAGTCGTGGTAGTTATTCAACTAGTCGGGATTCTCACAAGTTTTATTTCATGATACGAATATCACATCATGCTATACAAAATTAATTAATCATATTATTAAAGCCTAATCGAATTTATATCATTTTTGTCCTTCCAAACACAATGCCTGAAGGCCTAATGCATGAGAACTCCCGACATTACTATTGAAGTTATATGAATCTAACTATGAATCTAACACAAGTCTAATTGTTATAATAGGAAAAACCATAACCTACCTCACAGATGAAACATACTGCTATTGAGAGGAGAGGTTGTCCAGCAAGTGTCATGGTCTCCCCATGTTGGGTTCCCGTCAGTTGTTCCTTGAAATCATCCTCACGAAGTTTGTCCTTTGGAATCTCATAAATATAGAGGTGGGAGTTTATTCTGGGTGTTTTTGAAGGGAACGAATGACTGAAGAGGGTTAAATTAAAAGAGGTTTTTTAAAATATCCCAAGCTAGTTACTGGCGAGTTTCATTGTAGGCTGTAGACCAGACTAGTTCCCTTTTCGGGCCTCATTTTTCCTCAATAAATAATTTCCCCATGTCCATTAAGATTATTTTAGTTGTCCTAAAATTTTTCTAGGGCGGTTTCACACGTAACAACATTTTGGGTCATTGCACTAATCAAGCAACTAAGATTTTCCTCATTCTATAATTGTCATTGAGTCGTGAAAGGAACTTTTTGTAGGAAATGACTACCTGGCTAGGAAAAAATGAATCAACAATGAATGATCCAAAGGAGATTTTATGATTAGTTTTGATTTTCTTATGGACACCGCAAGTTAGTGATATATGAACAATTATCATAAAAGGCTGACCAGCCATCAGTTGGCATACATAGTTTAGACAAAACTTTACACTGAAACTTCTTAGACGTACATAGCAAAAATGTAGTGTCTTTCACTGCAATCAAAACATCAATTAATACTCTTGGCATGATAGTCAAGTCTTTGGTATCTTGGAAGCAATACGTTATACACACATCCAATGATCCAAGGAAAAATTAGAATCAGGATAAGACTTTGTATTAATCCACATATGGCATATCTATAAATAACTAGCCAAAATCTTTGCCAGCCTCCTCAAATTCCCAACATCTTCAATAACTCCATTCAGATTTTCATCATATATCAATTCCAAGGCATTTCATAATTAATGGCTTCTAATTTAGAGAACTTCACACATTATATCATAATCATTGTGTTCCCAGCATTTGCGTTCATTTTATTGTGCATGTCTTTGCTTGCACTACACTGCTACTTAAAGAAGAAGAAGACGAAGAAGACAACAATGGTTGAAGAAACAGAAGTAAAGCACATTGAAGAGAATATGAAAGTTAAGGAAAACATTGTTAATGGCCCTCATGGTCGACCGGAGAGTGTGGTGTTATCAGTGGAGGAAGATTTGCATGTTGATGATGACATTATTAGGAAAAAGAATGAGTTAGAAGCTCAAAACAATATGCATGCTTCTTCTTTCAGTTATGCTCATAGCTAGTCATGTTGAGCATTAAATCATGATTTCAAATATATAAAATAAGGACAAACTATTATCAGAAAATTGTCCTGTCAAATTATTGATGTTTATGTCAAATTTGATGTTCTTTGTTTAGAGTTAATTTGTATTTTGCTTAAGAATATGATCTATATTATCGGTGATTTAAATATGCCTATAACTATGATTTCATTAATAATTACCAGTTATATCATATATAACATGGACAGTTACCAATATATAACATTGGAAAAAAAATGTATATATACAATCTTAGATTGTTTATTGCAACTGATAACAATATTTATAAGATTGCAAGAAATAGCAAATTTAAGAAAAAATGTTTTCTTTTTATATATAAAAATTGAAACAGAAATTATTCTTAATAATAAAAAAAATTACATACAAATTTCATCCACCCTATTTTATCTCTAAATCTATTTTTACAGATTATTATTATATATTAAACAAAATTTGAAAAAAAAAACGTTTTCATAACAACTGGAATTCTTAATAATAGAAAACACTTATCCATCACACACTCCCTATTTTATCTCTAAAACCGTTATTTTTATTTTTTAATAAGTCACGTCTTTTTATTTTTATTTTCTTCATACAGCAAACAAGAGACATATAGAACCTTCTTTTCTTTCTTAAACATTCCAACAAACTATCTGATATCAAAAAATTTAATTTCTTTCTCTTTCAAATCAAAATATTTCAATTGAAATACATATTTTTGCATTTGATTGAAATAATTTGAATTTAACAGTTAAAAAAAATAAATCAAAAAATGATATAAATTGATGCTTATGGATGATACTTGTTTACATTCAATTATGATACAATATGGAGAAAGATGGGACGTAAAAGGTAATATATTTTATGAAAACAAACAACATATTTTTTAAAATTTTTTACATTACTAATATGTTGTGCTGCGTTCTATGTTAATATATTCATACAGCCAATGTGTTGTGTTATTTCAATATACTTACATTGTCAATTTCATTTGATTTGTTACTTAGCGTGATATTTTCTTTTTTAATCTACATTGAAGCTTTACTTTTACTAATGCTTTTACATTTTTTTATTATTGTTTTAAATTGTAATAATAATATTTTAGTATTTGTTGTGATTGGCTTTCTGATATATAATTTTATAATATAATTTTTTTAATTATTCAATTACATCTTACTAAAATTAAAATATTCAACAATCATATATACATTATGACAGGAAGACCCAGAGATTTTTGTATTGACGAAATTATGTATGATTCAAATATAAAATATAACGGGCTGGTAAAAGTAATAGCGACTCAACTGAAGCTAGACACTAATTATTTTTGGATTGAAATTCGATACATAGTTAGTGATAGTTGTCCACCAATGATCATACACAATGATACCGAAGTTAGAGTGTATTTGGACCAAAAAATAACAACTTTAGATTTTTTTCATTAAATATCTATTGTATAATGATATATCAACGAATCCAATAGAATACACAGAACGATCAATTGTTTGTGTTGGGAATGAAAGTTATAATGAAGTAAATGTGGACTGACAACATCTATACACAAATGATTCAGTTCATTTGTTTGGATGAAGTCTGAAGGAAGAATTATTTGGTGAAGAAAGCATTGAAATTATATGTGATCCAAGAAATTCAAAGATAGCTGTTAATCAAGTTTATAAGGACAAGGAGACACTTGCAAATGTTATGAAACTTCATGCATTTGTGAATCAATTCTCATTTCACATCAACGGTCTAGTTCTAACAGATAAAAATTTTGGTATTCAATATTTCTTGAAAATAATAAATTATGATTTGATATATTAATTTGGTTTGATTGTTTAATGCTCGCTTATACTGCATGTTAAATAGCTATTACATGGTTTGTCTGGTGAGTGATTGTACATGATTTCTTCGAACTTCAAATATGAATGAATCTGAGATTTTCAAAATAAGAAAGTATTGTGAAATACACACATGCTCAATAAAAGATCAGATATATGCGAGGCGACAAGGAATGACAACTGTTATCGTTGGATTAATATTGCACAATTATGTAAATGTTAAAAAAGTGTACACCCCAAATGATATTATTGCTGACATAAAGAAACAATATGAGGTGTCTTTAACTTACAATCAAGCATGGCGTGCAAAGAAAAAGGCATTTAAGATGTTACGTGGTGATCTTACAAAATCATATAAAAAAAATTTATGTTACTTGTACATTTTGGGCAAAACTTATCCTGGATCTGTTTTTAGTTTGCAAAAAATAGATGAAAATTAATTTTTGTATGCTTTTATTGCATTAGATGCTTCTATTAGAGGTTGGGAATATTGTAGGCCAATAGTAGTTGTTGATGGAGCTGCTCTAAAATCACTATATGGTGAAACTATTTTGATTGCATGCACTTTGGACCCTGGGGGTAACTTTTATTATTGTTTTCTATTACAACTGTATGTTTATCTATGTTGCTGACTTTGGTATGAATTTGGTATGAATCTGATATGAATTTAGTTATTTATCTGTTATTTTGAATTATTTGTTTAATGAATACTTATCTTGCATATACTTATTGAATGAAATCAGGTCATATACTACTAGCAGCGTATGCCTTGTTGATTCTGAGAATATTGCATCGTGGACATGATTTTTTGAAAAATTTAGAGAAGCATTTGGTGAAAGAGAGGGTATGTGTATCGTATCAGATAGAAACGATAGCATATGGAAAAGTACTTCAACAGTATATCCCAATCTTTCACATCATGCATGCATTTGACATTTGTAGGGGAATATAAAGATGAATTTTCGTAAAAATATTGATGAAATGCGAAAACTTTTTTTTGCCATGGCAAAGGCATATACTCTGCAATAATTTGAAGAAATAATAGGGAGGGTGGATCAAATAGATAAAAGAGTGAGGAGATTATTGTTTGAAGTTGGATATCACAAATGGGCAAGAATATATTCTACAGTTAAAAGGACTTAGACATTGACGTCAAACATAGCTGAATCAATAAACAATACCAATAGAATTGCTAGAAGATTGTCTGTTGTTTCAGTAATAAATTTTATGAGGTTGACTGTTGAATCATGGAATGCAAAACATAAAGAAGAAGCAGATAACACATTCAGAGATCTAACAATCAAATACAATGAAATCCTTAAGCAAAATCGTGAAAAATCTTACGATATGACAGTAAATTTTTAATTACGCAATAATACATTGTATAAATATTATGAATTATTTATTAATATTTTTTTAAAGATCATTATATGTTTTGAGCATGACTAAAATGTTTTTTTTTTAAGGTAAGAGTATCAACTGAATTTTTGCATACAGTGACTGGTGTGGCTAAAAGTTTCACAGTTTGTCTGCAAAGTCGAAAATGTAGTTACAGACAATTTCAATTAGATGAGATACCTTGTAGTCATGTCATGACTGCTATTACATAAAAAATCAGAATGAAGAGAATTATTGCTTCCCATATTATAGCAATAAAATTTTTCGAGATGCATATGCAATACCAGTTGAACCTCTTACTTGTGAAAGCACATGAAAAATACCACAAGAATTACTGGATGAAATGGTATTGCCACCAGATTATAAAAGGCCGCTTGAGAGACCTTCTACAGATAGATAGAAAGCACCAAATAAAGACAAATGTAAGAGATCAAGGGGGACTTGAAGTAGATGCAATAGATAAGGTCACAACCGAACGACATGCCATAAACATCCACCATGTGTTTAGTTAAAAACACATTTTGGTTCTTTCTGTTGTTTATTAAACTAGTGATATGTTTTTTGGATGATATTTTTTAAATAACGTTTGATGCTTATTTTTCTGAAGTTTTTAATTTTTAAATTCATTCAATTGAACTTTTCAATACATTTTTGTTCATGATGTGAATGGTATGTTTCAATAGTTTTGTTTGATAATCTGACAACCAGCAACTCGATTTCATGAATGTGTTCCCTATTGAATATAATATTATATTATTTCAGCTGACGGATTTGTTGAAAAGGCCGGGGATAATATGTAATATCCTTCCCCTACTTGTAGAAAATACAAACCTTGATGGTTGTTTAATTCAAAAATTAAATTATCCTATGTTAATGCCAAGATTTTGGTGCAATATTTATGTTGTTATTAAATAATATCGCTAATCAATCTATTAGTTATACGGATAGTCTTTTACACACAAGTAACTACACACAAGTAACTGCATATAAAAATTCAGATATGCACCAGAATCAACCAAATTAAAATAATATTTCAATATAAAATTTCTTGATAAATCCGGTTCTAAAAATGTGATTATGAAATATATCATTCCAATTTTGTAAAAATCTTCATTCATGAAAATAATTTTTTTGCTAGTAACTTTTTTTTCGGTATCTTTTTCACCGGTAAAATCTAAATAGAAATTTGATCTCTTAATCTTTTCCTGTCTGGAATAGTATTTTTGCATCAATCTATTCGGTACTGTCGGATCAGAAAAAAATCATATTTCTTCCCACATTTCAATCCAGTAATAACAGAAAACTCCCTTTTTTTCAAAGTGTAACTCCTTACAATTAAATCTAAAAATAATCATGTCATCTCTATCATTAACAGTTTCTACATTCAACAAATTACAAAGAAGCTAGGGTTGCACTTTAACAATTTGCATGTTCATAAAATCACTTTAACAATATAGAGTTTTCCACAGAAGATATTTTTTAGAAAAAATTAAATTTTTTTCATAACTGACTCACTTTGCTGAATGAAAAGATGCTCACTTTCAACATTCTCCAAACTCTTAATCTTAATTGGTGGTGAAGGAGTAAAAAATCCCAAATCAAAAGATGGCCTTGATAGCAAGATTGGAGTTCTGTCTTCTACAAATCTTGGACTCTTCCTGATAGGAGTAAAGTCAAATTTTAATTTATAAGACATGAAAATTCACTAAATCATATAAAGTTCTTAAAATAACCATGAAGAAGAAAGAAAAAAATATAAAAAAACACGATTACAAACCCTAATATTAAAAAAAATTACTGAATCTATTAAAACAGTAGAAAAAAACAAAAAAACTAGAAGAAAATAAAGTTCATACACAATTTTTTTTTTTTTAAAGAAACATAAACCCAGATGACAAATTAACAAGGAAGAGAGCTTTACTCGTGTAAATTTGGTAAAGAGAAAAAGTAGTGTAATAAATGCACTGACAACTGTTATACTTGAATATCGTGTAAATATAGATACGGTAAATAAAATTTAAGTTTTTTGAGAAAGGTAAAATCTCTCCCCTATATAATCTTTTCAGAATACACGTTAACATATGCAAATTATTTTTTAATAGACAAATATGAACCTATTAAGATGCATATAGAATTATATTATATATAAATATAAATAAAAAAGTCAAGTAAATAATAAGTTTTTCTGAAAAGTTAAGCCTACACTTTTAAGACTACAAATTAACCTATGATAGTATTTTCTAAAAGATAAATATGAAACCTATTAAGATACATATAGAATAGTATATATTATATATAAAAACGTAAGTATTAGAAAAGTTTTTCTGAAAAGGTTAAAATCTACACGCGGTAATCTAAGATATTAATATTTTAATAGATAAATATGAGTATTAGAATAAATATAAGATTAAAAATAAAAAAAAAATTAAATAAAAATAAATAATACTTAAATTTGTTATAACTTACAATTAAAAATATATTTCAATAATTAAGAAAAAATAGTGTTATAAGTTGCAATAAACTATCTAACAAGTATATATGGGATAATTTTCACTATAACATTCATCCATTTAATTTAGTTTACCAAAAAAAAATGGCCAAAGTATACACTACACATACACTGGCTTTATATTTTGTGTATAAATATGTATATTATATGTATAAGAATTTATATTATATGTATAGTTATGTGTATAATATGTATATGTATGTAAGCTATATGTAAATTAGTATAAAATATACACTACTATACATTGTATACATATTTTGTAGACTTGGCAACCTGAAGATATTGAGCTGTAATTTTCTCTATAATATATGCGTTTTGTTTTGGCAACACATAGATATACGTTAACTTGGCCTCAAGTATCTCTTTGAAACTTAATGATCATCTAAACATTTTAACTGTGTGTCTTTTGTAATCTTGTGGACACCCCGATCTAGCAGATCTCATTCGTAAAACTCTAGTGGCATCTGATGTATCAAATGAATGAATTAGCGGATGGTAAGTTTATTCTTTATTTATTTTTTCATGAAAAAGGGATGGAGGAAGTAAATAAGTTGATTTTGTAAATATCTTTTACATTGGTTGTTTAAGTTATCTTTCAATAGTAAAGTTTCTCGCTAGCTCGATTAATATCCTTTTTGAATGTTATTTAAGATTTTCATTGCATTTTCATTTTCTGTTCATCTGAAATTAGTGGATTATTAGTTGTCTACATATATACATTCTATCCTCCAACACCATTTAGATTTTTAAGAGTTAAATGCGTTCATTGGAACTGAAATGTAATGGAATAATATGTAAACTTCAAGTGAATGAAATTATAAAATGGAAAAAATTCACAAAATCACAACTTAACATATCTAAATTACTAAAAATTTCTTCAATTAATAAAGATTATAAATATCTCTTATTCACAGTCTCTCTCTTTAAATCTCCAGATACATAACTTCTACCCTAAAAATTAGGATATATTTATTGACCCCTAAAAGTTTACCTTAAAATCTTCTCTTCACCAATTTAATATCATTAATGTCTAACATCATCCTCCTTCAAATTACTTTTCAGAAAACTAGAGCCTCCTCATTCTCCGCCAGAGTATCCATCGAAGAAACAAAAAACGATGGTGGCGTACGGTGTCTCCAATCACCGTCAATCCTTAACCAAGCAAATAACGATTCAATAGACGGCTGAGGATAAAAATTAAAGATAATTTTTGTAGTACAGATACAACAATTCTGGGATCCCTCCTCCTTTACACCTACTATGCTCTGTGAAGCTCACGTTGGTAGAGTTTCATAACTCTGTACTACAAAAATTACAGTGATCGGGAACATTAAGTAGTCTCTCTCTTTCAAAGACGTAATAATTCTCCATTTTTCTCCAATTTATTTTTTAAAAAAACTTCAGCTGACTTGATGCAGACAAAAGTGAAAGCTTTATTACCAGTGCTACAAAGATTCAAGAGGGCCATTGATTGATCCATTGTAGATATTGTGGGTATTCCGCCTGATCTTTGTACTCACAAGATTTAACTTGAACCGGATTGTGTTCCTAGCATAGAACATCAGTCTCAGCTTAATCCTCCTATGCAGGAGGTGGTGAAGAAAGAGATAATCAAGTGGCTAGATATTGCATTGAACTCTTAATTCAAAATTATTGTATCTGAATTAATTTTACGAGATAGCAATTTTTATATTTAAGCATTTTAATTTGAGATAAATTTACTATTAGCTGAAGATACATAATTAGCTCAGTTCTATATGCATGTTTCAGGTGTATATTCTTGTATCTATATGTCTGATACATTTTTTTTATATATATCTCTTTCATATATATGTATATAGTCAGAAGGTTTCTATATGTATCTAATCTTTTAAAATATGTATCTCTGCACCTGATACATTTTTTGCATTGTGTATCTCTTATACCTTTGTATTTCAAATCTCATTTTTTATACTAATACATCATGTCTTACCATGATACGTTTTTAGCCAATATTTGTATCTCTTTTTCAGGGTTTGAAATTCATTGCAAAAAGTTGAAAAAGCAAATAGCACCAAGAAAAAAGAGAAAAAGCTAATATGGAGAAGAATATTTTCGAAGAATTGCATTATTAACTAAATGTCGTTTGTAGGGGATATTTAGATGTTAACTGAAAGATTTGCAGAGTAAATTATTCTTCAAATGAGATAATTATCGTTACTTTCCATAATTACAGCGAATTAGTTATTTGTTAAGATGTAACATCAATCATGTATCTCTTTTAATATTATGTATCTGCAAACTAAAAATCAAAATTTTATGAAATTTTGAAAAAAATTGAAATAGAATGTAACTATAAATAAATTAGTCTAAATTTAATTAAAACTTTCTTATAAAATTGAAACTAATTATAAGTTGAGTTATTTACGGATGATCGGGAACTTTTGACAATTTTATCTTTTACTGAGTTAGTTATATAGGACTTGACATTCATCATTTTTAAGAAAAATCATTCATCATCAACTTACATTTTTATTTCAATGATCGCTTTACACTTTTATTTTATGTCTTAACCAATTTTAAATAGATTTCTCCTTGAGATAAAGTGCATGCAAATTACGTATCTCCAAAAAATAGTACAATTAGTTAAACAAAAAAGGGTCAATATTTCTGAACTATTTGAGATGGAGTAAAAATATTCTCTATTTATGTTTTAGCTCAAAATTATTTCTTCGTTTATTTTTTAACTCAAAAATATCCCTCACCTTAATGGAGTGTCACTAAGCACACTACATGAAAAAAATTGTCACACGATCAATCCACATCGGCATCTCATTAAGAAAAAGGGCTAAAACTATTCCTAAACTATCTGAAATGGACAAAAATATCATTCATTTATTTTTTAGCTCGAACATACCCTCTATTTATTTTTTTGAAACAAAAATACCCCTCAGTTTATTTTTTTGGCTCACAGATACTCCTCACTTTGATGGAGTGCCACCAATCACACCACACAAAAAAATTGTTGTCACATGGTCAGTGCACATCAACATTTCATTTAATACCCAATCGAATCATTTAATCATCCAATTTAATAGCCCAGTTAATATCCGTACTCAACCTATCTTCAAACATTTAACCGGTCTTCATAAGTAAAGGGTAAAGATAAATCCACCTTTTAATTCACTTAAACTCTCCCGGAAAAAAAAATGATGCAACTAAGGATTTTGAGAGAAAAGAAAGCCCTTAGTACATGAGTTGAAACTCGATCCGTCTTTATCATGTCAAAGACTATGGGAGAGTTCAACCCATGTACCAAGGACTTTCTTTTTCCTCAAAATTCCTAATCTGCATCAATTTTTTGGGAGAGTTTAAATGAAGATGTGTTGAATTTTTTGAAGACGAATCAGATAGAGGTATTAAATGAAATGTTAAGTTGGATGATTAAGTGGGCCGGTTAGGTATTAATGGAATGCTTATGTGGCCGGACTATGTGGTAAATCTTTTTTCATATTGTGTAGTTGGTGGCACTCCATTAAAGTAGAGGTATTTGTGAGCCAAAAAACAAAGAGGTATTTTTGAGCCAAAAAATAAATAGAGTGGTATTTTTACTTCATTTTGGATAGTTTAGGGATAGGTTTGACTCTTTTTTGTAAATGGGATGCTGACGTGGATTGGACATATAACTATTTTTTTTTATGTGGTGTGTTTGATGACACTCTGTTAAAGTAAGGGGTATTTTTGAGCCAAAAAATAAACTGAGAATATTTTTACTATATTTTGAATAGTTCAAAGATAATTTTGACCCTTTTTGTTAGTTAAATGGAAAATCATTCCAACTAATTTAACTGAAACATGTGACAAAAGTTATATTTTACTCCTGAAATATTTAATATATTCCATTTATCTTTTGTTTATATTTTTAAATTCACACCCATACTATTAACAAATTATCTTATATTTATCTTTGACAGTAGCGGAGACCGGAGCTTCAATTAAATCAACAATGATTCAAAATTACTCCCAATATTTTGTTAGGAGTAATAGGCGGAAGCTACTATTTTTTCAGATGATCATAATATATTAGTTTTAAGAAATATAGCTGAAGATAAATCACTCTATTTCCTATAATACAAGAGTTAATTTTACCCTTTTTCTATTATAATTAAACAGTAAAATAGAAAACAAAAACGGAAAAGGGACATATATATCATGAACTATCATAAATGATATCTATAGACTCTTCGTTTTACTTTGCTTATGTATATGCCCCTGTCATTAACCATTTAAATTGTATATACCCTTTACACTAACGGAGGGACACGTGACACAATCTTATATATTTACCCAATT
>JAPEIP010000007.1:178727260-178762731 GCA_026120095.1 Capsicum chinense
ATATCCTCAAACTATCATAAATGTTACGCATATACTCTTCATTATACATTAGGTACGTGTACACCGCTGTCGTTTATCATCTGTATATACCCTTTACACTAACAGAGGACACGTGACACAATCCTATTATGCAGAGGAGAAACTCGGATCGAATTTTGGATTTGGATGTAGTTTGAGAGAAGTGGGTGAAGTTTTTTGACAGAAGCGAATGAAGTGTCGGGTCTTTGATTTGGTCGATATTTGTCTCTGAAAGCATATTTAATTTCGAGTTGGGTTGAGTTAATTTAATTTCAAGCAATTGATTTAAAATTTTAATTTCGAGTCTAAATTGAGTTTGAGGATGGATAGTTGGGTGGATTAATTTAATTTCGAATAAAATAAATAAAAATTGGGTGAACTTAACTTTTTTTACTGTAATTAAACAGTAAAATATAAACAAAAATGGAAAAGGGACATATACACCACGAACTATCATAAATGGTATGTATATACCTTCCTTATACTTTGGGTACACATATGCCCCTGCACTTAACCATTTGAATTGTATATACCTTTTACAATAACGGAGGGACACGTAGCACAATCTTATACATTTACCCATTTTTTATTTTATGAAAAAAGGACACATAGAGCCCGTAATTATCATAAATGGTACGTATATACCCTTCATTATACTTTGGGTATGTATATGCGTCTGTCGCTAATCATTTAAGTTGTATATATTCTTTACACTAACAAAGGAACACGTGGCACAATCCTATTATGAAGAGGAGAAACTTGAATTGAATTTTGGATTTGGATAAAGTTTGAGAAAAGTGAGTGAAGTGTTTTGACAAAAATGAATGAAGTGTCAGGTCTTTAGTTTGGTCGATTTTTGTCTCTAGAAGCATATTTAATTTTGGGTAATTGGTTAGGATTTTAATTTAAGATCTAAATTGGATATGAGAATGGATAGTTGAGTGGATCAATTTAATTTCGGATAAAATAAATAAATATTGGGTAAACTCATAGAGTTGTGCCACGTGTTCCTCCGATAATGTAAAGAGTATATAAAGATGATTAACAATATGGGCATATATGTACCAAAAGTATAACGAAGGGTATATACATACCATTTATGAAAGTTCGGGGGTACATATATTCCTTTTCCATAAAATAAATAAAAATTGGATAAATGCATAAGATTGTGCCACGTGTCTCTCCGTTAGTGTAAAGGGTATATACAATCCAAATAATTATTGACGGAGACATATACGTACCCAAAGTATAACAAAGGATATATACGTACCATTTATGATAGTTCAGGAATATGTATATCCTTCTTTTGAATAAAAATTTACTCATGGAATCGCGGTTACTAGAGAGAATGAATTATAGGTGACAAAAAAAAATTAAAATTGAGTATAGGTGACTCAAGTCTTAAAAATTAAGTGTGGGTGACATTAATTAAATGATGGATTAAGAAAGTTTGTCCCATATGTGAGAATTGCTCTCAAGTTTTTTATTTTACACTTTGACCCAATATAAAAATCTAATATAACTAAAAATGAAGGGAAAAATATGGGACCATGGCTGTTGCTCTTGTTTTCTCTCTCGTCTCTTGTATTGTTGTTGTTGCTTTTTTCTTTTTCTTCTTCTTGATTATCATCATCATTATCATCTCTTCTTGTTCATCATTATCATCTCTTCTTGTTCATCATCATCATTATCTTCTTCTTTTTCTTCTTCATTTGTTGTACCATTGTTGTTGTTGTTGCCGCTACTACTGCTACTTGACCAAATTTTTAGGTCAAACTTTTTTTGTATATCACTAGGCATTACATTATAGATGATTTTGTAAAATTATGATAATAAGTTCAATTTCTCAATTGGATATATCTGTGATTGTTTTTTCACTTTTTAAACAAATTTCTTTAGGTACCATTACTGAAGGAATAACTAACATTAGGGGTTGATTGTCATGGTGAATGAATCGAAAAAAACAATTGATATATTTGGCATTGGAAGGATGGTGAAATGTTAGAGATGATAGTGATAACAGTCCAAAGAGATGTTTTGTATGATGATTTTGCGAACTTAATCATCAACTATTATGGACTAAATTGTCGATGACAGATCTTGTCATTAGTTACATGTGCAGCTCTTTTGAAAATCAAAGGGTCGTATCTTTTAATATAAGCGATCAAGTTCATTTACGTGTTTATTTAAGTGATGCAACTAAGCCCATTTTAAGGGTGTACGTGGTTGAAAACTGATAGAGAATAAGAATCAAAACTGTAGAACAAAAAAAACAAGATATGTTTAATGATAAATTGGATGATGTGGATATGAATATTTTAGATGATGATGAGAGCGGAGATAAAGTAAAGGTGAAGGAGGATCAAACACCTACGCCCATTATTGCAAGCAATACAGTGGGCAGTTCTCAATCAACACAGTCGAGCAATCTTCACGATAATAAATAGGTTTTACAAGAGAATGACATTTAAAAACAAGGAAGAACAAGTCACTTCATTGCATTTTGCTTGCTTGAAAAAGATTTCAGACTCAATAAGGTGATTAATTTGAGTAATGTGTATTATTTTATATGTGCTCATTTGAAGTGCAAGTGGTGATTGAGGTCTATGAATTCATAAATTTTGATAGATTCGTTATTAGAACTTATGAAAAGTAGCACTCATGTGGTTCGAAGCATATTATGAGCTATAATTCACACTCCATTGCAAAGGTTATTGGTAAATACTTTAAAAATAGATTCTCCAATGGAAAATGTCCCTCTACAAGAGATATGGTCAATCAATTCCATACAGAATTAGGTTGTAAGGTGATTTATTAAAAGATTTATAAGGGCATGGAGATTGCAAAGTCATTGGTTAAGGAAACACATGAGCATAGGTATATAATTCTTGATGCGTACCATTATATACTTGCATCCACAAATCCAGAAAGTAAGATGGCATTACAGCTTAATGAAAATGGAATGTTCAAGTACTTTTTTGTAGCCTATGCTGCTTGAATTTTTGGTTTTCAATAATTGAGAAAAGTCATATCCATCGATGGGTTATTCTTGAGGAGCAAGTATGAAGGAGTTTTCTTATTGGCGGTGGCACAGGATGCAGTATATCACATCATGTCGATTTGTAGTGGTAAGTAATGTGATGCCTCATATCAATATTTTTTTGAACAAATGAGAAGTTATGTAGATGATACCGATGAGTTGTGTATAATCTCTGATGGGCATTAAAGTATCCGAAAGATAATTTCAATGGTCTATACTTCAACTCACTATGGTTGTAGCATGAGGCACCTTAGGGAAATATTCAAAACACTCTCACAATTCAAAGTCTATGTCAATTTTTTATAAAACAACTAAAGCTTATGATAGAGTTGAGTTCTTTGACCATTTCAATCAAATAAGGGATATGGTACCTACATCTCAAACGTGTCAGATTGGACAAATGGGGTCAGGCATTTTTTCCGTTAAATAGGTATATTATTATAAATTTAATGTCTTATTTGACTTTATTGAAATACTATGTCATACTAAGTAATTTTTTGGGTAGGTATAATATTATGACGTCAATCATAGTTGAATCGGTGAATGCAATATTTGACATTGAAAGAGAATTTCTTATTTTGGCACTATATGATGAAATAAAAATGAGATTTGCAAAATTATTTCACGAGAGGCGTATGGAGTTGGTGAACTCACCAAACAGACTTGTTTCTTCAATGAAAAAATAAATATCAAAGTACGTCATTTTGGGGAATAAGTTATTGGCCCATCAAATAGCCAATTACAAGCTCTGTATCAAAGGTCATGGTGATGTTGTCACAGTTGATCTTCAAAGAAAAACTTGTACATGTAAAGTTTTTGACTTGGGCAATCCACAGGTCATGGAAGTGCTTTGAACCCAATATGGTGCACAATTTGGAAATCAAATTTAGGAGTACTCATCTTCATATTATTTCGTGGAAAATACATAATGGCATATTGTGAGGATATTAATCCGGTGCCTCCTGAAGATTCTTGGATTAGTCCTGTAGAGATTTTGGAGAAAGAAATACCTCTTTCGATCCATATGTTGATCCAAGCAAATCGAAAAGAATGCGAGTGAAGAGGATATGTGGAGTCAGAGAATCATTTCCAATGAAAAAAATAAGTTCTCCATATATAAGATGGTTGGCCACAAAAGAACTACATGTCCGGATCAAAATGCATCATATTTTTTGTAATAGTAAGTATTTGTTGTAATAGTAAATAGTCTTATCTTGTTGTTGTTTTAGTTATGAACTTGATAATTTTAACTCATTGTTGGTAATGTATGTTATTTATTATAGAAAATGTGTTTTTATTTATGTTCCAACAATTAATTTATGCATCAATAAAAAAAAGTAATAGAAAATTAAACAAATACAACAGTGTACAAAAATATTTCCAACAAATGACCCAACTGTTGCAATAGGTGAGTTATCTGTTGGAAGAAATCAAAAAAAAATTCTTGTTACTGAATTGAGTTCTGTTGGAAGAAATCAAACCACTTTAACATCTATTTTGATATCTTCCAATAGATGACTCACCTATTGCAATGGATGGATCATCTATTGGAAGAATCAAAACAGTTCTTGCTATTGGATTGAGATCTTTCAATAGATAACCTATCTGTTGCACCCATCTATTGTAACAGATGGGTCATCTATTAGAAGAAATCAAATCACTTTAACACCTATTTTGATATCTTCCAATAGATGACCCATCTATTTTATGCAGTGAGTCATCTGTTGGAAGAACCCAATCCAGTAGCAAGAACTATTTTGATTTCTTCTAATAGATGACTCACCTATTGCAATAAATGGGTCATATATTAGAAAAAATCAAACCACTAGAATGCCAATTTTGATATCTTTCAACAGATAACTCATCTGTTGCAATAGGTAACTCATCTGTTGGATTAAACCAAAACAGTTTTTTCTACTGTTGGATTGAGTTCTTCCGACAGATAATCCATCTATTAAAATATATGTCAAGATCTATTTGATAATTTCCAATAGATTAGCCATCTGTTGCAATAGGTTAGTAATCTATTGCAATAGATACATATATATATTTGATAATTTCATACCTTTTGAAGACCTATTTTGATATCTTTCAACAGATGACCCATCTATTACAACAGATGGGTCATCTATTAAAATAAATCAAACAACTAGCAAGACTTATTTTGATTTCTTCCAACAGTTTAGTCATCTGTTTCAACAGATGACTCATTTATTGGAAAAAATCAAACAACTAGCAAGACCAGTTTTGATTTATTTTAATAGATTAGTCATCTGTTGCAACAGATGTCTATATCTATTTGATAATTTCTAACAGATGAGTCATCTATTGCAGTAAGTTAGTCATCTGTTGCAATATATATCTATATCTGCTTGACTAATTTGATATGAAATGATTCATATTAAACGATTATTAGGAGATAGTCTTCTTGTTGTTTTAGTTATGAACTTTATGATTTTAATTCATTGTTAGTAATTGTTGGTAACAATTAATTTGTGCATCAATAAAAAAAGGTAACAGAAAATTAAATAAATACAACAGAAAAGCAGATATAATTACCAACAACTGGTAGTCATTCATTCATTCATCACAATATTGGAGATACATTTCATCATTCATTCACATACACAAAAATAAAAATAAGGCATATATCTTAACAACGTATGCCCGGAAGGAGACATTACATTTGTGTGAATAAAAGCTAAGATTATAGGCTCTAGCTACCAAAAAACTTCACAAAAGAAGAGGGGTAGGGAGTGAGAGTCACTGGAGCTACGAAGATCAAGAACCCTGGAGAAAAAGTAATTCCACCTACTCTGCAGCTGAAATAAGGAAAAAAAACACCTTTTCAAAATGGGAACATTGTTTACAAAAGGAAAAAGTGTTGACGGATATCACCATATATTACATAGCATAAATTTTTGTAGGTATAAAGTGTTGCAATAGTTCCTTAGGTATAAACCCCGACACCTGAAAAAAACAAAGATGAACAGCTTAGAGGCATAAATATCAAGAAGGAGGAAAACTAAGCTTGAAACTACTTACTACTTACTGGATGTGAGTGTGAATGAAGATGATAGATAGAGCAGGCACATGGATTATATTGGTACAAGATGAAAGATGACCCAAAGGAGGTAACATATAGTCTCAAAGTCCAACCACCATGGGAATATCTCTCAACTGAAGCTCAGGCGAAATGATAGAGAAGAGAGAGAAACAGAAAGAGAAACAGAAAGAGGAAAGAATAGTGGAGAAACTGAAAGAAAGATGAGTAAAGAAGTTGATTTTAAATAATTGGTAGTGACTTTTGAGAAGACAAGGGGACAACAACTTTTGAAAAAGATGCTTCAAAAATATTTGAGTTCCCCAGGATTGGACCGGGTTTCGTTTTTAGGCCAGAAAATTACTTTAAGAAAAGAAATTTCTTCTAATAGATGATCCATTTGTTGCAGCAAATGGGTCATCTATTGAAAGAAATCAAACCTTTTGAAGACCTGTTTTGATCTCTTCCAAAAGATGACCCATTTGTTGTAACAAATAGGTTATTTGTTGGAAGAGATTTTTACGTCTTGAAGACCTTTTTGTTTTTTTCCAACAGATGGGTAATATGTTATAATAGATGACCTTAGCCATTGGAAGAAATCAAATAACTAGCAAGACATGTTTTGATTTCTTCCAAAAGATTAGCCTTCTATTGCAACAAATGTCTATATTTGTTTAATAATTTTCAACAGATGAGTCATTTGTTGCAACAAGTTAGTCATGTATTATAATAAATGTCTATATTTAGCTGATAATTTTCAACAGATGCGTCATTTGTTGCAACAGGTTAGTCATTTATTGCAACATACATCTATATCTATTTGACTAGTTTGTGTGAAATGATTTATATTAACTATTAGTAATAACTAAATTGGTTTAACTAAAATTACCTTTCAATTAATAAGTTCAATTATAACTTCAATGAGTTACATTGTAATTATATGATCAACTAAGTGTATTCGTTCTGAATAGAGTGATCAATTGACTAATTTGATGTGAAATTGTTCAAATTAAATCATTACTAGTAATAACTAAATTGATTTAACCAAAATTATTTTTCAATTAATAAGTTCAATTGCAACTTCAATGAATTACATTGTAATTACATGATGAACTAAGTATATTCGTCCTAAATAGAGTGATCAATTGACTAATTTGATGTGAAATGATTCAAACCAAACATTATTAGTAATAATAAATTTGTTTTACTAATATTAAAGTTGAATTAATACATTCAATTACAATTTTAATTAATTTCATAGTAATTATATGATCAACTAAGTATATTCGTCCTGAATAAAGTGATCAATTGACTAATTTGATGTGAAATGATTCCAAACAAACCACTATTAGTAATAAATAAATTTATTTAACTAGAATTAAAGTTGAATTACTAAATTGAATTACAATTTCAATTAATTTCATAGTAATTACATGATCAACTAAGTGTATTTGTCTTGAATAGAGTGATCAATTGACTAATTTGATGTGAAATGATTCAAAGCAACCCATTATTAGTAATAAAATAAATTGATTTAACTAGAATTAAAGTCGAATTAATATGTTCAATTACAATTTTAATTAATTTTGTAGTAATTACTTGATCAACTAAGTGTATTCGTCCCGAATAGAGTGATCAATTGACTAATTTGACGTGAAATGATTCAACCAAATCATTATTAGTAATAAATAAATTGAGTTAACTAAAACTAAAGTTAAATTAATAAGCTTAATTACAATTTCAATTAATTTTATAGTAATTACATGATCAGCTAAGTCTATTCGTCCAGAATAGAGTGATCAATTGACTAATTTGATGTGAAACGGTTCAAACCAAACCATTATTAGCAATAAATAAATTGATTTAACCAAAATTAAAGATGAATTAATAATTTTAATTACAATTTTAATTAATTTCATAGTAATTACATGATCAACTAAGTGTATAACCTATTGTAAGAAATTTTCATCTATTGTACCAGATGTTTATATTTGTTCGATAATTTCCAATAAATGAGACACTTGTTGCAACAAATAGTGCATCTATTGCACCAGATGTCTTTATCTATTTAATTATTTCTAGAAGATTATTGATATGTTGCAACAGGTTAGTCATCTGTTGCAACACATGTCTATATCTGTTTAATAATTTCAAATAGATGAGACATTTGTTGCAACAAATAATGCATCTGTTGTAATAGAAGTCTTTATCTATTTGATAATTTCCAACAGATGGATCATGTATTTCAACTGGTTAGTTATCTATTACAACAGATGTCTATATTTATTTGATAATTTTTAATACATAACTCATATATTGTAACAAATAATGCATTTGTTGCAATGTATGTCTATATCTGTTTGATCTCTTCGATGACTCATTTGTTGAAACAGGTTAGTCATCTGTTGCACTATGCAGATGTCTATATCTATAATGTATTTGTTGCAATATTTGAACTTAGTAATCTATTTTTAGTAATAATTTATAAGTTTTCAAATCTAAAGATAATATAGAATTCATGAAAAAACAAATGAACTTCAATTTAAATTACTAAACTGTTGTCATCAATAATATTAAAATTAAATACCATTTTACACATTAACTAAAATACTAAAAATAAAATATTTTCATCAATAATATTTTAAGATAATACCCAATTACTCCCTTGAACTATACCCAGAAAGTTTATGACACACCTCAACTTAAAGGGGGTCCTATTATCCCCCTGAACTAAATAAAAGTGAAATTTTTACCTCCTTAGTGCCTATGTGGAACATACGTGGCACTTACATGGCAAAACACACTGAATTGTCCACATAGGCACATGTGTGTGCCACGTATATGCCACATAGGCACTAAGGGGGTGAAAATTTCACTTGTAATTGGTTCAGCGGGTAATAGGACCCGCTTTAAGTTGCAGTGTGTCATAGCCTTTTTAGGTATAGTTCAAGGGGGTAATTGGGTATTTTCTCTAATATTTTTACACATCCACATAAATAAATATAACCAAAATTAGGGCTCCAAACTTTTATAGAGTACCCCAGCAGTCCATACCTTTTGCATCCTTGCCGTTGTGTTGTCAATGAATAAGGTCCTTGGAGTTGTCATAACAGTGTCGGTTAACAAACATTCAATAAATACAAGTGTGTATGACCCGCACATGGCACCAGTCTCATTATGGGGAAGGTTCCATCTTCGACTTTTAAAAGACCATCTTTTGTTGAGAAATTTCTCTAGTAAGTGAAATATTATGCCACTTTAATTCAACAATTTTGGAAACAAATCCGACAGTGGATCCATGCAAAATAAAAATTCTCACTCCTTAAATACTGGTAAGTTACAGTCGTAAACATTCATGTCTCCCTCATTGGTGAGGATCTCAAGAGCTATAAAATATTTATTCTTCAAGTTCATCACTACAAGAATCCTCTTTTACCCAATCCAATCAATGGCACCTAGATATGTCCTCTTTTCTCTATAATAGTCAATTACATCATCATCCCATACAAACTATAATGCCCCAAGAGTACACCCTGGGACCACGCGGTGCTTACAATCCTGAGAGGTTATAAGCTAACCCATGAGCTGGTACCTACTGTGAGCACTGAATAAAACTGATGACAAAGAGAATATGTGAGGAATTTAACTGAAATGCCATAAGGTTTGTAAAAACTGTAATCAATACTGAATCATGAAGTTAACATTTGAAAACATACTAAAAATCTAAGTAACTGTCTGTTCTAGTCTAAAAGCCTCTAACTGAATAACTGAGGAGTTGATGGGACAGGCCCCCAACTAATTCCGGTCGTCTGCTAAAACTGAGAGAAAATTGAAATAACATAACTAGTCCTCGGAACATGAGGACTCACCGCTGCTGGTGCTACTGGTGTATGGGGATATCTAGGTACGATCGGGAACCTGAGCGCCCGAACCTATGACATAAAACATCATAGCGCAAGAAACGAGTATGCAATCAGTACTTTGAATGTACTGGTATGCTAAATGAGGTAAGACTGAGATGTATGGGCTTATATGCATGAATGATAACCAACTGAATGGTTACTTTTTCTATCATCTCCCCCTTAGCTTAAAACCATCATTCTAAGCCTTGGAACCACTTGATCAGCATCTCTAGATTGTATTACCACCACTTCACTCTAGAATCTGGGGTATGAAAATACACATAATTGGTAAACTCACTTTGAATGACTATGCTCGATAATGTAAAACTTGCTGCTAGTACTTTTTTCTCAGACACAACTCTTAGCTTTCTATAGCCCCAACAATCATCATGCAACAACTTAAAGTTGACTAACCTAGAATTTTTAACTTTTCTTTCTATTAGCTCAACCTTTAGAGATTCAAACTTAGATTCTCACATACATCCTGGATATCCCCAAATTTGTAATAACCCAACTACTTTCATCATAACCTACAAATATAACCTCTCTAAATCACCCCCACATCATCATGCTTAATTTTGAGTCAGCACTATAAATTCTTGCATATGTTATTCTAAGCCTTCTAGTTCACCTCTCATATAACTAACCCCACTTCACTACTGCTAAACTCTTGGGATCATGCTTCTAACTCTAGATCGTATGCTGTCATAGGATTTTAAGAGGGGGACAACAACACATATGACCCATAAGCACTGAGGTACTACTCCTTTATTCCTTATCTGGTTTATTGAGAAGCTGAAACTGAACTACTCTATTTCTGAAAACAACTAAACGAATTTACTGAGATACTATAACTGGGCAATTCCATAAACCCGTTTAGCAAGGATAGATTTACCCACTGAGTTAGACACTGATAAGGGCTCTACTAAGATTTTGAGACTGCCTGTGGAGTTGACGGCTATATAAGGGGTTACAAAAGAAAGAAAAACTCCAGGGTCTAGTAAAACATACACAAGAATATGAAAGGTGTGTAACATAACCATAACCGCATCAGGAGAACTTTCTTAATCATGTTGGGACTGAAGTGCATAAAGTCTATTCTGACGCTGACCACGGGTTGCACTGAAAGTGGCGCCCTGCTGAGTTAAGTGACCAGATGGAACTGGAGGATGACTGTGCTGACTTCGCAGGACACCTTAGAAAATTCTCAAACTCTGTGGCCTGACTCTCCATATCCAAAAAACCACATCACTACTGGCTCGACATAAACCTAGGTGATTTCTACCACATTCTTTGCTAAGTGGATGGGTACAACCACTGCTCACACTACCCTAGATATTGGATCTTGGCGCCCCATCCCGATGGTTATTCCTGAACTTTGGTACTGGGGCACTATCTGAAGATGGAGCTGGGGCTAAAAACTTTTGACAAAACTGAGAACGATTACCACCTTTTGACCTTGGCTGAGAAAAACTAAAGCTACCCATTCTAGCCTTCTTATTCTCTCTATCCTTCTTCTTGAGCTTCAACACCTTAATCTATTGAGCATGGACCAGAAGCCTAGATATGTCCATCTCATTAATTATCATCGTAGTCCTATACTCCTTGACCATGCTATCAGATACCCCAGACATAAACTTACTCATCCTAGATCTGTTATCAGCCACTACATGAGGAACATACCTAGCTAACTGAGTAAACTTAAGGGAATACTCTTTCACACTCATGTTGCCTTGCTTCAAATTAATGAATTCTAACCCTTAGATTTCCTCAAATCCAATGGGAAGAATCTCTCTAAGAAAGTTGTAGCAAACTCCTCCCACTCTACAGGCCATATGTCTATGCCTCTATCCATTTTCCACTGCTTCAACCAGGTGTGAGCTATATCATGCAACTGATAGGCAGCTAACTCAGTACTCTCACTAGCAGTCACCCCCATAATGTTTGTTACCTTCTGGACTATGTCTAGGAATTTTTGTGGATCCTCTTCCAATTTGGTTCTTAAAATAGAGGAGGATTTATTTGGGTAAAGTTCTAAATCCTAGCTGCGGCAGTATTGGTCACTGGGTTGTCTAATTCAATTTCTCCTTCCGTTTGTCTTTCTGGGAGGCATAGTCTATAAATGGAAGGAGGAATTGAATTAGACAAAGAGTTCAACTTGAGCTCATGATATTTCTCACGACATAAACACTGAAAAGAGGGAAACTTTTCTTAAAACTTCTCGTAGCCTCTTGTCCATAAGTGTGGCGCGCTTCACACCCATGCACAGGACTCTACTTAACGTAGCTTTAAGACTTCCTAGGATACTTTAACGCCTTAGGCTCTTATACCAAGTTTGTAATACCTGAAGAGTACACCCTGGATACCACATGGTGCTTACAGTCCCGAGAGACCACAATCTAACCCATGAGCTGGTACCTGCTGTGAGCACTGAACAAAACTAATGAAAAAAATATGTACAAAATTTAACTGAAACACCATAAAGGTTTTTAAAAACTGTAATCAATACTGAATCATGAAGTTAACATTTAAAAACATACTAAAAAGCTAACTGTCTGTTTTAGTATGAAAGCCTCTAACTGAATAACTAAGGATTTGATGGGACAAGCTCCCAACTAACTCCGACTGTCTACTAAAACCAAGAGAAAAACTGGAATAACATAACTGGTCCTTGGAACATAAGGACTCACTATTGCTGCTGCTACTGGTATGCTGGGAGATCTAGGTATGGTCAGGAACCTGATTGTCCAAACCTATGATATGAAATATCATAGCGCAAAAAACGAGTATGCAATCAGTACTTTGAATGTATTGGTATGCTAAATGAGGTAAGGCTGAGGTGCATGGGCTTATATTCATGAATGATAACCAACTGAATAAATAGCATGGAATTACTGAACATGAAGTAATAACTAGCTAAATGATTTAAAGTAACTTTGTAAACATGCATGGAGCAAAGATGGTCTGGTTAGCATGAGGATACTGAATATAAATGCGTAAAAGTTGTAAAATCTGAGAATGCCTGACCAAGTATATAATGTGCTTCTGATATAATCTGTAACCAAAATACTAAAATCTGATAACTGAATAACGGATAAGATGTATGCTATGGTCAAGCAAAAATGAACTGAGTTCTGAATTAAATACTAAAATAGAAACTAAGAGAGGTATCATCTAACCGACATGCCCCAGTTTGAGCTGATAGGGGTCCAACCTGTGACCCAGTTGGAAGCGTGTTAGTACCATGCCACGAGTACTAACAATGGCTAGGTCAACCTTAAACTAACAGGAAGACACCTTGTAAACCCTAAAATAATAGGAAGACATCATGAGATATATGTTAAGCCTAAACTAACAGGAAGACATCTCAAACCTATGCTGGCTACGTAGTTTTATAACTCAGGGATTGCTACTAAGGGTCAAACCCTATGCTAACAGAAAAGCCCCCATCCCTGGGTTCACTCGGTGCTGAATCCTACTCCCAACTGAAATAACTTAGATTTCTTAACTAGAATGCACTAAACATAGCCAAACTGACACTGATCGTGCGGACTGATTGAACTGGACTGGGTTCACTGAGTTCTATTAATTGACTAAGTACTATTGTTCATAACCTTTATTGATACTATTCTATAACTACTGTAACTAAGTAAACAGCTAGATTTAGGGTATTAAATACCCCCGGGACTCGATAGCATCAATAATAAAACACAACAAATCTTGAAAGCATAGAAATAATCAATTGTTCATATTTTTTCAAACACTTAGAGGTCATAAACTTATACATGAATGAGAACATGTGTTAACATGTCATGATTACACTATTCAATTCACATGGACATTCTATTAAATACTTGGGGAGCATAATTAATGCACATAATAATGAACAACACATAAACATCATGACTATAACTTAAGCTTGTAATTTCAAGGGTTTTGACATAGGAATTACATCAATCAACATACATGCTATCTTATATTCATGAAACTTATAATTAAATCTTGAATTTAAACCCATACAACAACACAAACATGAATACAACCCAATTTGCTCATGTAAATCATGAATCTGAAAACTTGTAGTTTTAAAAAGGGTTCTTGAACTCCAAGGGTGGAAAAAATCCAAGGATGAACATCTAAAATACCTGGTTAGCGAATTCACCAAGTTTCTTGTTGATTTTATCGAGGATTGATCTTGAATTTTGAAATCTAGGGTTTTCTACTTGAGGGAGAATATCTTGATTTGGAAAAATAATTGAGTAAATAATGACTTAATAAGCTTTTGGAGATTAATTTACGAGCTTTGGACTGATTAGGGCTGTGAAAAAAAAGGCCAAATTTTCCCTGGAAAGAATTAATTTCTGTCACTGAAATTCCTATTTTTGGCCTTCACCGCGATGCGGTGCCATGCGGTGAGCCACTGGAATTTGTCTGCTAGTGTATTCCACAGACAAATGCAAAAATGCACTTTGGCGCGACACGGTGGTATAACGTTGCATTACTGGAAAAGGACGAGTGCGAACTGCCACTTTGGCGTGATGCGGTGCTATCGCATTGTGTCGCTAAAAACTGACGAGTGCGGATTTGCACTCTACCGCGACACGATACTGGTCTTATCGCGATTTCTAATGCAACATGAACTTATCAGAATGAGCTATTAGATTATACCAATGAAGGACAAATGCCATTTTTCCTGTCACCGTGATGCGGTGGTATCATGGTGCCTTACTGCCTGGAACTAAAATCATCATAACTTCTTACCAGGTTATCGGATTAAGGCAAAATTGATATCGTTGGAATACTGATTGAATTTTATACACTCAATCAGTAAGGGATATTTTGATTCGTCTAGTAGCTAGGAGTTATTTGAGGCCTTAATATATATCAAAACCACTCATAAAACTACCAAAGAACTATAATTTATTTCTTATGATCTCGAAGCATGATTCTAATATTGGTTTGGATTTTCGAGGTATTACACAAACTCAACAAGTAACTCCTTAATTTTTTTCCACCAGGAGTTATCACTTTTTTATTGAGTTTGTTGTACCTACCTAAGAAGTTATTGTAGAATTTGAGGTCCATGATCCTATCCCCAAGATCATAATATTCTGTGAATTTAAGGTGACTATCCCTCACGAGTTAAAGAATTTCATTAACTTACTGTGATATAAGAATTCAATTTAAATAAGTTAGTAACTTATCATAAAAAGTGAAAATATACAACAGATGGACCATTTGTTTCATAGGTTCTCTAAACTTGTTAACTAATTACCCATATATTACAACAAATGGTCTATCTATTGCATAGGTTCTCTAAACCTATGTTAATAGATTACACATTTACTACAACTTATGCAACAGATAGGTAATCTATTGCATAGATTCTCTAAACCTGTGTTAATAGATTACCTATCTACTACAACATATGCAATAGATGGGTAATCTATTGCAACAGATGACTTAGAGTGTAAGAAATAAAATAGATAGAAGGTTAGAATAAGTTAACTTACCCGGTCCTCATACCACACCTTCTTATTTGTCATGTTCCTAAAGTCTAGTAGACCAAATTCATGCATGGTGTATAATTTTGAGGCCTTTTTTTATCTGATTAGTGTGGTCAGTCTAGACTTCTTGGTGACTTTCATCAACTTATATATATTTACCTTTTTTAGTGGTCCCTGATTTCTAGTGGTCTCTTGAACTTGCTCAACATTGGAAGGGGCCACTTGAACTTGCTCAATATTTAAGAAGGAGGAGTAGCAATTTTTCTTGATTTAGTACCTGAGAGTACCTTTAAAATTGTTTTTTCTTCCTTCTAACCTATAATGGAGTAAATTTCTCTTTCAAATTCATTGATGATATGACACCCTTCTTGGATGTCAATTCCTTGATAGCAGCTGCTAAAGCATCTATGCTTTTAATCAAATTTTGATGTCTATCCTTGCACTCTTGGCATTTAAAAATAGAACATGAGCTTGAAGAAGGACCACTGAAAGGGGAGAGTCCACCACAGCCACAACCTTTATGACCATCAGTATGGTCAACTCTATTTTAAAACAAATTTTCATGAGCATCATCAACATACTCATTACAAGCCTGACACCAACATCAGCATACCAGACACTGACATCACCAATTCCACCACCAACACTATCACCAACTTTACCACCACCATCACCACCAATACCATCCCTA
The DNA here is from genome assembly GCA_026120095.1 of Capsicum chinense. Taxonomy (NCBI): domain Eukaryota; kingdom Viridiplantae; phylum Streptophyta; class Magnoliopsida; order Solanales; family Solanaceae; genus Capsicum; species Capsicum chinense. Next base: position 178,743,462 of record JAPEIP010000007.1, read on the forward strand.
CCATTAGTACCCAAATTTGTTGTTGTATCACTAAGAACCTCAATATGAGGCTAAAGAAAAACAAATTGTCTATCCTTAGTTACTTGTTTGATAGCTTTTGCTCCAGCTAATTTTTTCTTTATTAAGTCCACCTTTGGTTCTAGTATTATTTGAACAATACCTACAGTAACAAAAGAATGAGTCTTCCACTCTTGCTTAGTAGGTATAAGCTAGGGATGCATAACCTATAAATAAAAGTAGATATGTTAAAATCAAAATAATAATTTATAGTAGATTGGGTAATATATTAACACAAAGAACCTATGCAATTGATGGGCAATCTGTTGTAATAGATGACCTATCTGTTATAACAAATTAGTTATATGTTGCAATAGATCACCCATCTGTTGCATAAGTTCTAGCAGATGGGTAATCTATTAACACAAGTTCAGAGAACCTATATAATAGATGGATCATCTATTGTAATAGATGAGTCATCTGTTGTAATATATGAGTTATTTGTTGTAACAGTTGACCATATGTTGTAATAATTGACCATCTGTTGCATAAGTTGCAGTAGATAGGTAATCTGCAGAGATATTTTCCAACAGATGAACCATCAGTTAAAACAGATGACCTATCTATTGTAACGTTTTAACTCGAGTAAAATTATTATATTTAAAAGAAGATTTACTGCATCATTAGGAGGGTTGAAGAGATCAAGGTGATTCATCTTGGGGTTATTCTTGGCAAATAACCACTTCAGGATCCTTAGATAAGAAACCACATCCGAGTAATCCTTGACCTGCTATTGGAGGTGAAGAATTGCTTCAAATTTTCAAGCCTAAAAATGTAAACATAATACAAAAAAACAATTCAAAATAATTATTCAATAGCATAAATAAATGAAAGACTAAAGAAATAGTGATAAAATTTACAATAAAAGCCCAAGGAAAGTCGTATAAGTTGATCATCTTTGGGGATAACTTTGTCAATAAATGTTTGGAAGTCAAGAAATAGCTTTCACATCCCCATGAATAATTATTGAATGCCTCAAAATTCTGAACAAGCACAAATAATTCTGGTTCCATGACTTTGTTGATGTCTCTAGCCCATATAATAAAATGCACAAACCAAACTAAGCACAATGGCTCCTTATGCTTCTTAGGAAACCTTTTATTCTGGATATCGACTATCAACTCTCTGGCTTTGTATCTAGGTCCAACAATGGCCAATAACTTATTTATTTTTTCTTTGCCAATGTTGGTTTTAGTGAGCGGTGGCTTGGTTAATGTCTTGCCTTTCTTTAATGTTGGTTTGGGTGTCCGCTTGCCTTTGATTTTTTCAAAGGTGCCACTTTTAGAAGAGGTTCTAATGGATGATGGTATCTCAGGCCAGTCACTATTTCAAACTCTTTTATGCCAAAACAAATCGGCATGCCACAGTAGTTTATCTAGATTTCATCCATCTTCTTGCCCTCATTCTTCAAATCTTTATCATCACCCTTATACTTGATCCTGCACTTGAGAAGATCATATACCATGGTCATTTGAAATGTGCATTATTGTCCTTTGGTAGATAAAGAAAGTATGCAAAGCAGTTGGACTTAAAGTAATCCTCCAGTTTTCCTCCCTCAAAATCTTTCTAAACACATCAAAATTTTTAACCATTAGCGATTTAACTACAAAATCACCAGTTAAATCTATAAGGCTATCTATAGACATCTCAATTTGGAGCTTGTCAATACTAAGAGTTTTAACAAGATCACGCTGACTTTTTGATCTAGGTTTACGTTTACTAAATGATGTAACAAGATCATCATCTTCATCATCTTTCTCATTTTTTTCAGATCTACCTTCTTCCTCATCATCTTCTACCTCACTTTCTTTTTTCCCTTCTTCCTTACTTTTTATTTCCTCTTCATCTTTACCTTCATCCTCATCTCATTTATTTTCATCATCTTTATCTTTTTCCTCACTTTTATTTTCATCTTGCCCCTCTTTTTCATCTTCCTCAAATTCCTTTTCTACACATCCTTCAGTAGATTCTGCAAATACTTCTATCTCTTTCAACCTCTTCATCTTCTACAGATGATAATACTTTATTTGTTTTTGAAAGAACTGTTCAGCAAGCTCTTCTAGTGGTGTTTATAATTTATCCTTTTTGGTTGCTTGGTTAGAAGTTGATCCACTTTCTTTTCCTTTGGAAGACATCTTTTATCTACAAATAAAAGAAAAATAAATAAGATTACAATTGATGTGTGCATCATTAAAAAAATGGTAATAGAAAATCTAATAAATGCATTACAAAAAAATCAGAACAGTCTTGCTACTGGATTAAGTTGTTCCAATAGATGACCCATCTATTGCAATAGATGGGTCATCTGTTGGGTGACCAGTTTTGATTTCTTCAAACAGATGATTGATCTCTTACAATAGATGGATTATCGATTGGAAGAACTCAATCCAGTCTCGCTACTGGTTTGATTTCTATTAATTAATTACCCATCTGTCGCTATAAGTGGGTCATCTGTTGGAATAAATCAAGCCAGTTAACCAATAAATTAACACCACCAACATAAATAACCTACCAATAATACCAATAATATCAACAACATCAACAAATCAAAATATACCAGAACACAAATAACACCCAACAAAACAAAATAAACTAACAACACCAACAACAACACCACTAACAACACCAACACCATCAACACCAACAACACAACACCAACATTCACCAACAACACTAATAAATACCAAGTGAAGTGATCGAATACAACAATACAAATAACAAGATAAAATTGTCAATTTTCAAAAAAAGTCAAAGTTCAAATTTGTGCAATTGTTACAATAATGTTCAAGAACAAGAACAACAAAAAGAAGAAGGAATCATATTCCACGCATAAAAGATACCCCATTTACTTCAACCACCATATTAAGAGAAAAACTACCACAAATTTAGGTTTTCTTGGGTTCTTACATTTTTTAGCATCAAAACTCAAAATTATTAACCCATACTTGAAGATAATACAACTAAGCTTTTTATATTTCTATATTAACTAAAAAATACTAATTTTTTGAAAAAATAACAAATATAGAACTCTTACATGCAAGGAGACTGAAAATAGCGGCTAAAAGGAAGAAGAAAGTCAAAAATGACAACTAATATGGTTGGAAATAAGAACAAAACTGATCTGTTATGAAAGGTTTGAGCCAATCTATTGGAACAAAGTCAACATTTTGAGTAGTTGTTGAGAGAGGAGAGAAGAAGAGAAGATAAACTATTTTGAGATTTTTGAAAACAGATGGAAAAATGATTGGTCACTTGTATTTTTATTACAGACATTAGTTAGAATTATGGGTTATCGATATTTTAAAAAAAAGTTTTGAAAATTTTGATATGGTCCCAATTATAAAAATTAATTTTTAAAATAGATTTTGACTAATAGAGTGATCAGTTGACTAATTTGATGTGAAATGATTCAAATTAAAACATTATTAGTAACAAATAAATTGATTTAAGTAAAATTATCTTTTAATTTATTTCATAGTAATTACATAATCAATTAAGTGTATTTATCCTGAATATAGTGGTCAATGGACTAATTTGATATGAAATGATTCATATTAAATCATTATTAATAAATAAATTGATTTAACTAAAATTAGCTTTCAGTTAATAAGTGTATAACCTATTGTAATCATGTGTTAAGGTTTCATAGAACTTTCGATGCTTAAAATGATGAAAATATGCAAGTTACTTAGGTATTTTTGTGAGATATGATGTATTTTGTGTTGTTTTTTTGAAGAAAACCAGGTTTTGGAGCTAAAAGGAGAAAAGGTGAGATAATTGATGATTTTGGGGCACCTACGTAGGTACCTACTCCCCATAGGTACTACATAAATAGAGGAGGTATCAGAGTAAGTGCCAGAAAGTTAAAGTTCAGAAATTCAAAAGCTGAAGAAAAATCACTGTAACCTACACCAGGTCACCTACCTGTAGGTCATACCAAAGCCCCGTAGGTGGCAGAAACCAGGAGATTCAGAGAAGTTTTCAGATGTATTTGCTCTGGTCACCTATGTGGGACCACCTACTCCCCGCAGGTGTCACCCATGCCCCATAGGGACCACCTATGCCCCGCAGGTGCCACCTACTCCCGGTAGGTGGTCACCAACTTCGATTTTCCTTATTTATTTAGGATTTGATTCCTAGGGTTTCCACGTATTCTATAAATATCCTTTTGACATTGTTTCATTATTTTATGCACTCTTATAACTTACAAACATAAATTTGATTCTAAGATAGAATTTTGATCTTAGGATTACTTTATTCTTGATTTTGGTTGATTATTCAATTTAAGAATCTAGGTTTTGTTCATCTATTATTGCAATATTGATTCTATGGTTTCTTCATCAAATTCTATGGATTATCTTGCAATAATGAGAGGCTAAAGCCCTTATCTAGGGTTGTGGTAACCCTGACAGATTAACAAAGTAGGGGAAGTACAAGTTATTCTAAACTGATATTCTTGCATGTATTGCGATCAACTTTAATTTAATAGGCGTCTTACCAATTGCGAATGTTAAGATCCCACCTATATTCACTACATCCTTCACAAGAGAGGTAGAGAGTAGGGAAAAAATCACAATAGTATTTGGAGTTAATTGTCGAAATAAGCTAATCATCATCATCTACTAAAGATAATTATCTATATCTAATAACTTGAAACTCAAAAGGTAATAGTTAATTTGGGATCTAGGATAAAGATTAGTAAAGCGACACTTTGAGAGTCAAAAGGTAAAGAGAAAATTCATCAGTGAGTCTACAAGATAATTGGTGATACATAACTTAAAAAATTGTGCATGCAAGATATTGGGTTAGTTCAACAGTGTATGATAAACCTATGGAGTTAAGAAGCCAGGGGAACACAGTCCTAGTGTTCATTTTTGAATTGATTACAACCAAAGCATTCCACAGCTTACTACTTTTCATAGTTTACAACTACAATCCCCCAATTTACTTTCCCATACTGCCTGTTGATTTTAACAAGTTTGAGAGATAGTTCGCGTATTCCCTGTGGGTTCGGCCCAAACCTGAGTTAGGTTACTATATTTCGCATGGACCGTTTTATCTTTAATTTGAGGTATAGTTTGGGCGATATCAAAATTTTGGCGCCGTTACCAGGGAACATGGTGATTGTTGATCAAAGTTGTTAAAGTTTTTAGGTTTTTGTTTTTTTATTTTAGTTAGGTGTACACTGGTGTATGCTTAAAACAGGGAGTAGAGGCAGTTCCTTACGCCCACATAATTCTAACCCAGATAGAATTCTACAGTTGAATCATATAATGATATAACACATACATAAAGTCCATCTTGAAGAGGTTCAAGATGATCCTATTGTTGTACCTCTTCCTTATCCCAAGAATGTTCAACATATTATTGATCAAAGAATTGAGCAATTATTAGTAGAAGTTATTAACTAGAGGAGAGAATCAGATGCTTAAGAGGCAGAGCTAGCAAGAGAGAGGCAAGAAATAGATCATCGAGCATCACTCTATGAGAATTGTGATAAAGTTAGAGATGGTAGAGCTCAAGTACTTCCAGCCTATCAGTACTTACCTCTATATGAAGATCCAGAGAAGAATTTGGGATACATTGAATCTACCAATACAAGAGATATCATTCCTCTTATTTTGTTACAGGGTGTAAAGCTCGACATTACTAGTGCCGTGATCCAGCTCTTGAATCTGAAAGGTGTGTTTGCAGGCTTACCGATAAATGATGCATACATTCACCTTACAAACTTTATTAGGATCTGCACTTCTACACTATACCTGGGGTAAATCAGGAAGCACTGGTTCTTAAGTTGTTCTAGTTTTTGTTGACTGGTGAAGCTACTTTGTGGTTAGGGGAACTTACTAGCGGATCAATCACTACTTGGAATGAGCGATAGTTTTTGGACCACTTCTTTCCACCATCTAGAATACTTTTGTTGAAGGAAGAGATATATAATTCAAGGAGTTACACTTTAAGTCTATGTATGAGACATGAATCTGATTCAAAAAGAATTTAATGATGGTGCCAAACCATATGACTTCGGGGGTAGAGCTTGCTTGAGATTTTCTATCCAGCCCTTAACACCAGTTTGAGAGCTATAGCAGACACTATTACTAGAGAAGCATTCATGCGTACACGCTGGGAAATTGCATCAAATGTTTTACACTAGATCTCTCCATGAACCGAGGATAGCATACTCGGGAAGCAAAGAGAGGCACTGACACTTATGCTATTGGTGCTTCCAGTGAGCACAAAGTTATTAATGATATAGTAGCTTAAGAGGTTGTACAGATTAGAATTGATATTGGGCCCTCGACAAAGCAGTTTGCAGTGATGAATTATGAGAAGGTGAATGCAGTTGGATCTAAATCATATAATTCTGATTTAGAAGAAGAGGCAAAGTATCTAGATCAAGAATTTGTGGGTTTCCAAGCCAAAGGGCAAGGAAACTAAGGTCGAAACTATTATAAGGATAGATACAGAAATAAAAGTGGGGAGCGAGACCATGAAAGACGATGTAAGAATGATTAAAAAAAGAAGGTGGTGTCTATATTTCACCAGGTAGTCATGATACTGAGTCGAGGATGAAGGCTTTGTTGTCCAATTCGGTCAAGGGTTAGTCGAGGATGAAGGCTTTGTCTATTAGAAGGTCAGTCATGACAGTTGATGAGCCATAAAATAATAGTATTATGGTTGATGAGACACTTGAAGCAGAGTCAGAAAAGGATATATGTATTGATGGTGATGCTGCAAAGGACAAAGGTATGGGAAAGGTCGATGAGCCTATATTTCTCATTGATTTTAGCAAATTAGAAAGATAGTCCATGTACTCCCTGAGGGTTCGACCCCATCCTTAGTTGGGTTAATATATTTTGTATAGACTACATTAACTTTAGTTTGAGGTGTAGATTTAGGTTATATCAAAATTTTGGCACCATTACTGGAGATATTTTGGCACCATTACTAGGGATGATGCTAATAGCAACAAAGGTAAGGGAAAGTTCAATGATCCTGTAGTGAAGCAAATTCCACAACCTCCCCCACCTTTTCCTTAGAGGTTGAAAAGGAAAAAAGAAGAAGGGAAGTTTAAAAATTTCATTGCCATACTGAAAGAGTTGAGCTTGAACATCCCTCTTCTTGAGGCTCTTGAGCAGATGCCTGAATAATCCAAGTTTATAAAGTAGTTGGTGACAAAGAAGAGAGTTGTGGGTTTTGAGGATGCTGATAGATTACACCATTGTAGTGTAGTTACTTCTAGATCTCTATCCCAAAATAAGGGCGATCCCGGAGCATTCATAATTCCATGCACCATTGAGACATCCAGGTTTGCTAGAGCATTGTGTAACTTGGGAGCCAACATTAGTTTGATGCCACTGGCTATCCTCAAATAGTTGGTCTTGAGCCCTACGGAACCTATGAATATGCTATTGTTGATGGCATACCTCATAGTAAAGAAACCAGTGGGCATATCATTCGATGTTTTGGTAAAAGTAGACAAGTTTATTTTCTTAGATGACTTTTTATCATGGATTTTGAAGTTGACTTTGAGATGCCTATAATCTTTGAAAGACGATTCATGGCCACGAGTATAGAAATGGTAGATATAGAGAGGGGGGAGCTCAAGTTCAGAGTGAATGATGAAGAGGTCACATTCAACATCCGCAGAGCTATGAAGCAGCCAACCAACATGAGGGTGCTATTAGTTATTCATTGTGACAATGGCCTAGAAGGCTACTCCTTTGGATACCTTAATGAATTCTGAGTAATCAAGGTACCCACATGTAATACCCCGTATTTCCTTAGCTTAAGATTAACTCTTAGTCCATGAGTTATCCAATATATTTTTTTGAAATACTCAGTATTTTTTAGTTTAGATCTTCCTATTGAATTAGCATTCCAATGATATAAAATTCATCTAAATCCGATAACCAAGTGAGAAGTTACGACTATTTTAAGTTTCAGTCATTAAACACCGTCATTCAGGCTAGTAGCGCATCGCAGAGTTTGTCAAAATAGGAATTGTCAGTTTCTAGTGAGGTACCATGATACTGGCACATTGCTCCTTAGCTTATTTTCATATTTGTTAATTTTTACTGTACCAACGCAATTCTACCGCGTCACGGTGAACTTCCAGGTCCCAACAAAAGTGGCAACGCAATACCACTGCATCGCACCACCATGCATTTTCTCAGTTGGAAATTTCTAGAGACACGATGCGATAGCACCACGTCGCGCCGGGTGTCTATTTCAAAAAATTTTAATGGAAGTTAAATGTTTCATCCAAGGTTAAAACATTCTTTTACCATGATTTTAACACGTGCAGATATGGGCTTTAATCCCTAAAAATATTTTAAGTCATTACTCACTCAATTTATCCCCAAATTAAAAGCATTCTCTCTCAAAACTACAAACCCTAGCTTCAAGAAACCAAGAGCAATCTCAAAGGATTCACCAAGAACTTCAAGAAACTCACAAATTAAGGTATGTTCGGTGTTTATCTATGGGTTCCTTTCACCCATAGACTCAAAAAATCCATTTTTAAACTATAAGATTGTTGAATTATGAACTTCCATGTTTGAATTGAATTGAATTCATGTTCATGTTATTGTTGAGTTTTAATCCATGATTAAACTACAAAATTTTATGAAATTAATCATTGTATGTGTTGAATTACATGATTTTCATGATAAACCCTTCAATTTACAAGTTGATTGATGTAGCCATGATAACTATATATGTTGATTATTGTATAACCTATGCATGCTCCCTATGTGTTTAATAAAATGCATATATAAATAAAATAGTGCCATTATAACATGATAACATGTATTCCCCATTCATGTACAAGTTAATGCGTTACATGTGTTTGATGAAATGCCTCTATGGATGAATTATGAACAAGTGAACGATGTTATGTTATTCAAGATTATGCTATGCTTTACTTTTATGCTATCGAGTCTTGGGGGTATTTAATACCTGATAATTTAGTTGTTTACTTAGAGTCAGTGCCAGTTATAGAATCTCAGTCATGTCACGATCAGTAGTACTCTTATTCAATTACAGAAATTAGTAGAACTTGGTCGGTTACAGAACTCAAGAAAACTCAGTATTCAGTCCAGTACAGTTTAGTATAATCAGTTGAGTATCTTTCAGTTGAGAGTAGTATTTAGCACCGAGTGAACCCAAGGATGGGGACTCACTTGCCAGTAGAGGGTGTGATCCTTAGAAGCAATCCTTGCATTCTAGAACTACGTATCCAGCGTAGGTTGAGATATCAAACCTACCAGTTGAGGGTTGATGAGGTGTTTTAACTTGTCAGATGAGGGTTCTACCATTCTTATTAAAGTACCTACCAGATGAGGGTAACTCTTCAGTGTCTTTACCCGTGGCACGGTACTGACACCCTTCCAACTGGTGTCACAAGTTAGACCCCAACTTAGTTATCTTATTTGGGGCATATCGGTTAGATGATTACCTCCCAAAGTCTTAATTTTAGTCTTCAGAATAGAACTAAGTTCAATTCTACATAATTAGCATTGTCAGATATAGTCACCCAATATTAGTAACTCAACTATCAGTAAATCCAGATATCAGTTACTCAGTATCAGAATTCAGGACTTAGCTTCAAACAAGCTCGGTCACAGTATATATTTATATGCACAATAGTGCATACTCAGTTTTTACAGCAGTATCAGTTACCTATGTACTCTCATGTTCAGTTAATTTATCTAATTCATTCAGTTATTGTTCATGCATATAAACCCCTGCATTCAGCCTTACCTCATCTAGCATGCCAGTATATTCCACGTACTGACACATACTCTTTCTTTGTGCTATGATGTCTCATATCTTAGGTTTGGATGCTCAGGTTCCCGACCGCGTATAGACAGATTCATATTCAGCTAGCAGTGTCAGAGTTAGTAGTGAGTCCTCATCTATCAAGGGCATACTTTTATTTTAGTTATTCAGTAGATGTAGTATTTTCAATCAATGGAGTTATTTAGGGGATTGTCCCATCAATTCCACATTCAGAAAGTTCAGTGTAGAGGCTTTTCAGACTAGTTTTAAGACAATATTCAGTTTTATAGATTGCTATTATTCGTATTTATAGATTTTGAACCTTATGGAATTTCAACCTATTTTTCCATATTTATTACAGTATCATGTTTCAGTCTCATAGCAGATATTAGTCATGGGTTAGCTTGTGGTCATTCAAGATCGTAAGCACCATGTAACATCTAAGGTAGAAACTCGGGGCATTTCAAACTTGGTATCAGAGCCTAAGGTTCAATAGAGTCCTAGGAAGTCTAAAAGTTGTATCTAGTAGAGCTTGTGCCCTGAGTGTATGGTGCACCACAATTATGGACAGGAGGCTTTAAGATATTTTAGTAAATAATTTCCCTTCTTTTCATATTCATGCTGTGCAAGTGAGCATGAGCTCAAGTTAAACTCTCAGTCTAATCTATTTTCTCCTTTTTATTTAAAGAACATGCCTCCCAAAAATACTAACGAAAGGAGAACCAGAAATCAGTCAGCACCTCATCTCATTCAGGTAGATCCCCTGGACGAGCATGTCTCTCATGTAAAATTTTGAGTTGTATTTACTACTCTATCCAATTCATTAGCAGCTCAGAATAAATGGCCAGCTACTGTTCAGCCAACCCAATGGCCAATACTATTAAAGCCAGGATTTAGGACTTTACCCGAATGAATCCTCCCCTATTCTCAGGATCTAAGTCAGAAGTGAATCCACAGGAGTTCCTCGATCAGGTTTAGAAAGTTACAAACATTATGAGAGTGACTTCCAGTAAGAGTGTTGAGTTAGCTGCCTATCATCTACAAGATGTAGCTCATACATGGTTTAAGCAGTGGAAGGTAGACAGGGGCACAGATGCAGAGCCTATAGAGTAGGAAGAGTTTGCTACTACTTTTCTAGATAGATTCTTTCCCTTAGAGCTGAAAGAAGCCAAGGTGCTAGAGTTCATCAATCTCAGGTAGAGAAGTATAAGTTTCAAAGAGTATTCCCTAAAGTTTACTCAGTTAGCCAGGTATGCTCCCCATGTAGTAGCAGACAGTAGGTCCAAAATGAGCAAGTTTGTATTTGGGGTGTCAGATAGTATGGTTAAAGAGTGCAGAATAGTGATGTTAATTAAGGAGATGGACATATCCAGTCTCTTGGTCACCGCTCAGTATATAGAAGAGGCTAAGTTCATAGAGAAAGAGGGAGAACAAGAGACCTGGAATGGGTAGCTATAATTTTAATTAGCCTAAGCCAAAGGGTGATAACCGTTCCCACTTTCGCATAAAGTGTTCAGTTCTGGCTTCATCCTTAGCCAGTGCTTCAGTACCTAAGTTCATAAATGGTAACAATGATAGGGTGCTAGGCTCTAAATCTCAAGGTAGTATCATTAGTACTCGAACAAATCCTCTTTGTCAGACATGTGGCAGAAACTACAAAGGTGTCTACAGAGCTGGCAGTGATGTTTATTTTGGGTGTGGAAAGCCAAGCCATAGAGTCAAAGATAGTCCTCAGTCAGATTCTCTATTGTCCTTCAGCTCAATCAGGTTTCTCAAATCAGTAGGGTACCGCTTCTAGTGCCACCAGTGGAAAATACCCAAATAGGCTTTATGCACTTCAGTCCAGACAAGATCAGGAAAATTCTCCTGATGTAGTCACTGGTACGTTACAAATCTTCCATTTACATATTTATGCCTTGCTAGATCCAGGAGCTTCTTTATCTTTCGTAACTCCTTATATAGTTGTTAACTTTAGAGTCAGTCCAGAAATCCTAGTAGAGCCTTTCTCAATTTCTATGCTAGTGGGTAAATCTATCATAGCCCGACGGGTATACAAGAACTGTTCAGTTATGATATCTCAGAAAGTTACTTCAGCAGACCATGTAGAGCTAGAGATGGCAGATTTTGATGTCATTCTCAGCATAGATTAGCTCTACTCATGTTATTTCTCACTTGATTATAGAAACAGAATAGTTCATTTTCAGTTTCCAAATGAGCCAGTCCTTGAATGGAGGGGTATTACCACAGCGCTTAAGGGTCAGTTGATTTCATACCTTAAAGCGAGAAAAATCATATCCAAGGGATGTATCAACCATCTTGTGTGAGTTAAAGACTCTAACTTAGAAACTTCAGCTCCTGAGTCAATTCTAGTAGTAAATGATTTCTCATATGTATTTCTCGAAGATTTTTCTGGTGTTTCTCCCATTAGGGAAATTGATTTCTGAATAGAACTTCTTCTAGATACTTAGCCTATATCTACTTTTCTATATAGAATAGCTCCAGTAGAACTCAAAGAGTTAAAAGAATAGTTAAAATATCTCCTAGATAATGGATTTATCAGACCCAGCATCTCCCTGTGGGCGCACCAGTTTTATTCATGCATAAGAAAGACGATTCTCTCAGAATGTTGAACAAAGTCAAAGTCAAGAATAGATATCCACTTTCTAGAATTTATGACTTATTTGACCAACTTCAGGGTGCTAGTTACTTTTCTAAGATAGACCTCAGATCAATCTATCATCAGCTCAGGGTCAGAGAATATGATATTCCAAAAATAGCTTTCTAAACTCGGAATGGTCACTTTAAGTTTCTAGTCTTGTCATTTGGTCTTACCAATGCCCCAACAGCTTTCATGGACTTGATGAACCGAGTGTTGAATCAGTACTTAGACATGTTCGTTATAGTCTTCATCGATGATATTCTTGTCTATTCTTGTAGTAAGAATGATCATGCAGACCACCTTAGAATTATACTTCAGACTCTTAGAACTCATTAGTTGTTCGCCAAATTCAGTAAGTGCAAATTTTAGCTAAGGTCAGTAGCATTCCTTGGTTATGTTTTGTTTGGTGATGGCATTAGGGTTGATCCTCAAAAGACCAAAGTGGTGAGAAACTGATCTAGCCTCATCTCTTCATCAAATATCAGAAGTTTCTTAGGTTTAGCTGGATATTACCATCGGTTTGTTAAAGGGTTTTTATCTATTGCATTCCCCATGTCCAGATTGACTCAAAAGAAAGTCCAGTTTCAGTGGTCAGATTCTTGTGAGAAAAGTTTTCAGGAGTTGAAGACTCGACTCACCTTGGCCTTAGTTTTGACTCCACTAGATGGTTTAGATGGGTTTGTTGTGTATTGTGATGCATCTAGAGTAGGTTTGGGTTATTTCCTCATGTAGAGAGGAAAGGTCATAGCCTATACCTCCAAATAGCTTAAATCCCATGAGAAGAATTATCTGACTCGTGATCTTGAGTTAGTAGCTATAGTGTTTGCCTTAAAGATTTGGAGGCACTATTTGTATGAGGTGCATGTAGATGTGTCCACAGATCATAAAAGATTGTAGTATGTCTTTTTTCAAAAAAATTTGAATTTCACTACAAAAAATGGGTGATATTACGAGGGTTTATTTGCGGGGGTTATTTTAACCTCCGTAAAATTATATGAAATGTGAGGGTTAAAAATTTGTTGCTAAACTATATAAAGTTGCGGCGGTTATTGACCCCCGCTATAAATTGTGAGGGTTTTAAATCCCCGCTATCTACCAGAAAAAAAACGTATGCATATTTGCCATAAAAATATAAATTTGTGGGGGTTTTAGACCCCTACTATGATAAAAAAAAAATAGCTTAACATTTTCCCTCTTTTTTTTAACTGGGCAAATATTTTCCCTCACTTTCCCAAATTGGTAAGCATCTCCCAATTATCATCGACCCTCTCTTATTTTCCCTATCACTTTCCCTCTCTCATTTCCCAAATCGGCCGGCCATTTCAGCTATGGCTAAGATGGATTGATTTTTGCAATGACCATAGAAGCACGGGAAATACCCACTAATTGTTCCACGGTACGACAATGCACTCATTCTGTGGTAGTTATTGTTTCCAGTTTTTGCGTAATTTTTGTAAACCAAGAATAATCTCAACTAAACTTGAATTCACATCTTCTTCTGTAAACCAAGATCCATCTTGAATTCAAATTGGAACTGAGTTTGGTGTTGTAAGTCAAATTGGGGCTTATTTTTTATTGGAGGTTATTTAAGTTTATTCATGTTTTGAGCAGATGTTTGAGCCCATTTTAGTGTTTATTTATATTGAAAATGTGTTGCATTTTGTGGTTGAAGTAGGGATTCTTTTTTTTTTGGAAGAAATGCTTAAGCTACTCTTTCAAGCTGAAATATTTTTGAGAAATCCTGAGCTTGTTAGAGTTAGGAAGTGAGAAGTGCTAATAAATTGTTGATTATGTTTCCTTTGTTATGATATTTGCATATAGTCTTTGAGTATTCAAGTTGATGAAGGGACACATGATATAATTGAATTTCTTAAAGATAAGAACCTTATTTTTGCATCATTCGTAATGGTTGGTTCTGATCTGTGAGTTAAGGGGTCAGGTGATAAAGAGGTCATGAATTTAAGCCGTGTAAAAACCTCTTACAAAAATGCAGGGTAAGGTTGCATACAATAGACCCTTGTGGTCCAGCCCTTCCCCAACCCCGCGCATAGCATGAGCTTAGTATACCGGTTGTCCTTTGTCAAGGTAGGTGAGTGATCACCCTAATCAATACAATTCATTACTTGAAGTGAATGTATATATATTGGGTGTTGTAATGCTTCTATGGGTACTGTAGTTGAAGTTCCAACCAGTTTATTTGGATTAGGTGTAACTTGGTTGTTCTTAGATTTGGATAGATTTAGAAGATGAATTTATTTGGTTAATAAATCCTTTCACCTCGGCAGTTCTGGCTTCTCTTGTTCTTTTTATTTTGCAAACTTAAGAGTTTGATTTTTTATCTTCGTGGTAATGTATATATTGATGGTATTGAGATAGTCACATAGATTTGAATACTAAAGATGTGAAGTGCAGTAGTTTTCGTGTATTCATTATGGGAACTGCAGTCTATAAGGTTCACTTTCTTTGTTTTTTTTTGTAAATACTTTATGGGTATTTGATTGAACAAAAACTGACAGGAGTAGGATGGATCTCACCAGATAGAGGATGTAAGTAGCACATATAGAGGATAAACAAGAGAGGATTGCGTAAAGTGGTTTGTTCGTATCCTATGTAGACAAGTTGTGCACTGGTTCATATGTGTGACAATGCAATGATTGGGAATGTTCTGAAAAGAGAAGTGATAGACCTAGACTTATAGATTGAAAGACACATGATCACTAAGTGCAGACCTCGTTAAGAATGGAACATAATGTAAGAAAATGATAGGTGATTCCTACCTACTAGTTGTGTCTTAGATATATCCCTCATGCCATCTGATTCAAACTTATGGATTAGATATTAAAGTGATCTGTAGGAATTGATACTCACCAACGCAGTGAGATGTGCATCTTGTATGATATTTCCATCTATGTCTAACTGAGCAATAGGAAACTCTGGAAGATATCTAGACTGCTTCCTCCCAAGTAAGTCGTTGGGTCCTCTCATTACAAGATCCATATTAGCGAGGTAAAAACCGTCGGATGATTTCTCAAAAACATGAAACACTAAAGTCTAACTTTAACCCCATTTTTTTATGAGTATATTGTAACCTTCGATGGTCAATAATTACATCTATCTCGAAAAGATCTTGCTACTGGGCATATTAATAAAAACAACAACCTGCTAATAGTTGGCATAAGCTATTTGCATATTTGGGCAATTTCATCTATTTATTTATCATTATTGAATTGTATGAACCGTCTCATCTAAAAAATAAAGGTGTTAGAGGGAAGATACTTTTATTTTTATTAGGTTTGTGACATCATGTGTAAGCCTAAATCTTTTTCTTGAATCAGGCTCCTACCAAAGATATTTTATTGATCAATGACGAAGTGACTCGAACTTACAAACTTTCCTTGCACTGGTATCATTTTAAGTTATATGAATCTCCTACCTAAAAGCTTAAATGAAGGACTAAGCTAGAGAATTCTCCTTAATATCATAAAATTACCTATTACTGATATGCTTTTTGTATCAATGGCTTTATATTTCACCTTTTAGTTTATTTTACTATTTTCCATCTGTTTGAAGGGTATCCAAGCTGGAGATATCTCTTTGGTCATTGGAATTCACAACCTAATTGCTGAAAAAGTGGAATTTTCAGCTTTACACATCGTTGTTGTGGATGAGCAACATCACTTTGGAGTAATCCAGAGAGGACAATTTAACAGCAAGGTAATTTGCTTGGATCTCCTCGCCCTCATTGGTGATTTTGTTGCTATAAATATCTGAGGATTTCCTGCTATGCAATCTAGATGAAACTGAACAATGAATAATAAAAGATTGTTCACTCATTCTTCATCTACTGTATTATTTATAAATGTCAGGTTCTTAGTTTCTTTTTGTGTGTAATGAAGTAGAGATTGCTTTGTTTGTGTCTATATGCTCAAGTTTCTCTAGCTAATGACGAGCTTGCGAAGGAAAGAATCAGTCATTTGCACTAGTGCAGAATATGATATAATAGTATACTTAATTTGATGAGTCCTAAAGCTATATGTTACTTAGATGATTGGATAAAGTGAATTGATGAGAACTTGATTTACTGTTAAAAACTTACACTGCTTCTTTGTAGGGATGCTTAATTGTGAGTTTCATGAATCAATATGATATCTTATATTTATGAAAAACATTTTAATGTTATGATACCTTCTCCCAAAAAAAAATTCAAATGTTGAAAATGCTTTTGACTACAACTAACTAGATTTTTGTAGTTAATTGTGCAACTTTCTCCTCCTCCGCCTCCTCCTTTTTAATAAAAAAAATCATATTGTGGTATAACATAATCACTTTGCAGTTATTCTATAATGCATAAGCTCCAAACTAGTGAATGAAGAGCTCTTTTTATGTCAATAGACCATAACACTTAAATATAAGATTGTGTGTAATTTCAAGAATCTGTAACAATCTCCATGCATTATTTTTAATGCATTGATTTAATTTGGTGAAAATCTCTTTATAAAAAGAAAAGGAAGCCTGTGAACTCATGCACATGTTTGGTTTAACTTAGTTTCTTTCTTTAACTGGGAACTAATTGTAGCCTATGGTGTTGTAGTTATAATATAACTCAATAAGTTCCAAGCTCTCTTCGAACATCCCAGATGATTCCTCCAAGGATAGAGCAATTATGGCTCCCCATATCCTAGTTACGTCGGCCACTCCAATTCCAAGGTCACAAGCTCTAGCTTTGTATGGAGACATGTCTTTGACACAGGTGTGTTCAAGAGTTTGTATACTTTGTTATGTCAATATCCGGCTGCCTGATATTCATTTCTTATTATTAATGCATACTTTTAGTACTGGAACTGGAGTTATGAAATTTTAAGTTGTCTTTTGCCCAAAGCCTATTTCCATATGTCCAATTTGACTTTCAACTCTCATATTCCACCCATTTATGTATACCTTTTGGGGAGTAGCTTAAGGTAAGTGTTTAAGGAAAGGACCCATATAAGTTTTGAACTATGTGTCGCTAGTCCTCTTTCCCGGGTATAAAAACAAAAATTTGCAAGGAAAAAGGAATGTCAAGACAAAAATAAAATGGCAAAAACAATAACAGTGGTAGTCTTGGTTTTCGTCCTTTACGTATTTATTGTTTTATTTTATTTTGCATTGTTCTTTTGTGAACTATGTTGCATGCAAAGATTTGTTATACCTACATTTGAGCTTCTAGCAAGTAATTCAAGGGGTGGGATAACAAGATTTAGTTAGGCATATTTGGAAAATTCTGAGACAAGAATGCCTTTTGCCCCTTGAGTTCTGTTTACTTAGCTTTCTTGATTTTATTGGCAGTTCAACAGTGTGACTTGGTTTGTTAAGTTATTGTGTTGATTGTTCTGATAATTAGTAGTTATAATTTAGTTGGTTTGGCTAGTTAAAGTAGAGATCTTTTTTGCTAATTCTGGTGTCTTTCCTTAGCCCCTATATCCAAGAACATTTTGAAACTTATTAGTTTGAGATCCTGTATCTCTTAATCAATTAGAATACAAAGGAAGAGAATTTCTGCCACTATCAAATTCTTCTTGGTGTTGTTTTGAAATTCTTGTGAATAATTATATTGTTTGCATAATATATTTATTCAGATTGCTAAGTCTGACTCGCTTAATGTCCTCTTTACTTATATTAAAAGCGGTTTATCGATTGATTTTATACTTTGCATTTTTATGTAGCCAAGTGATGCTGCTAGTGGACCCATTTCGCCCATGGATGCAAGGAGATCACGCGATGATAATGATCCTAATGACATTCTTTGATTTCGTTGCATTTGTCTTGGATATTCAATTATGATGATGTAATTGTATGGTTGGATTGGATCTTAGAATATTGAAGTTTTTATGTTTAAATTTGATTTTGGAGTTTGAAGATACTAGTTAATGTTGAACATTTAAAGTTTGAAGATGTTAATGTTGAAAATTTAATTTTGAAGTTTAACGTTCAATGTATTTTTGATATGCTTGTCAATTATAATGTTTTATTAGTCATGTTGTATAAATGATATATGAATTGAACAAATATTGGATTGTAGGTTATGTCTAAAGGAACAGTTAAATTTGAGCTAAAATTAGAATATATAATTAGTTATTGAAAATTGATGGGCCTACTAAATTTAAAATAAAAATTACGAGGTTTAAACCCCCACAACTTTTAAATAAAAATTTATTTTAAAAATAATTAAATTTAGAGTAATGGGGGTCAATCAAAAATTATCGAGGTTTTTAAATCCCTACAACTTTTAAATAAAAAATTATTATAAAAATAATTAAATTTTGAGTAACGGGGGTCAATCGCCGCAAAATAATCGCCACAAATTAATTATGAGGGTCGAAAAAAACCGCCACAACTTATTTGTGACGGCTCAAATTGTGGGGGTTTTGGGAACCACTGGAATTACATTTTGCGGGGGTTTAAAACCCCCGCAAACTGTAAAATTAACCCCCGTAATTTGACCCATTTTTTGTAATGTTTGCGTCAGAGAAGGTGGTTAGAGTTATTGAAAGATTATGACATGAGTGTTCTTTATCATCCGGGCAAGGCCAATGTAGTGGTTGATGCTCTCAGTTAGGGGTGTTCATGGGTTTGGTTAAAAACCAAACCGTATCGTAAACCGAACCAAACCGATTAAAAAAACTAACGGTTGGTTTGATTTAGTTAGGTTTGGTTTTAAATTTTAAAAAACTGATGCTATTTGGTTTGGTTATGTTTTTACTTAAAAAATCATGAAAATAACCAAACCGAATT
>JAPEIP010000007.1:178762831-178791030 GCA_026120095.1 Capsicum chinense
TAATTTATAAATAAAGCATAAATATTTTATTAAATTTAATCTAAAACTAAATTTCAGTCTATGTCTAGCCCAACCAATACTTTAGCCCAATTGCCGAAAGCCCCAAACACAAGCCCGAATCTACCTACTATTACTAATAAGTTAACCCTACGATCCCTACCTCACTTTTTCTACTTCAACTTTCACTATACGAGTTACCATGGTCCCTAGTTCAAATGGTAGTTTATGTCTCCTTGTTTATTCAATCATTTCCTTATATGATTAGCTCACCTATCTTATCTTTAAAGTAAACAGATAACTCAAATTTGCCCAACTCTGTCTCTTCTTGCAGTACACTGCAACAGAATACAAAGCTCTATTTTACAATGTACATGTATGTGTTTGTATATTGTTGGATAATCTTAGTGCCTACAATACAAAGCTGGTGCTTTTCATCTCAATGTTGGTTTTGCTTAATGTGTTTGTTATGATTTTTAAGATTTCATAATGTCATTTATCCATCACTGTACAAATATTTCATGAGAAATTGTTCAATGTGATACTCTTTTCTATCGGTTAAAAAAAAGAGTTTATTCTAGAGATGGTTGGAGTGGGCTAGTCAATAACCGAAAAAATTGAAAAACCGAATCAAACAGAACCAAACCGACAAGAACCAAATCGGCGGTTATTTTCTTTTGGTGGTTTGGTTTGGTTTTAGAAATTCAAAAACCAATTAAATTGGTTTTGGTTATGGTTTTAATCACTAACCGATCTAAACCGACCCATGAACACCCCTACTCTTAGTAGACTATCTATGGATAGTGTTACTCATATGGAGAATGATAAGAAAAAATTAGTTTAGGAAGTTCAACAGCTTGCCTGACTAGGTGTCCACTTAGTTGATTCAGCATAACGTAGTATGTGGGTTCAGAACAGTTCTGAATCTTTTCTATTTTTTGAGGTGAAGGAAAATTAGGATAGAGATTCCAGTCTAGTTAAGTTGAAAGAGTCAGTCAGAGATCTGAAAGTAGAGGTTTTCTCCCAAGGGGGAGATGGTGTTTTGCGCTTCCAGGGTCGGCTATGTGTGCCAGGTGTAGACGACTTGAGGCAACGAATTCTTGTAGAAGTGCATAGTGCGCGTTACTCTATTCATCCAGGGGCCACTAAGATGTACCAGAATTTGCGGGAGATCTATTGGTAGAGCGGGATGAAGAGAGACATTACAGAGTTTGTAGCTAAGTGCTCTACGTGTCAGCAGGTTAAGATTGAGCACCTTAAGCCTAGTGGGTTCATGCAAGAGTTCAATATTCCCACCAGGAAATGGGAAGAAGTGAACATGGACTTTATGACGGGTTTACCTCGTACTCATCATCATCATGATTCTATTTGGGTATCATAGATAGGATGACCAAATCAGCTTATTTCTTGCCAGTTTGTACTTTCTATTGAGCTGAGGACTACGCCAAACTCTATATCAGATAGTTGGTCAAGTTACACGAAGTCCCAGTAGCTATTATCTCAGATAGAGGTACCCAGTTTACCTCTCATTTATGGAAAGCATTCCAAAAGGGTCTTGGTACCAAAGTTCATCTCAGTACAGCCTTCCACCCTCAGCTAGATGGTCAAGCAGAAAGGACCATTCAGACTCTAGAAAATATGCTAAGATACTGTGTTGTCGATTTTAAGGGTAGTTGGGATGACCACTTACCTTTAATTGAATTTGCATACAATAACAGCTATCATTCCAGTATTCATAAGGCTCCATTTAAAGATCTCTATAGTATGGGGTAGAGATCTTCAATTGGTTGGTTTAAGGTAGGTAAGGCTGCAGCAGTAGGGCCTAACTTAGAGTATGATGCCTTAGAGAAGGTTCAGCTGATCAGAGAAAGACTTGGGTTGCCCAAAGCCAACAGAAATCGTATGTAGATGTGAGGAGAAAGGATCTCGAGTTTGAGATCAGTGAGTTTTTGTTCTTGAAAATATCTACTATGAAAGGATTAAAGAGGTTCGGCAAGAAGGGATAGATCAATCCTCGATATGTCGGTCCTTACAAAATTCTAAGCAGTTTCGAAAAAGTAGCTGATGAGCTTGAGCTGCCTTCAGATCTAGCTTCAGTACACCCAGTATTCCACGTCTCCTTGCTAAATAAATGCATTGGTGACCTAGTAGTCATAGTTTCCTTAGAGGACGTAAATATTCAGAATGATCTCTATTTCGAAGAGGTTACAGTCCAGATCCTCGATCATCAGATTCGCAGACTGAGGAACAAAAAAGTACCCTTAGTCAAAGTTCTTTAGCGAAATCAGTCCGTTGAGGGACCTACTTGGGAAGAAGAAGCATATATGCCGACCAAGTATCCTCACCTCTTATCCTCAACCTCAGATCCAGCTTAAGGTAACATTTTTCCATAGCTTTACTCTGTTCCATGTTCAGCTATAATTATAACTTGGTATCTATTACTATTGCATATTTGTTCATGTATTTATTAATCAGTTCAGTCATGTACTCATGCATTAGATATGCATATTTAGTATGAAAACCTAGCTTATCAGTAGCTTCAGTCAGGTATTCCATGCATCAGATATGCATGTTTAGTGTAAAAGATCAGTTTGTCAATAGTTCAGTCATGTAGTAATGCATCAGATATGCATGTTCAGTGTGTAAACTAAGTCTATCAGTGTCTCATCTTAATCAGTCTCATTTGAGGATGAATGTTCCCAAGGGGGAGATATTGTAATACCCCATATTTCCTTATCTTAACTCTCTATCCTTGAGTTATCCAATATAT
Organism: Capsicum chinense; assembly: GCA_026120095.1. Taxonomy (NCBI): domain Eukaryota; kingdom Viridiplantae; phylum Streptophyta; class Magnoliopsida; order Solanales; family Solanaceae; genus Capsicum; species Capsicum chinense. Next base: position 178,765,599 of record JAPEIP010000007.1, read on the forward strand.
TTTTTTAAACACTCAGTATTTTTTAGTTTAGATCCTGTCTTTACGTAGGCAATAGAATTAGCTTTCCAACGATATAAAATTTGCCTAAATTCTATAATCAGGTGAGAAGTTATGGTCATTTTAAGTTTCAGTCGTTAAACACCGTCATTCAGGCCTGTAGCGTATCGCGGAGTATGTCAAAATGAAAATTGTCAGTTTTCAGTGAGGTACCGTGATACTGGTGCGTCGTGCCTCATCTTATTTCCATATTTGTCAATTTCCAGTGTACCAACATGATTCTACCACGTCGCGGTAAACTTTGAGGTCCTAACCAAAGTGGCAACGCGATACCACCGTGTCACTCCACCATGCATTTTCTAAGAGACACAGGGTGATAGCGCCGCGTCATGCCAAGTACCTATTTTAAAAAATTTTAATGGAAATTAAATGTTTCGTCCAGGGTTAAAACACTCTTTTCCCATGATTTTAACACGCCCAGATACGGGATTTAATCCCTAAAAACATTTTAACTCATTACTCACTCAATTTATCCTCAAATTAAAAGCATTCTCTATAAAAACTACAAACCCTAGCTTCAAGAAACCAAGAGCAATCTCAAAGGATTCTCCAATAACTTCAAGAAACTCACAAATTAAGGTATGTTAGGTGTTCATATATGGGTTCCTTTCATCCAGAGAGTCCACGAATCCATTTTCAAACTAAAAGATTGTTGAATTATGAACTTCCATGCTTAAATTGAATTGAATTCATGTTCATGTTATTGTTGGGTTTTAGTCCATCATTAAACTACAAGCTTTTATGAGATTAATCATTGTATGTGTTGAATTACATGATTTTCATGATAAAACCTTCAATTTGCAAGTTGATTGATGTAGCCATGATAACTATATGTGTTGATTATTGTATAACCTAAGCATGCTCCCCATGTGTTTGATAAAATGCCTATGTGAATGAAATAATACCATTATAACATGATAGCATGTATTCCCCATTCACGTACAAGTTAATGCATTACAAGTGTTTGATGAAATACCTCTATGGAGGAATTATGAACAAGTGAACGATGTTATGTTATTCAAGATTAGGCTATACTTTACTTTTCATGCTACCGAGTCCTGGGGATATTTAATACCCGACAATTTAATTATTTACTTAGAGCTAGTGTTAGTTACAGTATTTCAGTCAGGTCATGACCAGTAGTACTCTCAGTCAATTACAGAACTCAGTAGAACTCAGTCGATTACAAAATTTAAGAAAACTCAGTAAACTCAGTATTCAGTCCAGTCCAGTTCAGTGTCTTTCAATTGGGAGTAGGATTCAACACCGAGTGAACCCGAGGATGGGGACTCACCTACTAATAGAGGGTGTGATCCTTAGAAGCAATCATTGCATTCTAAAACTACATAGCCAGCGTAGGTTAAGACATCGAACCTGCCAGTTGATGGTTGATGAGGTGTTTTAACTAGTCAGATGAGGGTTCCACCATTCTCATTAGAGTACCTACCAGATGAGGTTAACTCTTTAGTGTTTTTACCCATGGCACGGTACTGACACCCTTCCAACTGGGGTCATATCTTATTTTGGACATGTCGGTTAGATGATTACCCCCCACAGTCTCAGTTTCAGTCTTCAGAATAGAACTCAGTTCAGTTCTACAGAATTAGGACTGCCAAATATAGTCACCCAGTATTAGTACTCAGCTATCAATAACTTTAAATATCAGTTACTCAGTATCATAATTTAGGACTTATCTTCAGATAAGCTCAGTCACAGTATTTATTTATATGCACAGTAGTGCATACTCAATTTTTACAGAAGTATCAGTTACTTATGTACTCTCATGTTCAGTTACTTTATATCATTCGGTCATTTATTGTTCATGCATATAAACCCCTGCATTTAGCCTTACCTCATCTAGCATACCATTATATTCCACGTATCGACGTATACTCTTTCTTTGTGCTATGATGTCTTATATCATAGGTTTAGATGCTCAGGTTCCCGACTGCGTATAGACAGATTCAGATTAAGCAAGCATCGTTAGAGTTAGTAGTGAGTCCTCATCTATCAAGGGAATACTTTTATATTAGTTATTCAGTAGATGGAGTATTTTCAATAGATGGAGTTAGTTACGGGATTATCCCATCAACTCCACATTCATATAGTTCAGTTTAGAGGCTTTTCAGACTAGTTTTCAGACAGTATTCAGTTTTACAAATTTCTATTATTAGTATTTATAGATTTTGAACCTTATGGCATTTCAGCTTATTTTTCTGCATTTATTATAGTATCATGTTTTAGTGCTCACAACAGATATTAGTCATGAGTTAGCTTGTTGTTCTTTGGGGTCGTAAGCACCGTGTAGCATCTGGGGTACAGACTTGGGGTGCTACACCACATTGTGTCGCAACGTTACATCAAGTGCTACATGGGAGGCAACCCATGGGCTTATTGGTGAAGTTTAAGTATCCAACATAGCCACGCATACCATGATGGAAAATCAAGTGTTGGATGGGAGACAACCCACTATATTTTAGTGTTCATGTTGTTTTTCTTTTTTCTTAGTCTATTGCATGAGGAAAAACCTAAAACGTGGTAAACCATTGCTAAATTTAGAAAATTCCAAGTAAGAGGACTCATTGGCCCAATCATGGTAGGCATAAATCCCACTCCAGTCAGATAAGTTTTGCATTGAATGTCAAAAGGAATTTTTCAGGATTTTAGGGTATTTCTAGACTTTAACCTACGTACCTACTTATGATGTTGTAAGTACCACTTAAGACCTCATAAGTAGTGCATTATGTGTCAGAACTAAAAGTCCAAAAAGCAGAAAAAGGCCAAAATATGGGGTCCACCTACGGGCCGTAGATGACTAGGTGGTCCCGTAAGTGACTTATTTTCGGACCAATTTTTTTAAAATCTGGGCCAAACTCGATCCAAACTAACCCACTAGGGTTATTTAAACACCCGTACCTAATCCTAAACCCAATAAAACCTCAAAATTTCTCATTTTCTCTAAAATTAAAAATTTCCAACCGTCTCCACACTTCACATAAGGCAAGAACAAAACTTTTGCTCAGCACCAATTTGTCCAAATTACACATATTCCGCATTCAAACTAGGGTTTCTTCATCTTTTCAATCTTCACATCTAGTTCTCAAAACAAAAGGTAAGAATTCTTTGTTCCTAATTGTATTATATTGGGCTAAGCTTTGAAATAAGTGTGTTGGTATGTTTAATTCCTTGCAATATATGTAGAAATCTACAAACTTGTGTATAGGAGCCTAGAATTAGCCTAAAATGCTTAAAGTGAGGCATTGTTCTTGAATTAAAACTCAATGATCATGCCCTAAATGAAAGTAGAAGTTGAAAATATCGAGGAATCCCAAAAGTTTTATATGCCGCATTTGTTTTTAAAAATTTAGCCTACATATATGTGCATAAATTGTACTTATTTGGATTGAGTAAAGGTTATAGGGATGTAATATCTAGGAAAAAATTGAAGTTTTATAATTGTGAGTTCTTTTCAAATTTTGCAGTCCCGTACTCTCTTTTAGGAACTAACACTTGGTTTTTCAGGAACTACGGCACCAAACAAGGCAGGACCATCGAGGCGATAGGATGAATCCCTCAAGCGCAGTGGCTTGCTGGAGGAGTACCCTATTACCCGACCAGAGTAGCTCACCCACGGACTAGGGCTCAGAGACAGGTTGTGGGCGAGACTATTTACAGAAATACTTTGGGCATACAACTCTGAGCTCGGACACAGTGGGGAAGACGACCAATATTTACTCGAGCTAGTGCCCAGCCAGAGGCCAGCAGACTAGTTTTTAGGATGAGGATGAAGTCATCCAGAATATCACCTCCACACTCTCACTAGTCTAAAGAGGGAGAGGATGAGGGAGGAGGGGAGGGAGTTAGAAGAACTAGAAGAGGACCCCCTAATATGAGGAAGGGTCACAGGATGAGTTCGTAGCAGCAGTTATTAAGCCATCAGCTACAGTACCCTAGTCTAAGAAGGGATATAACCCAGACATCGTATCAAGTGTCTGCATCAGTCACAGAGCCACCAGCTTAGACTGACCAGACTTTCGACCCTACTTACATCTCGATTAAGCCTATTGATGAAGTAAAACCGAAGTGGTGTTTAGAGGGGTTACAAATGATTTATAATAGAGACAACTTTGTGACTAAGATAGGCCAACCCAAGAGGGCTATTTGGGAAAAGAGATAGATTAACTTATCTGGTTTAGCTGGAGTACCACTTTTATCGATTGTGTTTAATCGTTATCATTTGGTGTGGATGACTAAACCCCAGGGTTCATACATCCAGGCATTGGTGCAGATGTTCTACGCCTTTTACTATGCTATAGTATCTTTGATTACTCCTAGAAGCGGAAGGCGTACAGAGCAACCCCAGTTTGAGAAGACACTAGTGAGAGGTGTCATGGTTGATATTTTAGTGAGGCCATCCATTGAGCTCCCTTTTTCACTGATTATATAGCTTTAGTATCTACAACAGAGTGTAATTTTAGATTGGCATTTACACGATACAGATGGTATATGCAGGATGCTGAGAATAGAAGACAATGGCTAGAGCTGGCGAGATGGATCGCCCATTATTTTTTAGACCTCGATGAGGTAAACCCCTGGATTGAGGGTCAAGGAGTGATTAAGAAGGTGGCACTAAATTATTCCACTAAGTTTTGGTGGACGGTGGTTCGTTATGTATTGTATCCAACTTTTGCGGACAACTTACTTACCTGGGATGGTGTTGCATTGATTGTGAGTCTGATAGCCAGTTATGATATCGACTTTGTATCCATTCTCAGGTATGAGATACATGAGCGAGATTTTAGTGAGATGACTATACTACCCTTCCCTTGCCTTGTCTAGTTACTATGCAATGAGGCAGGTGTACCTGAGTGTAACACCCTGAGACTACCCCGTGGACGTCACACAGTGCTACGGACCACAAATGATCTCAAGCTAACACTTATACTGGCATAACTCATGAGCAACTGATTTAAATACATAAAACTTGAAGTAATAAGTGGAAGAAATATATTTAATAAAATATCTTCAAAACAAAACTATTAAAATGATTACAACTCTGGTTATACAAAACAACACTGAAATCAAGTACATCAACTCTACTAACTGTCTATGAAGCCTCTACTAATATTGACCTAGGTAGATGGGACATGACCCCCAGCTATCCTAAATCAATACGACTAGATAAAGAAAACAAGATGATACTCAAACTATGATTAACTCAAGCCCTTGAATCAAAAGGACTCATCACCTACTAATTGAAATTTGCACACTATCTGATTATGATGTATGGGCTACAACTGGTACCTACATTATGAGACAATGTAGCACATAGACATATATGTGGATCGGTAATTTTGGAATGTACTGAGTATGTGAGGATGAATGCATAAGTAAAATAATTACTTAATATATTCATATACTTTCAAATAATGCATGCTAAGTGTAAATGACTCACCTTGAGCTTGAATAGTTGAAAGCTAAAAATTGTAAATCATTAATAATAAAGCATGCTGTATAAATCTTGTGAGCCATAACACTTAGTACTAAAAGCTTTATTTTTAATATTTCTTAGGGAGGTTATTCTAACTGACATACACCATATGAGCTATCATGGAGTCCAGCGACTTACCCACGAATGGGAGAGCTCCCACTGGGAAAAGCTGTCCTACCCTTGCCATCGAAATAGGACCTTAACTTAAGTGATCACTGTACTTAACCCATATAAGGACTTTAGACCTACGGTGGATCGTAGTTCTGGGGCATGAGACATTGAAAGCATATCCAACTTGGTGCTAAATACTACTCCTATACTTATAAGCTCAGACTTTAGGAAATCCACCATAAAATAGCATTAGGGTTTATAATGAAAACTAGTTATGCTTTTCTTTGCTTTACACTGTAATCAAGATTAATAAATGTGGATTCCATCTCTTAGCTAAGAATCAAAAGATCAATTCTTGCATTAAATCTTGATATAACTCATCAAAAGAAACTTAAGAATATAATCTTCTTGAAATCTCAAAACTCATGCTTGAAGCTCAAAACATATGTACTTAAATTTTTAGAATTTCACAATAAAGATTCATTCTCAACATTCATATTGAAATCATCCAATCATAGAAATTCATGAGAAAGAAGTGCAATTCATGAAATAAATCTTCAAGTCAAAGCATAAATAGGTGAGATAAACATGCACTTCAATACTTAAATCACTTATAAATTCATAAACTCAAAACAAGATAATTTGGGTATGAACCCTAAATTTACAAATCATGAAATCTTAATTTAAAAGCAAGTTCTGGGCACAAGGATGAAAGAGTATCCTTGTTCATAACCCCACATACATTAATAGGCTTGAATTGGTGTAGAAAGCTTGACTTTGAAAGTCTTGGAGATGATCTTGAAAGCTTTCTTGAATTCTTGGATTAGAATTCTTGCTTATCTTGAAGAAAATGTAATGGAGTCTTGAAGTTATTAGGAAATGACCTTAAGAAGAAACCTTAATCTTGTTCTTGAGAATAATGAGGGTTAATGGATTTTAAAACTGATTGATAATGGCTAAATACATTTATTTAGAGATTTAAGTCGTGGGGGTAAGGTTTGAGGTAAGTAAAAGACCAAAATACCCCTATGAAACTGAGTCAAAGTTGCTGAAATTTTCAGTTGATGACTTTATTGATAGCTTATCAACTAGTTGATGGCTTATCAACTAAGTCATCAATCCAAAGATTGATTTAGACCCTTTTCATTTAAGGGTGATGACTTGGTTGATAGCTCGTCACTTATTTGACGGCTTATCACCTCAAGTCGTCACTTTATAGGTAGAGTTGATCATATTCTAGTTAGGGGTGACAACTTGGTTGATAGCTCATCACTTAGGTGACGGATTATCACCCCAAGTCATCACTTTGTAGCTGGAATTGATCACATTTTGGTTAAGGTTGATGACTTGATTTATAAGTCGTCACTTAGTGGACGGCTTATCACCTCAAGTCATCACCTTGTTGGCAGACGGACATACTGAGATAAAATGAGTATAACTTTCCACTCCGATATCAGATTAAGGTGAAACCAAGTGAATTGGAAAGAATATTCAAAGAACTTTCATTTCATACATAGTAGAACACCTGAATTGATATCTTCTAGGAGATACCCTCATTTAAAGTGGACACTAGTTGGAGAATCCGTTAAAACTCTATCGATAGAAGAGTCCTCAACTTGTCTTTGAGTTAGGAGGTTTTTATGACCTCGATTTATATAAAAAGGTTTTACCATACTATAGAGTTTATAATCACACATATATAGACATATAATCATTGGGTTCAGGTCTAAATACTTAGGAACAATAGTTTGAATTCTAGCCCAAAATTATAGGGTGTTACATTATCTCCCTCTTGGGATCATTCATCCCCGAATGATACTGACTTAGTTGAAATACTATGGAAAGCCTAAGATGATGTTTGGAACACTTACGATCTAAATCATGACTTAATATCAGAATCTAAAATTGATGCATAATGCATGAACTAACCTGAATTCGTAATTTTCATGAATACGAATATTTTACCTCATGGAATGGCCTTACTCATGAAACTTTGGGTAGTAAGACTAAATGTAAAGTTGGAAATCTATAGGAGATTATTTGCTTGATTGCTAAACTAGATACTAGGCTATATGGACTGGACTATACCTACTGCCCATACTCAAATGGCGTCTTTCTTCAACACTCTTCTAAGAAATTTTAATAATATTAGAGAGCAAAGAATTTTGGGCATGATCTGAACAAGACATCTGAATAAGAAATCACAACATTGATACAACTCTATAGTATGGAACATAGAAATGTAAGTCATAATCTAGGATAGATTTACTAGGCCTTAGGCAATGCAACTTCTTACTTTTAAGCTTAGCAACACTTCTCAAATATTCCCTTAACTATACTATTACCCTTAAATACCCTACTCATTTGATTCAACTTATAATTCTCACATGGACATTGATAAATCCATTTACTAAAGTCTAAACTAAACTAAATTCTCTCACCATGATTAAGCCTAACTCAAAATCACAAGGTACAACACGCCACACCATAATACTAGTCTAAACCACATGATTCAATCTTCTATGTCTTTTTAGAGCTCACACCCTAAGCATACCATGCCTTACCACTTCAATGACTAACTCTGAACTCTTACTATGGATTCACTAGTGCATATTTCATTCATCTGCTTACATCCTAATATGACATTCCACCCTATCATTATTACTAGATATGAATTTCCAGGAAACCACCCATAAAGGCATACTTCTCATATTCTGTAAACCTCTATCAATAACAACTTTCTTGCACTATTCTTAAGAAGACATACCTAGAATTCTAAACTAACTATTATATATACCAATGATGTACCTCAATATTCCTTCCTCCTTTAGCCTTAGAGAGAAAAAGCATAAATAATTTTTTTAATGAGGGCCATCAACTCTCTCTCATCTAAACTATTCTAATCTAGTATCATCACTACTATCTTAACATAAGAAGAGGTCACTGAAGGGATAATGCATAAGGACATAAAGCACGAAAGAATACTATACATAACTTTAACACTTACCTGAGGACTGAGGAATAGAATGTCAAAGGCATGGATTCATTAAAGAGATCTAAACTGAGGACATACATGATACCAGGCAAATTTTACAAGTATTATTAGTTCTGAGAGATGATTATACTCTTGAAACATAAGTTCATACTTATCATAAGCTATTCAACATAAGACTGGAGTGCATAGATTAATGAGGGATGACTCGAATCACAGAGTGAAGATGTTACTTACTTACTAGAAGCTGAGAATAAACTTGAATAAGCATGAAGTGTATAAGCATTGGCCTTTAGCATGGATCTATCATGCAAGACATGAATATGATGTGGTAATGATTAAAATCCACGGAATATTCTAGAGTAAGAAAGGATCACCATCTCATCACAACTCTTATTGACATGCATCACAATCTAATTCTCAAAACTTGATTTGGTTATTCACTCTACCACCTTAGATCAAAGCTAACATTCTAATCTTATGGGTCTACTCCATATCCTCGAGACTGAGCCATAATTGCTTTGCGCTAATGGTATACACATGAATGCTCACTCATATGAATAAACTATATCTAGACAATACTAACTTCATTCTTGGATACTCTCTTAATACATACCACCCTTAACTTCCTTTAGCTTTAATAATCATCATCATAGACTTACACTCTACTAAATCGCCAAACATACCAGCCTCATTAAATACATAACCTGCCTCACTAACTAAAATAATACCAAAAGGCTCAACATCATCTACCCATAGATCCTTAACATAGCCATTAAGAATACCATATACTATATGACTAGCCTTATTCACACTTAGAAACTCACGGGCATTATCTAAGCACGCATAAAACTTAATAATCTTAGAAAATAATTCAATCCCTATATCACCTTGGGTACACCTCTGCATCAATCCTATGACATTATACTTAATTGCAAATAAATAAAATTAAACTCTTGCATACATTACCTTAAGCCTACTCGTTCACCTCCAATACAACTAGCCATACTATCCCAAGTAATCACTCTTTCCACCTTGATAATCATCCACAGTTCAAGCTTAGATTCTAGTACTAGTCATGATTAACCACAACTCATACACCATTCTTACATGTAAGAACATCAGGAAACACTAGTCCACTAGAACCTTATAATAATAATATTTGATCATAATCTTATAGTTTATCTAATTACAGTCCATAAGCACATCCCTCTTCCACACATCTTTAGTACTTATCCATCCATATATTTAAATTATACCCCTAGCTCTACAAACCTCAACCAATTTCTTTTTCACAACTACACGGGGAACCCTACATTAACAATCCTTAATAACCTAATACCTTAATTAATGAACTATACTTTTCTAACACCATAACATACCATCAAGATCTCCTTTCATACTTCAAGCAGACCAAATTCACCTTAACTAATAACACATTCTCTACCTTCCACCAGGAAAAAAATAGTACTACACTCATTACCCCTAAGTTGACACACAAGGACATATTACCTTAACACAAACTCAATAGCATGCATAAATTCATCTATATACTTTTGGTCAATCTTCATTCCCACCTTTCTTGTCACTATATTTCTAAACCCATACTTCTAACTATAAAAAGGATCTGATACTTATAAATCATAACACTATAGGTTGCAAATCCCTTGAATACAAACTCTATTTTAAAATCTAGGTTCATACTATCCATTTTCATGAGAACTATACGTATTGAAGGGTTAACGAGGAATCTGAATACATATCTTATTCTGTCTTAACTGAAAAAACTCAATTAGATAAGGACATAAACTTAAAACTTAAGAAACTTGTAACACACTAGTGAGCTCATCTCAAGCCCATTGTCTGACTTCTGAAGTTACAGATAGTAAATCTGAGAGCATCGTCTTTGGAGGAATTAAAATCTAGTACTCATGTTATCTTAGAAAGTCATAGATGGAGAATTATGGAGTAACGCATGAATCGACAGAAGTTTTTAAAAGAACAACTTTACTGCATGATCTAGAGTATGAAAGAAAAAAAACTCTTCTTAAATGCCTTGTAGCCTCTCAAAGAAAAGTACAGACGTCTCCGTATCGTTTTGCAAGATTCTACAAGATACAGCTTCATAGACACCCTATGTCACTTGAAATCTGTGCTCTAATACCAAATTAGTAATGCCTTATGACTACCCCCTGGATGTCACACGGTGCTCAGGACCACAAATGATCTTAAGCTAACCCTTATACTGGCATAACTCATGAGCAACTGATTTAAATACATAAAACTTGAAGTAATAAGCGGAAAAAATATATTTAGCTAAACATCTTGAAAAAAAACTATTAAAACAATTACAACTCTGATTATACAAAACAAGACTGAAATCAAATACATTAAATCTACTGACTGTCTAGGAAGCCTCTACTAATATTAACTATAGGTAGCTGGGACATAACCCCTAGCTATCTCAAATCAATATGGCTGAATAAAGAAATCAAGATGATACTCAAACTATGATTGACTCGAGCCCTTAAATCAAAAGGACTCATCACCTACTAACTGGTTTTTGCACACTATTTGCTTATGATGTATGGGCATAACTGGTACCTACATTATGAGACAATGTGGCATATAGACATATATGTGGATCAGTACTTTTAGAATATACTGAGTATGTGGGGGTGAATGCATAAGTAAATAATAACTTAATATATTCATATACTTTCAATAATGCATGATAAGTGTAAATGACTCACCTTGAGCTTGAATAATTGAAAGCTGAAAATCATAAATCATGAATAATAAAGCATACTATATAAATCTTGTGACTCATAACACTTAGTTCTAAAAGCTTTACTTTTAATTTTTCTTATGGAGGTTCTTCTAACCGACATACACCATGTGAGCTATCATGGAGTCTAGCGACTTACCCATGAATGGGAGAGCTCCCGCTGGGGAAAGTTGTCCTACCCTTTCCATCGAAATAGGACCTTAGCTTAAGTGATCACTATACTTAACCTATATAGGGACTTTAGACCTACGGTGTCTAGTAGTTCTGGGGCATGAGACCTTGGAATCATACCCAACTCAGTGCTAAATACTACTCTCATACTTATATGCTCAGACGTTTGGAAATCCACCTTAAAAATAGCATAAGGGCTTATAATGAAAATCAGTTATGCTTTTCTTTACTTTACACTGTAATCAAGATTAATAAATATGGATTCCATCTCTTAACTAAGGGTCAAAAGATTAAATTCTTGCTTTAAATCTTGATATAACTCATCAAAAGAAGCTTAAGAATGTAATCTTCTTAAAATCTCAAAACTCATGCTTGAAGCTCAAAACATATGTACTTAAATTTTCAGAATTTCACAATAAAGCTTCGTTCTCAACATTCATCTTAAAATCAACCAACAATACCAATTCATGAGAAAGAAGAGAAATTCATGATATAAATCTTCTAGTCAAAGAATAAATAGATGAGATAAACATGAACTTTAATACTTAAATCACTTATAAATTCATAAACTCAAAATGAGATAATTTGGGTATGCGCCCTAAATTTGCAAATCATGAAATCTTAACTTAAAAGCAAGTTTTGGGCACAACGATGAAAGAGTATCCTTGTTCATAACCCCACATACCTTAATAGGCTTGACTTGATGTAGAAATCTTGACTTTGAAAGCCTTGGAGATGATATTGAAAGGTTTCTTGAATTCTTGGATTAGAAATCTTAAATTCTTGCTTATCTTGAAGAAAATGTAATGGAGTCGTGAAGTTCTTGGGAGATGACCTTAAGAAGAAATCCTAATCTTGTTCTAGGGAATAGTGAGGTTCAATGGCTTTTAAAACTGATTGATAATGGCTAAATAAGTTTATTTGGAGATTTAAGTCATGGGGGTAAGGTTTGAGGTAAGGAAAAGAACAAAATACCCCTATGAAACTGAATCAACGTTGCTAAAATTTTCAGTTGATGACTTTGTTGATAGCTTTTCAACTAGTTGATGGCTTATTAACTAAGTCGTCAACCCAAAGATTGATTTAGACCCTTGTTGTTTAAGGGTGACGACTTGGTTGATAGCTCATCACTTAGTTAATGGATTATCACCTTAAGTCATTACTTTATAGCTGGAGCTTATCATATTCTAGTTATGAGTGACGAATTCGTTGATAGTTCGTTACTTAGGTGATGGCTTATCACCTCAAGTCGTCACCTTGTAGACTAACGAACATGTTGAGGTAAAATGAGTATAACTTTTCACCCCCGATATCGGATTAAGGTGAAACCAAGTGCATTGGAAAGAATACTCAAAGACATTTCATTTGATATATAGTAGGACACCTAAATTGATAAATTCTAGGAGATACAATAGTCTAAAGTGGATACTAGTTGGAGAATCCGTTAAAACTCTATCGATAGAAGAGTCCTCAACTCGTCTTTGAGTTAGGAGGCTTTTATGACCTCGATTTATATAAAAAGATATTACCACACTATAGAATTTATAATCACACATATATAGACATAGAATCATTAGGTTCAGGTCTGAATACTTAGGAACAACGATCTAAATTCTAGCCCAAAAATACAAAGTATTACACTGAGGATCCAGGTGTTGATATGAGAGTCGAGGCTACGGTATTGTCCAGATGAGTTTGATCATATATCCAACAAACTCGGTCCTTTCTTAAAGAACCTGTAGACCTCCTAGAGTGATTTTGGCCCAGTGTGAGGGTCCATCAATTCCTGTAGAGCCTAGTGATAGATAAGGTGTTGATGCAGATGTAAGTATGGATTTTAAGATGAGTGAGTAGAGAGAGGAACCCGAGATTAGAACTCAAGGGGAGGAGACCCCAACCATATATACTTCATCCTCAGCCTTTACTTTGGATATTATTAGGGTTATTTTTTTTTCACGACCCAAACCAGGGCCTGGCCCTGATGAGTATCTCAAGTCCCACATGGATCAGAGAACAACCCCTGCATCTAACCTAACCATACACAACATCCCCTAAAGTCGGATGAATTCCAAACATATAACAAGATAGCATGCGACAGGCATAAAGAAAGTCAAAACACGTCTATAACCGACTATCATCCAAACAATCAACCAGCATCACCCAATATCCACAGTAATCTAATCAAGGCCTTCTAAAAACCCAACCAAAACAACTCTTGGTCGGGACATGTCCCCGACTTTGGCGGATGACAATGAAATGAAAATGATAATGTTAATGATAATGAAAATATTTATCAACTCGAATCTAAGAAAGAAAGTTGGCAAAATGCCTAAGACTTCCAAGGTATGAAAGCTCACCACTTCACTACAACGCAATGAACCGAGCCAACTGACCTAGCATTGGTGCCTGCATTGCATTGGGATACAACATCCGGAGATGATTAGTGGGGTGAACACTAGCATGTAACTCAGGGATAAGGATAACATAATGACATGATCAATAGTTAAATATCATTCAAAACCAATGCACATAATCAAATGCAAATCCATACATATATATCATATGCCGAGATAGGGAACAAGGTTTAACATGCTCTTTGTAACTTCAGCCTGGATTGTGTAGCTCAACTATCATAACATACAAAGGTACCCATTGTTTATATGGAACTTGCTCTCCCCCAGATGGTAGGGCCCCAGTGCATGTGGACAGATGAACCAGAGGGTATATATATGCACTATGGGAGACTCGAGCCTCTCTTCATATCAAGGTGACACGAGCACCAAATCATGTAATAATATATGGGGGACTCAAACCTCCCAATCATATGATAATAACATTAAGGGGGACTCAAACACATAGTCATATGTACTCCTGCATCGGCAACCATAGTTTCCAGTGTTGGTCTATCAGACCTCCACATTCATGATCAGCTACACAACCCTCATTAAAGACTAGTTAAAACAAGAGTCACACATTTTCATTCATTGAACCACATTACACATTAAGTTATTGTTGGTATCATCATACCAACTACACTTGCAAGAAAACATCAACATGCTAACCCAATTATCATCACCTTAGGGAATTCACAACCCCCTTGGTTCAATTTTACAAATTCCCATATTTCTCATAATGAAAAAATAATTTCACGATATCGGGTTAGGATCATAACCACTTTAAAAGTCACAAGTTTGGAAAATCACAATCTCAAGTTCATTCACCATTCCCATGCATCAAATTTACTTTAAAACCACCATTTAAACTTAACCATACAGTGACAAACATGAAACATCACATAAAAAAAAGTTATACAAAAACCCTCAAGCCATGTTTTCAAAATCAACATAAATATCTCATGAACAATACCTTAAACCATATGATTTTAACAAATTAACAATGAGGGAAGAGTATGCCTGAAATATCCAAGATTGCATAGATAAGTATTAGGTGGTAGGTTACCATTGGGGTAGAGGAGAAATGTCCAAAGTTTCCTTAATAAAAAGACTAAAAATTTGTCACAAGTGATACGGGTCAATGTACGACTTGTATAGATACATTATGATTCATCACAAGGAGTTGTCATAAAGACAGAACCACCAAGTCCCCATATTGGTCTGGCTATGATTCATACCACCAACTTGTAACCACACTCAACTACTCATAACCACTTCTCATACTCAAGACAATAATAATTTGGGATGACATACTAGATACCCTACGATTTAAAACACAACGACTCATCATGAGTCTTTACGACTGGTAGCCTTAAGTCATAATGAAGACAGTGTCTTGGGATAAACTTTATAGACACCTTACGACTTGGTCCTTACGACCCGCAAAAAAGTCTTGATGACCAGTTAAGAGGCACTAGTACTCAGAGCATAATACGAAGCCACTTGTTTTGATTAAGTCACGATCGAGTCCCTACAACCCATCAGGACTCTTCATAATTCGTCATGGGAATCGTAATTAGGATAGTAAGGATAAAATTTAGAAAATGTTCAAGGGACAAAAAAACTAAGGCATTACACTTCTAGGCCCACTCACCCCACTTTCACTTCTACAACTCTAAGATTCATTATCATACCTAGAGAGTTCTTACAACGCCTTGTAGAGAGATAGGATGAGACCACAACCTGTTTGACTGAGGCAGAGTCCAAGATTACTAGATTATATAAGCAGATATACACTTGGGTTTGAATAACTTTGGAGAGCATAAATACTCAGATTTGGGTTGCTGTGAGGGTTGATATGGTAGAGATGAGGGTCGACTTGCTTGGCCATATTAATCCTTTTGAGAGGAGAGTGTATACACAACTTAAGGATATTAAGGCACCTGATCTAGCTGGTGTTGACACCGAATTTTGAATCTTCGTACTTAATTAACGTCTTCAGGCTTCCTGATCGTTAAAGGGTAGAAAATACAATTTTCACATCTTTTTGACAATCGTTAACAAATTATTAATAATCATCCTTACTTTGGGATTTTATCAATTTGTTATCATATTTTTATTTTTCATAATTTGTTAAAAATTCTCCTTATGTTAGGATTCTTACCAATTCATTATCGTTCTTAACATTTTCACAATCATCTACACACTTTCACGACATCACATCACATTTTTGTTAATTTTTTCTAGTTAATTATATTTTCAATTTTCTTTACATTTTTCTATAATTACACATCAATACCTACACTTTGCACATTATTTATAGTCTACAAATGCTAAGTCAAATTAATTATTTTTACACAGTATAATAGTTTAGTGTTTTGTCACATCCGATAATGACCACACCGTAATGTATTGTCACATTCGACAATGACCACTCAATAATGTATTGTCACATCTAACAATGACCACACAATGACACTACCCTTTGGATAATAATTTTACCAATTAGTCAAAAGGATGAAAAATCCCATAGTCAATAACGTAAGGACCAAAGGGTGTTCTATAATAAAAAGAGGGAATGCCCTTTTATCCTTTGGATAATAAAGGGTGTCAATTTTTACTATAAATAGGGGTGGGGGTTTAACCTTTTTAGAATAAAAATACACACCCATATATCTTTAACTACCCATACATATTTTTCTTCTTTCTCCTCTCTATAAAACACACAAAAAATATATACACATTAAAAAACATATACAAAATACACACAGCAATAGTTCATATTAGATTTCTTTATCCCCGTTCAAAATATTCATACACATACAAATACACAAAACGTATACACACAAATAAGAAAATTAGATTATCAATTTTGTTCTCATTTCTTCATTGTTAACCGGTTCACCATCGCCAAAGCTCTAGTGAATTCCACCACAACCTCGATCTCCTCATATTTCTCTTCTGTCGTGCCACACCAAAATTGATCACCGGTGGGCAAGCTTTGGTCGAACACCACCATCCCTCTTCTACTACTCCGCTAGTCCACCTCTTCTCTTTTCTCCTTTAATAGAGAACACGACATCATCGAAAAAATAGCCAAATTTGGTCAATTTTGTGTGTATCCAGCATTGCTCCGACGCCTCGCCGTAGAAGCTACGCCACTGCTTCATCTTATTCTTATTTATTATAACATTGAGCAGTCATGGAATTTTTCCAGCAATGCTCCCTTGAAAACACTGGATCTATATGAAAAATAATACTCTTTTTCTCTTTGTTTGTTCCTCATATTGTTACTTTGAATATTGTTTGTTGTTGGCTGGAATAGTATTTTGGGAGATGTTATTGTTTACTTTATCATTATGTTCAGACTGATGTTTGCTTTACTAGAGTTTGACCGAGATTTGGTAAGAAAATATTCTTCGAAGGCTATCTTTTTGTAGTCTTGCTTCTATTATGGAAATTTTCCTTGCTTGTTTACTGCTCTTCGTCGTTTGCTTTACAATTCTCTTGGAAAATTTTGACCTTTACATTTATTTACACTAATAATGGATATATACCGCATTGCAATGACCGATGATAATATCTCTTCGTTGGGATTTTTTTGCGACCCAATAACAAAAGATGAATTTTATTTTCTTAAATTTACTTATTTTTTATCAAGTTCCAATACATGACCAGTGACATTATATCTCCGTCGATTTTCGAGGCCTCCCCAAGTAAGAAAATGAATGTTATGTAAACAAATACATAATAAAATAAATAAACTCGGCAATAACAAAATCTTTATAATATCAAGACAATACAAAGGGTTTTGCAATTCGTATCTTGGCAAGGCGATTTAGGATGATCGATAAATCGAGCAACCACCTCGTAGATATGGCATATCTTAAACTTAATATGAGTCCATGCTTTAATAAAAATTCTACTGATAGACATATATGCACATACAAAGTTCTTAATTTATTTTAATTGCTAACGTGTTTGTGCAGGTTCTTAGAAATACTTGTCGAAAATAGCATTTAAAGAAGAATTTTATATTTGTATGTTTTCTTATAATTGTACACATTAAATATAGTCAAAACTTTACTTTTGGAGGTGTTGAGCAGAAATATTCTTTACTTACATAACACACGTTAAGAAAAAATTTAGTCCATTAATAATTACAAAAAAAAAATTGAGCTAATCAATTAATTCACATATTTACATTATAAATATTATGTAAGTCTTTTTTCTCAAATGGATCTTTACTTTTCTCCGTAATTTTAATCAAGTAAAAATATTTTTTGTAAATACTTTCCTATTCATGGCACATCAAAGATACTATTCTTTTCATACATTACAAAATATATTTTTTTTAACGTGTATCTTATTCATTTTTATACATATCTATTATAACAATAGATTTATACGTAATACACATACATTTTTCACATTATTTTTAAATACTTATATCTTTTAAAATTATTTTTTACCGTCTCCCTCTTTGATAAATTTAGTTTAGTCGGGTACCATAGTTGTGGATTCTGAAGGGTATCTGATCCCTTCCCTTCGAAATAATTTCAACCCTTACCTAGAATCTAAACTTGTTTTCATAGATTAAAACATTAGTCACATGTATTAATAAATAAACAGATTTTCTTATTTTCCTTAAAACATTAGGTGGTGGCTCTGTATAAATTTCAATTCCTTTAGAGTCCATAAGTCATGTTTTGTTTAACCTTAGCAAAAATAGGGCATGTCAGAATGGAAACTCTTCTGGGGGAAGCAACAATAGGTTCTGACCATGATAGATGCAATTTTTCAATTGAGAGAGGTATTTTACATTATTACATATGATAATTATTGAATTACTAAATTCTTTGATTCCTTATCTATTATACTCATAAATTCTTTACATTATTTGCACAAATTAGTTTGGTTGTTTTATCAAATTCATTTATTCATTACTTGTTTAATACACTATATTTTTACATTGTAAAAACCGCTACACATTATTGTTTGCTTCATTTAATCAAAATCATAATTTCATCGAGTCTTTGGTTGTATACTTCAAACATTATGGTCCACGTGGGGAGTATCTTACACTTCCCCAAACCTTCTTCTAATTTCACAGTTTTGGAGTTGGTGTATTTAGGTTAGTTCACCTTCTGCAATTATTCAATCCAACTCTTAATCATTTAGGAAAATTTCTATTCTAGAAATAGGTCATGCTGTATACAAACTCATAAAATGTTTGAAATATGTTTTGACATGATTCTTGTCCTGACAAGATACGTAGGCAACCTTGTGTTAGGGTTCAATCTCTTTACTGTTTCAAAATTATTTCTCCGATATACAAACTGGGGTAATTTTTTGAAATAGTTGAAAGACGCTCTCCGAAAGTCTTCAAAGAACGCGAATAAATAACTACTCAAATCTCAATAATCAATAACATTAGTGCCTAGTTGGCCTACCTCCAAATCCTCACCCGATCTGGGTTTGAGAAAACCTAGTTTCCTCTTTCGAATGTCACAAACTATTAAATTTGTGACATATAGATCTTCACTTTCAAAATCAAGGGTTTAACACCCTTTCAATCATAACAGTCCTGCCAACTGCGGTGAAATAATGCCATAACTTCTTCAATGTCTAACCTTCTCAATCTTGTCAACATAATGAAGTAGTGTCAAAACTTTTCTCATACTTGACATCCACCTTCTTGATTCGTCTGATCGGAGTAATTTTGATGCTACAACTGATTCCTTTCTGGCCGCGTTTCACATCATTTTCAAAGATGAACACCATTCTTTTAATCATACATGCCACAATGCAAATTCACAAATTTGCCTAAACTATGCAGACCTGATTCTTATTTTCTTAAGTTACGTAGGAAACTCTCATTTGGGTTCGGTCCCATTCTTTTTACTAAATAAATAAAAAGTTTAGAAGCTTGACTTGGTTGGTACCAATACAATTAGGAGTGTGCATGAGAAAAAACAAAGTGGTATGATGGATAGGACCGACTTTATAATAAACCATAGTGACATTTGAAAAATTCTCTTACATACATCTATGACAAGAACGAAGCCAACCTCATAGTTTCAAGTGCATCGTGTGGTGAGCTTTAGATTAGTTCATTACATAGCGTTATTGATCTATAACTTCACCTGAATATCTGCTAAGGTGAAATTCTGAGTTATAGCTAGTTTGGGAAAGGATTTTATGCCTTTTTTGACTCGATTGTGACTTCCACAACCCTCCAAATGACATTAATCCCTAGCATTTTTCCCTTTGATCTTGAAACCTTTTCTTTGGATAACCACATATGAGACTATACATTTTGAGTGCTTACATATACTATACCTCTCTTGGCCCACCTCCTTGAACGCACTGAGTATGTGCAAATTGCGAGTGAAGATTCAAGATCAAAGTTGCCAAAAGCAAAGGACATATAGCCCTAGAGGAGCAAAAATAAAAGATGACTTCAAAGACGAAGGAGCAAAGACCGCCTTTTCCAACAAAGATGGAGAATCATCATCAAAAAAAATTAACAAAATAATGATATACTTAGCAAAAATAAGGGGAAAACCTCTAGCATAAGATTCAAACAAAGTCAAAGCAGACACAAAACAAGAGGCAAAGAAGCACAACAAAGACGATCGAACGTTAAAGCATAATAAATGTCAAAAGCACAGATACAGTGCAATGCTCATTGAGGAATTAGTCACTCTCATCCTAAATATCATCCTACCCATCTCCAAGTCTACATTACAAGCCGATAACAAGTCCTACAAGATCTTATTCTAAGTATTCTCGCATTAGTGGATACTTACATGAAGACCAAGCCTATAGTATCACAATTGCATTCATTGAACTTCTTTCTGAGTATGAGCGTATTTCTCTGAATATCTCTAAATTTAAAAGAAAAATATTCAAATAGGTGTTAAAAAGACTTTTTTTTTTAAAGGACACTTGAAACATGAGACTAAGCATAATTCAAAATCTTTGTTGGAAGCAAGACAAATAAATCTTGTCAATACTTAGGTATGTCTGAGGTACCACTTGAAACTATAGGAGTTATCCTGAAGTCGTTCTCGGTTAGCTAGAAAGAGATAGGAGAATTCTTATACACACTAATAATTATTGATACCAACCGCGGTTAAGACACGATTATATCTTTCTCACCTTTCAACATTCCTCGCAAAGAAAATACAAAATAATTTTTTGCATTTTATCTTTCGAAATTTCTTACAAAGAAAATACAAAATAATTTTCTACATTTTCATCTTTTAACATTTCTTACAAAGAAAATACAAATTAATTTTTAGCGTATAAAATAATTTTCTGCACTTTCACCTCTCTACATTTCTTACAAAGAAAATACAAAGCAATTTTCTTCATTTTTCACTTTTCAACATTTTTGCAAAGAAGATACAAAATTAATTTTCTTTCTCATGACGTTCTCCATCAAATACATGCATTATGCTTTTCTTCACATAGATGCATTATACTTTTCATTCAAGTCGTCTACCTCCAAATACAGAAAATTGACTTTCCTTTTCAAGCTCTCACCTTAAAACACAAATATTTTGCTTTTTTGTTAGGTGTCCCCTTCTAATTTGGATATTTTACATTTTCATAGCCCCGCCAGTCAAGAGGCTATTACCTTTCAACAGCCCCGCCAGTTGAGAGGCTATAACCTTTTAATTACTCCACCAGTCTAGAGCTTCTTTATTTCAATAGCTCCATCAGTCGAGAGGCTATTACCTTTCAATAAATTTATCAGTCGAGAGATCTTTCATTTCAATAGCCTCGACAGTCGAGAGGCTATTACCTTTTATTTGCTCCACCAGTTAAGAGCTCATTTATTTTAAAAGTCCCGCCAGTTGAGAGGCTATTACCTTTCAGTTGCCCCGTTAGTCGAGAGTTTCTTTATTCAATATCCCTGTCAATCGAGAGGCTATTACCTTTTAATTACTCTGTTAGTTGAGAGCTTCTTTATTTCAGTAGCCCCGCCAGTCGAGAGGCTATTACCTTTCAATTGTTTTGTTAGTCAAGAGCTATTTAATTGTAACAGTCCCATGATTGAGAGGCTATTACCTTCCAGTTAGTCCACCAATCGAGAGGCCATTAAAATTTAATCACTTCACTAGTGATGACCTTAGTCTTCAGAGACAATTAAGGATGATCATTAATATCAATCTCCATAGACAATCGGAGATATTATGCACTAAGTTTCCCAAAGACAACTGGAGGACTCTACCAGGATCAACACCTATCTTCATAGACAATTGGATACGTCTAATTCTTCATAGACAATCAAAGACATCACTTATCACACAGTCTCCATAGATATTCGGAGACGGTAATCAACATTAGTCTCCATAGATAATTGAAGATGTCATTAAATCTTCATAGACATTCGAACACATCATTCATCACATAGTCTTCGTAGACAATTAGGGACGTCAATCAACATCATTCTTCATACACAATCAAAGATATTATTCAGTCTTTGTAGACAATCGGAGACAACAATCAATGTCAGTCTCCATAGACAATTGGATATGTCATGCATCAAGTCTTCGTAGATAATTGAAGACATCATCATTCAACGTCGGTCTATATAGATAATCAAAGATGACAATCAACATAAGTCTCCATAGACAATTAGAGTGTCATGCATCAAGTCTTCATAGACAATCGAAGACATCATCATTCAACATCAGTCTTTATAGACAATCGAAGATGATAGTCAATATTAGTATTCATAAATAATTGGAGATGTCATGCATTAAGTCCTCGTAGGCAATCAGAGACGTCGGTCATCCTAAAGTCACCGTAGACAATTAAAGACGTCATTCATTCCCAAGTCCCCATAAATAATCGGAGATGTCATTCATTCTAAAGTCCTCATAAATAATTAGAGACATCATGCATCTTTCAAAATACAATTCAAACCAATAAGACATTTTTTTCAAATTTCATTCAAGAAGTCCAGTATTAGCCTCAAATCATACACTGGTGCAAATTTGAGAGCCACTTTAAAATATTTCCTATTTTTTATTTTGAACTATATTGATCGAATTCTTGTAACACTCGAGATATGTATGAAGCTTTACATAGAATTCGTTCATCACAACCCCATAATTATTTTTTCTCTCCAGCAAGTACACAATCTTGCACCCCCAATAGCTGAAAGCTTGATACTGGATCAATTCAAAAGGAGCATCAAAAATATGTGAACACTTTTTTTCCCAAATAGTCCTTCTCTCAAGAATCATTCCACATGATCATCCACTCTTAATAATGGTACAAAAGTCAATTTATCTATTCTTTTGAACTACACTCGACTTGATCCTCATACAACTCGAGGTATGTAGGCAACTCTAAATAGGAGTTTGGTAAAATTTACATCAAAGATGATTTTTTGTCTAGCAAAATTGGCTACATGTCAGCATTTTCATTTAAAGACTTTTAGATCATCACCAAATAAAAAGGGGGTAATTATTGACACCCTATATTTTGGCTCTCCATACTTAAATTAATGTCTTCAGGCTTTCTGATTGTTAAAGGACACAAAATATAATTTTCACATCTTTTTTACAATTGTTAACAGATTAGTGATAACCATCCTTACTTTAGAATTTTATCAATTTGTTGTCATATTTTTATTTTTCATAATTTATTAATAATTCTCCTTATGTTAAGAATTTTACCAATCCATTATCATTTTAAATATTTTCACAATCATCTGGACACATACACGACATGACATCACATTAT
Source organism: Capsicum chinense (assembly GCA_026120095.1). Lineage (NCBI taxonomy): Eukaryota > Viridiplantae > Streptophyta > Magnoliopsida > Solanales > Solanaceae > Capsicum > Capsicum chinense. The sequence continues at coordinate 178,789,367 of JAPEIP010000007.1, forward strand.
TAAAAAAATTTCAAGTTAATTACAATTTCAATTTTCATTATATTTTTTTGTAATTACACATCGATACCTACGCTTTACACATTATTTACAATCCACAAATGCTAAGTCGAATTAATTATTTTTACACAGTATACTAATTCAGTATCTTGTCATATTTGATAATGACCACACAATAATATTTTGTCACATCTGACAATGACCACTCAATAATATCTTGTCACATCTGACAATGACCACAAAGTATCACTACCCTTTGGATAATAACTTTACCAGTTGATCAAAAGGATGAAAAATCTTTTGGTCAGTAACTTAAGGACCAAAGGGTGTTCCATAATAAAAAAAAAAAAGAAAACACCCTGTTATCACTTGGATAATAAAGGGTGTCAATTTTTATTATAAATAGGGGTGGGGATTTAATATTTTTAGAATAAAAAATACACACACATATCTTTAGCTACCCACACATATTTTTCTTTTTTCTCCTCTCTATCAAACACACAAAAAATTACATACACAATGAAAAACACACACAAAATACACATACGAATACTTCATATCGAATTTCTTTCTACTATCTAAGAATATGCATACACATACAAATACACAAAACATATACACACAAAGAAGAAAATTAGATTATCAATTTCTTTCTCGCCTTTCTTCACTGAGTGATCGGTTCATCACCATCGGAGCTCCGGTGGATCCCATAACAACCACAATCTCCTCATCTCCCTCTTCTATTGTGTCACGCTAGAATTGATTGTCGAAGGACAAGCTTCAGGCGAACACCACCATCCTATCGCTACTGCTCCACTTGGCCACCTCTTCTCATTCTTCCTTTAATGAAGGACATAACCTCATCAAAAAAACAACCGGATTTAGTCGATTTTATACATATCCATCATCGCTCTGGTATCTCACCGTGGAAGTGACACCAATACTTCATCTTGTTCTCATTCATTCTAACGTTGGGGAGCCATGGAGTTTTACTGGCTATGTTCCCTTGAAAACACCGTATCTATAAGAAAATACTACTCATTTTCTCTTTATTTGTTTCCCATAATGTAACTCTGAATGTTGTTTGTTGTTGGTTGGAAAAGCATTTCGGGAGATACTATTGTTTACTTTATCATTATGTTCAGGTTGATGTTTGCTTTACTGGAGCTTGGCCAAAATTTTGTCATAAAAAATTCTCCGAAGGCTATCTCTTTGTTGTCATATTTTTGTTGTGAAAATTTTCATTGCTTGTTACTAATCTTGGTCGTTTGTTATTCCTTCACAATTCTCTTGGATGGGTTTGGTCTTTACATTTATTTACACTGATAACGAATAGATATCATTGCAATTACCGATAATGATTTCTCTCCATCGGATTGTTGAGGCCACCCCATAACAAAAGATGAATTTTATTTTCTCAAATTTACTTATTTTATATCCAGTACTAATGCATAGCCAGTGATATTATCTCTCTATCGGTTTTGAGGCCTCCCCAAATAAAAAGATGAATGTTACACAAACAAATACGTAATAAATAAATAAACTCGGGTGATGATAAAATCTTTATAACATCACGACAATACAAAGAATTTTATGATTCGTATCTTGGGAAGGCGATTTAGGATGACCTATAAATCGAGCAACCACTTCATAGCCAATGCGTATCT
>JAPEIP010000007.1:178791181-178811175 GCA_026120095.1 Capsicum chinense
GGTTCTCGAAAATACTTGTCGAAAATAGCATTCAATAGAGAATTTTATATTTGTATTTTTTATTATAATTGTACACATTAAATATAGTGAAAACTTTACTTTGTGAAGTGTCGGGAGGTAATATTCTTTACTTACATAACACATATTTAGACAACTATAGGTCATTAATAATTACATGAAAAGATTGAGTTAATCAATTAATTCACACATTTACGTTATAAATATTATTTAAGTAATTTTTTTTCAAATGGATCTTTACTTTTTTTTGTAATTTTAGTCAAGTAAAAATATTATTTGTAAATACTTTCCTTTTCATAGCACATCAAAGATACTATTCTTTTCATACATTACAAAATATTTTTCTTTTCACATGTATCTTATATATTTCTATACATATCTTTTATAACAATAGATTTATATTTAGTACGCATACATTTTTCACATTATTTTTAAATACTTATATTTTCAAAATAATTTTTTACCTCCTTTCTCTTTGATAAATTTAGTCTAATCGGTTACAACATTTGTGGATGTTGAAGGGTGCCTAACCCCATTCTTTAGAAATAATTTAAACCCTTACTTAGAATCTAAACTTGTTTTCGCAAACCAAAACATTAGTCATACGTGTTAATAAATAAATAAGTTTCCTTATTTTCCTTGGAAAATTAGGTGGCGCCTGTGTAAAAATTTCAATTCTTTTAGCGTCCATAAGTTATGTTTTGTTTAACATTGGAAAATATAGGGATGATAGTTAGGATAAGTAAGGATGTGGATACATTATGCACCGAAGTACGCTCTCTGATGGAGAGTCATATTCCAGTCATTCCTCTTGAGATTCCTTTATTTTCCCAACCGATGCTACCATACTGACCTTAATATTTGGATATATTTTATAAGGAGTTGGTCCCCAAAGTTGGGACTAAGAGAGTAAGAGATGATGACCTACAGGACCCCAACATGACATATGCTCAGGCCCTGAAAAAGGCTACCGATGAGTCCATGGAGTCTACAGCTACTGATAGGTAGAGGCATGTTGAGATAGTTGCAGGTGCATCTTCTAGTAGTTCCCCACCATCACCATCGCCTCTGTCAGTTGAGATACCCCCTGAGAGGGCCGAGCATGACACGGACACTCAGTACATCCCAGGTAAATCCTCATTCTCTTGATTTACATTATTTACACATACTGGGGATAGTGCATTACCTTTTAGTTGGGGGTGAGATATACCATATCCACCACAGGTTTTCTTTGTCATGCTTATTTTTCTATCGGTCACAATATGGTTGTAGAACCGGCATGTCTGGGATAATTTTTTGTCGTATTATGTTTTGTTTTGTATTGTGTTGTTTTTGTGCAATTAGGAGATTTTTGAGTATCTAGGGTAGTTGAAGGACTTTATTTTTATTGTTAAGAAAAATGATACCCCTCCAAAATTTTATTTTGAACAGTTGGATATGTACATGTGTGCAACCATTATGAATCTTGTTATGACATTAGAATTAGGGACAGAATAGTCATAGCTAACTGGTGCATAAATCGGATAGGTAGTAGCTTGTGATGCAACCCTATGCTATATATGTGTGAGATACTACTTTGTTCCCTTTGTGTGTTGAATTGAGAACTTGCTCGGTTAGTCTTACCTAGGTTGTAGGATAGTCGGTTAGGAAAGGATCATAGGTCATTCTTGAAATATGTCCACTTTTAGCCTAAATGACCTTTCAAAAGTGAATAAGTATCCTTTGATCCCTATTTTTTAGCCTTATAGCCTATTTTTCTTATTTCATCTTTCACCTTCCTATTTGTGTTACAATAAACATGTTTTGGCCCTGGTCCTTCTTGGATATTATGCATCTCAACTCAGGCAAATTACCTAAGTTGAGGGTGGCTATCATAGGGATGTGTAATGTAAAGTGGGTATGAAGAAGGGTAAATGGGAGAAATGAAAGTAGGGCTGGGAGTGGTAAGAAAAACAAAAGAAAGAAAAAAATAAAAAAAATAAAAAAAAAGAATAAAAGAAACCACACCTAATCGGAATGTGCAATAAAAGAATAAAATTGGAGAAATAAGAATGAAATTTAAAAAATGGTTGAGTAGTGGACCCCAAAATAAGTGTAGTTCCAAGGAAGCTTAGTCACAAAAACTATCCATATGCACCATACCATCCCCAAATCCTACATTACAAGCCGAATAAAGTCCTATAGTGATCCTAACCTGAATGTCTAAAAGTTGAGGTAAAGAAAATAAGGGCAAACCTATGGTATTTGATGCACATTGATTGGAACTTCCTTGTGAGTGTGAGTGTGAATGTGTTTTGAGTGGCCCTGCATTGACATGCATGATTTCATATGAGTGATTGGGACTTCTTTGATATGAGGCACTTGGGTTATGTTGCTAGCTGCTTACTTGTTTGGGTATTGTAACTTGTACATATGCATAGTTGTTTGTTGCTAATGTAATGTCATATCTTGATTCCCTTGTGTCACATTATTGTGCTTCATTGATACACACAGTTGGTTTTGAAGTGTTAAAATAGGAGAGGGGGGGTAATATTTTAAGCTTAAAGTTGATGATTGAATGCCATAGATAGCTTAGGATTCTATTAGTTAAGCATCGTTGTTTTGTTTATTGAGTTGTGTTGCCTGGGGACATGTAAATGTTCAAAGTTGAGGGTGTTTATTTGCTATGGTTTCATGGCACTTTCGATGCTTAAAACAATGAAAATATGCAAGTTACTAAGGTCTTTTGATGAGATAGGATGTGTTTTGTGTTGTGTTTTGCAAGAAATCAAGTTTTGGAACTGAAAGGGAGAAAATATGAGATAATTGATGATTTTGGGGCACCTACGTGGGTACCTAAGTAATATGTTGTCACCCGCTGCAACATATGTCTATATCTGTTAGATTATTTCCAACACATGAGTCATCTATTGCAACAGATAATGCATCTATTGCAATATTTGAATTTAGTAATTCATTTCAATTAATAAGTTCAAATCTAAGGATTAAATAGAATTCATGACAAAATAATTGGTCATCAACTAAAATAAAATCCATAACAAAAAATAAATTCGAGTCTTCACAAATTACACTAAATATTTAATAAAATATAAAATATTAAATTGTTATGGATAATCTGTTGCAACATATGATAAATATTTACAAGTTAATCTTTAAAGCCAACTTCCTAAGGTTATTTTTACAGAATTAAGTGATAAATATTTACTTAATATTGATCAGTTGTGCTTCATCCGATGGTATGAAACTCGACTTTGATTATGGTGAATCTTCACTGTCGTTTACGTGCCCTTTCTGAGCCTTCACAATTTCATAATTCCAAAGAAGTGTAGCATATATTTTATGAAGTAATTCGGTATCAACTTTATCATTTGGTACTTGTAATCTATCACTTAAATATTCAGCGTAAGTGGCAACAAAAATATTGCAATTCCGGCATTTGTAAAAAGTAGATAATACATATCTAATTAATGTAAAAGTTGTAAAATTTATGAAAATAAATCATGACAAGTACTTACAGGCTATCACTGGATTGTTGAACACCTTTAAGATATTCTACATCAAATAGATTACCCTGTAAAAAATGGCTATCACTCATTTTATCCAAGTATGCTTCAATCGTCGACCAATAAGTATGAATCCTTTGGTCCAAAAAGCCACTTATATAAAGGTAATAGGCAACACTATGGCCAAATTTTATATTTCGGATGACTGATCAGAACGTCACTTTGTCAACATCGAGTCATAAATTCAAATGTGTGTCTCTTTTAGAATAACAGCAGGCAACACCCAATGGAACTCACCATCACAATTGACTAGGATGTACACTTCATTGACAAGGTAGGCCAGCTGGAATGCTAAAACCTTTGATGATGTTTCTTAAATATTCCTCATTTTGAGCAACTTTCAGATGTCTTTGATAATACCTTTCGTAGGTCTTATCGATGTATACTTTAAACAAATAGTTGATTATCGTGTATCTATATTGTTGTTATGTTTGCAACTTGGCCTTCTTTTGGAGGTAGTAAAATATGGCATCAATTGGACGCACATATTATCAAACATTACAATTAAGTAGCAATAAAATTATTTAATAGATATAATTAAACAAAAATAGACTTCAATTATAGTATTAATAGTAAGTTAAATGACATTTAAACCTCATTATTCCAACAAATGTTGGGCTGTGACATCAAGTAGAACCAATTCTTCATTTTGGGATGTCAAACAATAAAGCTAACCATATCAAATCAAAGACCCGATTGTTTTAATTTGCAATAGTTATCTTTTTATTTTTTGCATGATTTAGATGTGTTAATATCATGTTTGTATAAGAAAAAACGTATGAATCAGAATTCTTAAAATGATTTATGTTACCTGTTGGCATGATACTTTAACCCATCAGCAATTCATTCTGAATAAATATTAATCAACTATGTTGGAGCCTCATCCGAGATGTTGAACCTTTCAAGCGGATAATTCTAATAAACATTCAAACTTTTATCCAGACTGATAGATTTCACTTTTTCTTCCTCTTTGGTAGCAGTTAATGTATTATCAACTGTGATAGTATGTTGTTCAGTAGTAGCATGTACTGTGACATCCACCTGAAAAATCAGAATTGTCAATATCTATCACAAAGATACAAATACAATTAAATTAATAAAGATACATAAAGTTATGAAGCAGATAGTTAATCTATTGCATAACTTTAACCCGTTTGTTACAACAGATATATAAAGTTACGCAGCAGATGGATAATCTATTGAATAACTTTAACCCATTTATTGCAACGGATACATAAAATGATGCAACAGATATGTAATCTGTTGCAATAGATGGGATATCTGTTGCAACAGATATGTAATCTGTTGTAATAGATGGGATATTTGTTGCACTTATTTCTAAAGTTGTTAACATATTACTCAGCTACTGCAAGTTATACAGCAGATGGATAATTTATTGTAATAGATTACCCATCAGTTGCAATAGATGGTATATTTTTTGCAACAGGTATATATTCACCTTTTTCAACTTATATTATTCTCTTATGGCCCTTGTACATTGCTCAACAGTGCAAGAAAGAGGAATTACAATTTTTATTTTTTTGATATTTGATAATACCTTGAAATTGATTTCTTTCTCCTTTAAACCTCTAATGGAGTGAATGGACCTAAAATCCTCTTTGATGGAATGAGACCCCTCTTAGATGTCAATTCTTTTACAACAACAGTTAATGCGTTAATAGAATTAATCACTCCATCATATCTTTACTTACAATTTTGATATTTGCGTGTACAACATAAGCTAAGAGGGTTAAGATCTCCAAATAATTGACTATGTTTATCATGTGAGAAATCTGTAGTATGCCAATTTAAAGTGGTATATCGACCACAAAAATCAGTATAGTCAGTATGATCATAATCACGATGTAATGCCCCGAGTTTGTATCCTAAATTTCACATGTTTTTTACGACCCCAAAGGACCACAAGCTAACCCATGACTGATATCTACTGTGAGCACTGAATAGTAATACTATAATAAATGCAAAAAATAGGTTAAATGCCATAAGGTTCGAAATCTGAAATATTGATAAAGAATATCAACTGTAATAATAATCTACAAATTTGAATACTGTTAGAAAAGCCTCTAACGGATATGTCTGAAAGTGGAGTTGATGGGACAAGCCCACAAATAACTCCGACTACTGAAATGCTAAAATAATACATATCCTCGATAGATAAGCACTTACTGCTAAATCTGACACTGCTGGATGAATTTGAATCTGTCTATGCGCGGTCTGGAACCTGAGCGTCCGAACCTATGATATGAGATATCATAGCATAAAAAAAGAGTATGCGTCAGTACGTGGAATGTACTGGTGTGCTAGATAAGGTAAGGTTAAATGCAAGGGTTCATATGCATGAACAGTAACTGACTGAATGATATAGAGTAACTGAATATGAGGGTACATAGATATCTGAAACTGTTGTAAATACTAAGTTATGCAATACTGTACAAATACGTGTATACTGTAACCAAGCTTTTACTAAATCTAAGTTCTGAGTTCGGATAACTGAGTAACTGATATCTAAGATTACTAATAACTGAGTTACTAAAATTGATTGACTGTATCTGACAGTCCCAGTTCTGTAGAACTGAACTAAGTTCTATACTAAGACTAAAACTGAGACTGTGGAAAGTAATCATCTAACCAATATGCCTTTTTTCTGAATAGATTTAGGGTCCAACCTATAACCCTAGCTGGAAGAGTGTCATTACCATGCCACGGGTAAAGAAAAGCTAAAGAGTTACCCTCATCTAGAAGGTACTCTAATGAGAACGGTGGTACCCTCAACTGGCGGGTTAAAACACCTCATCAACCCTCAACTAGCAGGTTGAAGTCTTAACCTACGCTGGCTATGTAGTTCTGGGATGCAAGGACTGCTTTTAAGGATCACACATTCTACTGGCAGGTGAGCCCCCATCCTTGGGTTCACTTAGTGCTGAATCTTACTCCCAATCGAATAGACACTGAACTGATTATACTGACCTGAACTAGACTGATACTGAGTTTTCACTGAGTTCTGTAACTGAATGAGTTTACTAATCATATTTGTGACACTACTGAGACTATTCTATAACTACTGTAGCTCTAGGTAAACAACTTGATTTTTGGGTATTAGATACCCCCTGGACTCGATAGCGTGAAAGTAAAGCATAGCATGATCTTGAAAAGCATAACAATGTCCACTTCTTCATAACTCATTCATAGTGACATTTTATAATACACTCGTAAGGCATAAACTTGTACATGATTGGGAACATAAAATGACATGTCATTATTCCACTATCTACTTCACATAGGCATTTTAGCAAGCACTAGGGGAGCATGGATTATTTCACATGATAATGGCCAACACATGAACTTTATGACAACAATACTCAATGTCAAATTCAAGGGTTTAGTATGCAATTCATATAATTCATCACATAAACTATTTTAATTTCATGAGCTTATACTAAATCATGGATGGAAACCCAATTAACATCATGAACATAAATACAATCAATTTTAAGATTAGAATTCATAATTCTGAGATCTTGTAAGTTTAAAAAGGGATTCTTGAACTCTATGGATGAAAGGAACCCATAGATGAACACCTAACATACCTGGGATTACTAATTATTGAAAGTCCTTGAAGGAAATCTTGAGTTTATTCTTGATTTCTTGAAACTAGGATTTTGCCCCTTTTAGAGAGAGTGTTTTAATCTTGAGAGAAAAGTGAGGAAATAATGATATAATAGGGTATTTAGGGCTTTAATCCCGTGTTTAGGCTGATTAGGATTTTTAGGAATTGACCAAACAGCCCCTGATTAAAATCATGAAATAATAAAAATCCTAATTTGTCATGTTGACGCAATGCGGTGGAATGCGCCAGCTCACTGGAAATTGGATGACTGGGAAATGAAGGTTTAATGCGATGCGACACCATCGCGTCGGCTCACTACATGAAAATTTACCTCTTGGTGCGATGTACCATAATCGCGGAGCAATACAAAAAAATGAAAATTAGGAATTTGGCAGGTGGCGCGATGCGGTGGTATCGCGTTGGCCTACTGAAAAATGACCATTTCCATTTAGCTGGTCTCCGCGATGCGCTAGGTGCTAATTTGGTACACTGGCTTACAAAAATGGCTCTAACTCTTCCCCCGGGTATTAGTTTTGGGCAAATTTTATATCGTTGGAAAGGTGACTGAATTTTTTATGCATTGGTAAGCTCTAAATTGAAAACTACTGAGCATTTGAAAAGTTTATATAGGATAACTCATGTACTGAGAGTTAAATTAAGCTACAGAAATACGGAGTACTACAATCTCCCTCTTGGGAACATTTGCCCTCGAGCGAGGCTGATTAAGCTGAGAAACACTGATAAGTTGAGTTTACACACTAAACATGCATATATGATGCATGGAATACATGATTGAAATTACTGATAGGCTGAGTTTTCATTCTGAACATGCATATCTGATGCATAAGTATGTGACTGAGCTGATTCATGAATGCATGACTAAATATACAATGGTAAAGAATACCAAGTTTGTAACTGTAACTGAACATGGAACTGAGTAAAGCTAAGGAAGACCGATGCCTTAAGCTGAGTCTGCATTTGTAGAGAAGAGGTGAGGATACTTGGTCTGCATGTCTGCTTCTGTTTCCCAAGTAGCTCCCTCAATGGACTGATTCCGCCAAAGAACTTTGACCAATGGAACTTCTTTGTTCCTTAATCTGCTAATCTGACGATCAAGGATATGGACTGGAACCTCTTCGAAAGAGAGATCATTCAGAATATCTACGCCTTCTAAGGGAACTATGACTACTGGGTCACCAATGCATTTCTTTAACAAGCAGACGTAGAATACTGGGTGTACTGAAGCTAGATCTGAAGGTAAATCGAGCTCATAATCTACCTTTTTTAAATGACTGAGAATTCTGTAAGGACCGACATACCGGGGACTGAGCTTTCCCTTCTTGCCGAACCTCTTTACTCCCTTTATGGAAGAGATTTTCAGGAACATAAAATCACCGTTCTTAAACTCAAGATCTATTCTCCTCACATTTGTATACGACTTCTGTCGGCTCTGGGCAGCCCTAAGCCTTTCTCTGATCAACTTAACCTTCTCTAAGGCATCAAACACTAAATTAGGCCCTACCCTACTACTGCGACCTCACCCACCTCAAACCAACCAATCGGAGATCTACATCTTCTACCATAAAAAGCCTCAAACGGAGCCATCTAAATACTGGAATGATAACTGTTATTATATGTGAATTCTATCAAAGGCAAGAGGTCATCCCAACTACCTTTAAATCAACAACGCAGGCTCTTAATATATTTTTTAGATTCTGAATGGTCCTCTCTTCTTGACCATCTTCCTGAGGGTGAAAAGTTGTAGTGAGGCAAACTTGGGTACCAAGACCCTTTTGGAATGCTTACCAGAAGTCAAAAGTACACTGGGTACCTCTATTTAAAATGATGGATACTAGGACTCCGTGCAACTTGACCAACTCTCTGATGTAGAGTTTGGTGTAGTCCTCGGCTGAATAAAAAGTATGAACTGGCAAAAAGTGAGTTGATTTGGTCATCTTGTCTGTAATGACCCAAATAGAATCATGCTGACGATGAGTATGAGGCAAACCCGTCACAAAGTTCATGTTCACTTCTTCCCATTTCTATGTCGGACTACTGAATTCCTGCATAGACCCACTAGGCTTCTGGTGCTCAATCTTAACTTGCTGACACGTAGAGCACTTAGCTACAAACTCTGTAATTTCCCTCTTTATCCCACTCCATAAATAGATCTCCCGCAAACCGCGGTACATCTTAGTAGCCCCTGGATGAATAAAGTAGCGCGCACCATGTGCTTATGCAAGAATTCGCTGCCTCAGGTCTTCTACACCTGGCACACATAGCCGACCTTGACAACGCAATACACCATCTCCCCCTTGGGAGAAAACCTCTACTTTCTGATCTCTGACTGACTCTTTCAACTTAATAAGACGGGATCTCTATCCTTCTTTTCCTTTACTTCAAAAACTAGAGATGATTCCGAATTATTCTGCGCCCACACACTACCCTCTGCTTAATCGACTAAGCGGACGCATAGTCGAGCAAGCTGATGAACTTCCTAAACTAACTTCTTCTTATCACTCTTAACTTAAGTAGAACTACCTATGGACAATCAACTGAGAGTATCGGCCATCACATTGGCCTTGCCCGAATGATACAGAACACTCATGTCATAATCTTTTAGCAATTTTAACCATCTCATCTAACGTAAATTCAAATTTTTTTAAGAAAAACATACTGTAAGATTTGGTGATCTGTGAACACATCAACAGCACCCCATACAAGTAATGCCTCCAAATCTTTAAGGCAAACACTACAGCTGCTAACTCAATATCATGAGTCGGGTAACTCTTCTCATGAGGCTTAAGATGTATAAAGGCATAGGCTATGACCTTATCCCTATGCATGAGGACTCAACCCAAACCTAATCTGTATGTATCATAATACACAACAAACCCATCTGAACCATCTGCCAAAGTCAAAACTGGGGCTGAGGTGAGTCGAGTCTTCAACTCTTGAAAACTCTTCTCGTAGGAATCTGACCACTGAAACTTGACTTTCTTCTGAGTCAATATGGACATGGGGGATACTATGGATAAAAACCATTCAACAAACCAACGGTAATAGCCAGCTAAACCCAAGAAGCTCCTGATATCTGACGGAGAAATGGGTCTAGGCCAATTTCTCACTACTTTGGTCTTTTGAGGATCAACTCTAATGCTATCACCAGAAATAATATGACCAAGAAATGCTACTGACCATAGCTAAAATTCACACTTACTGAATTTAGTGAACAACTGATAGGCTCTGAGAGTTTGAAGTACGATTCTGAGGTGATCTACGTGATCATTCTCACTATGAGAATAGACAAGAATGTTATCGATGAAGACTACAACAAACATGTCCAAGTACTACTTGAACACGTGATTCATTAAGTCTACGAAAGCTTCTGGGGCATTAGTAAGACCAAAGGACATGACTAGAAATTCGAAGTGACTATATCGGGTTCGGAAAGCTATTTTCGGAATGTCATATTCTCTAACTCTGAGCTGATGATAGCCTAATCTGAGATCTATCTTAGAAAAGTAATTGGGACCCAGTAGTTGATCAAATAATTCATCGACTCTAGGAAGTGGGTACTTATTTTTTACTGTGACTTTGTTCAACTGAAGGTAATCTATACACATTCTAAGAGAACCATCTTTCTTATGCACGAATAAGACTGGTGTGCCCCACGGAGAAATGCTAGGTCTGATGAACCCCTTATCTAAAAGGTCATTTAACTATTATTTCAATTTTATGAGTTCTGCTGGTACCATTTTGTATAGCGGAATAGATTAGGCTGAGTGTCTAGATGAAGGTTTATTCTGAAGTCTATTTCCTTTATAGGAGGAACTCCGGGAAGATCTTCAGAAAACATATCTGAGAATTCATTTACTACTAGAACTAACTCAAGACTGGAAGTCTCTAAACTAGAGTCTTTGACCGCACAAGATGATAGACACATCCTTGGATATCATTTTTTCTCTCTCTAAGGTATGAAATCAACTGACCCTTAAGCGCTATGGTACTACCCCTCCATTTAAGGACTGGTTCATTTGGGAACTAAAAATAAACAATTCTATTTCTACAATAAACTGAGGCGTAGCATGAATGGAGCTAATCTATGCCGAGAATGATGTCAAAATCCGCCATATCTAGCTCCACTAAGTCTACTAAAGTAACTTTCTGAGATATCATAATCGGATAGTTCCTGTATACCCGTCGAGATATGATAGATTTACCCACTAGGGTAGAAACTGAGAAAGGCTCTGCTAGGATTTTTGGACTGACTCCAAAGTTAATTGCTATATAAAGAGTTATGAAAGATAAAGAAGCTCCTGGATCTAGTAAGGCATAAACATGTAAATGGAATATCTGTAATGTACCAGTGACCACATCAGGAGAATTCTCCTGATCTTGTCTAGACTGAAGTGCATAAACCCTGTTTGGGTGTTGCCCACTGGTGGCACTGGAAGCGGCACCCTGCTAATTCGAGCGATCGAACTAAGCTGAAGAACGATTATACTGACCCTAAGAACCTGACTGAGGACAATCTCTGATTCTATGGCCTAGCATGCCACACCCGAAATAAACATCACTACCATCTCTGCAGATACCCTGATGGTTTCTATCATATTTCTGACAAAGAGGATTTGTTCAAGCACTGCTAACACTACCCTGATATTTAGAGCCTTGCACCCTATGTTTGTTACCATTTCTAAACTTAGGGACTAGAGCACTGGCTGAGGACGGAGCTGGAACTAAAGATTTTGGGAAAAACTGGGAACAGTTACCATCTTCTGACTTAGGCTCAGCGAAATTAAAGCTACCTGTTCTAGCTCTCTTATTCTCCCTCTCCTTATTCATAGCTTCTACTATCTGTTGAGCATGGACCATAAGCTTGGATATGTCCATCTCCTTAATTAACATTGTTGTTCTGCACTCCTTAACCATACTATCTGATACCCCAGATATGAATTTGCTCATTTTGGACCTACTGTTTGGTACTACATGGGGATCATACCTGGCTAACTGAGTAAACTTGAGAGAATACTCTCTTACACTCATGTTGCCTTACCTGAGATTGATAAACTCTAACACCTTGGAGGCATGTTCTATAAATGAAAGAATGAATGAATTAGACTGAGAGTTTAACTTGAGATGAGGCTCACTTTTCTGAAAACATCTTATAGCCCCATATCCATAAGTGTGGCGCGCTACACACATATGTACAAGACTCTACTAGACGTGGCTTTCAGACTCCCTAGGACTCTGTTGAACCTTAGCTCTGATACCAAGTTTGTAATGCCCTGAGTCTGTACCTCGGATGCTACACGGTGTTTATGACCCTAAAGGACCACAAGCTAACTCATAACTGATATCTGCTGTGAGCACTGAATAGTAATACTATAATAAATGCAGAAAATAGGTTGAAATGCCATAAGGTTTAAAATTTGAAATACTGGTAAAGAATATCAACTATAATAATAATCTGCAAAATTGAATACTGTCTAAAAAGCCTCTAACTGATCTGTATGAAAGTGGAGTTGATAGAAAAATCCCCCAACTTACTCCGACTACTGAAATACTAAAAAATATATATCCTCAATAGATGAGGACTCACTGTAAAATCTGATACTGCTGGATGAATCTGAATCTGTCTATGCGTGGTCAGGAACCTAAGCATCCGAACCTATGATATGAGACATCATAGCACAAAGAAAGAGTATGCATCAGTATATGGAATATACGGGTATGCTAGATGAGGCAAAGCTGAATACAAGGGTTCATATGCATGAACTGTAACTGGCTAAATGATATAGAGTAACTAAATATGAGGGTACATGGATATCTAAAATTGCTGTAAATACTAAGTAATGCAATATTGTTCATATACGTGTATACTATAACTAAGCTTTTACTGAAGCTGAGTTCTAAGTTTTGATAACTGAGTAACTGATATCTGAGATTACTGGTAACTGAGTTACTGAAACTGATTGACTATATCTGACAGTCTCGATTCTATAAAACTGAACTGAGTTCTATATTGAGACTTATGGGTGGGTATAAATACCAAAAAAACTAAAATACCAAACCGAACTGAATCATTTCGATTTTTCAATTTCAATTTTTTAGTTTTCAATTTGGGTTTGGTTTTTTGTACAATTTTGACATTTCAGTTCGGGTTACGGGTTTTAGGTTCACATAATTTGGTTTTTCGGTTTAAATCAAAAATTTTAATATACTTTTTTAATTATAGAATATATATAATATAATAATATATATATTCCTATCTAATTGTCGGCCATTTGTCCTGCATCATGACAATTTCCACATAAAGCAATGTACTACTATTTTAGATATTTTATTCAAATTATCTGGAGATTTCGTATATATGGGCTACTTCTATTTTTTAAAACAAATATCATGTGTAAACTATATCATGATGAGATCTTTTTTTTATTTTTATATATAGTATTGTAATTAAATTGATAGAGTTTAGATTCTAATTTGCTAGTGTGCATATAATTATGTGTATATTGTAATATTGTTCTTGTGAAAGACAGATAGTGATCTCAAGCCAAATGGAACATAGTTGTAGGCTAACTGGCTAAGAGTAGCTCTTTTGATTATTCCAGAAGTAAGTATCCCTTTTGAGTTTTCAGAGTCCTGCCTATTTTTTCCAGTGTTAAAGTATCTATAGACTATATATATTACTCCAGTTTTTATCATAGTGAAAAACTTTGGTGTATTTTGTAACATCAAGTACTTTTTTATTTGAAAGAAGACAAGACCGAAAAACCAAAATTATTAAATCAAAATTATTAAACCAAAATAAAATCGAATCAAAATTTATATAAACAGAACTAAACAAATTTGGTTTAGTTTTTGGTTCGTATAATTTCAAAACCGAAAACCAAAAAAACTGAAATAAAAAAACCAAACCCGAACCAAAGTGCCGAACGCCCACCCCTACTGAGACTGAATCTGAGACTGTAGGAAGTAATCATCTAACCGACATGCCCTTTTTCTAAATAGATTTAGGGTCCTACCTGTAACCCCAGCTTGAAGGGTGCCATTACCATGCCACGGGTAAAGATAAGCTAAAGAGTTACCCTCATCTGGCAGATACTCTAATGAGAACAGTGGTACCCTCAACTGGCGGGTTAAAACACCCCATCAACCCTCAACTGGCAGGTTGATGTCTCAACCTACGCTGGCTATGTAGTTCTGTAATGCAAGGACTGCTTCTAAGGATCACACCATCTACTGACAGGTGAGCCCTCATCCTTAGGTTTACTCGGTGCTGAATCCTACTCCCAACTGAATAGACACTGAATTGATTATACTGAGTTGAACTAGACTGATACTGAATTTTAACTGAGTTTTGTAACTAAATGAGTTTACTGATCATGATACTACTGACACTATTCTGTAACTACTGTAGCTCTAGGTAAACAGCTAGATTTTCGGGTATTAGATACCCCCTGGACTCGATAGCATGAAAGTAAAGCATAGCATGATCTTGAAAAGCATAACAATGTCCACTTCTTCATAACTCATTCATAGTGACATTTATAATACACTCGTAAGGCATAAACTTGTACATGATTGGGAACATAAAATGACATGTCATTATTCCACTATCTACTTCACATAGGCATTTTAGCAAGCACTTGGGGAGCATGGATTATTTCACATGATAATGGCCAACACATGAACTTCATGACTACAATACTCAATGTCAAATTCAAGGGTTTAGCATGCGATTCATATAATTCATTACATAAACTATTTTAATTTCATGAGCTTATACTAAATCATGGATGGAAACCCAATTAACATCATGAACATGAATACAATTAATTTCAAGCATAGAATTCATAATTATGAGATCTTGTAAGTTTAAAAATGGATTCTTGGACTCTATGGGTGAAAGGAACCCATAGATGAACACCTAACATACCTGGGATTACTAATTATTGAAGGTCCTTGAAGAAAATCTTGAGTTTGTTCTTGATTTCTTGAAACTAGGGTAACATGAAGAAATAATGATATAATAAGGTATTTAGGGCTTTAATTCCGTGTTTAGGCTGATTAGGGATTTTAGGAATTGACCAAACAGCCCCTGAATTAAAATCACAGAATAATAAAAATCTTAATTTTCATCCTGGTGTGATGTGGTGGAATCGCGCCAGCTCACTGGAAATTGGATGACTTGGAACTGGAGGTTTGGCGTGATGTGGCACCATCGTGTTGGCTCACTGCATGCGAATTTACCTCTTAACGCGATGTGCCATGATCGCGGAGCAACACTAAAAAATGACAATTGGGAATTCGGCTAGTGGTACAACACATTGGTATTGCGTTGGCCTATTAGTAAATGACCATTGCCATTTGGCTGGTCTCCACGACGCGCTGGGTGCTAATTTGGTGCACTGTCTTACAAAAATGGCTCTAACTCTTCATCCGGATATCAGTTTTGGGCGAATTTTATATCTTTGGAAGACTGACTGAATTTCCTACGCATTAGTAAGCTCTAAACTGAAAAATACTAAGCATTTAGAAAATTTTATATAGGATAACTCATGTATTGAGAGTTAAATTAAGCTAGAGAAATACAGGGTATTACACATGATCATGTTTGTTTCAAAAACTGCAAGAGGAGCATCAACTAATTTATCAACACCACCAACCCCAACAACAGCACCATCACCAGTACCACCACCAACAGCAACTTCATCACCACCACCATCACCAAGAATAACTCTATCACCATCACTATCATCACCACCACCAAAACCACCTGTAGCACCATCAATAACAACATTACCAAGAATAAGCCCCCCCCCAAAGTGTTTTTCGTTTGATGGTTGTTGATCTAACCAATTCCTTTTTATTCTATCAATTACCTTAGAGTTCAATAAAATTTGCACAGACCATAACATAACAAAGAGTGGCATCTTCAACTCTCAATTAGTTGGGACAAGCCACAGATGCACAATCTAAAATAAATCAGTATATATATTAGAATAATGATTAAATTATTCAAATAAATTATTAATTAAAATTAGACTTACTGCTTCCTCGGGGAGTGGAGAGGGTTAGAAAGATTAAGAAATTTTGCTTTTTGCCGACAACCATCTTAGAATTTTTGGACATGAAACTTCTTCTTGGTAGTTCACTTGTTGTCTGGATAAGGAATGATTTCAAATTCCCAAGCCTATAAACATTAAAATCAAAAATATTATTTAATAAAAAATAAATAAAAAATAAGATAAATATTTATCATGAATGTCTATGGTAAGCCATATAAGTTGACCGTCTTTGGCGTTAACAGAGTCAACAAACATTTGACAAGCTTTCATGACCCAAAGGATAGTTTTTAAATGCCTCAAGATCCTCGGAGAGCTTTATTAAACCAAGGGGCATGTTGTTGTTAATGTCTCTCACTCAAAGAATATTATGTACAAACCAAATCAAGCACAATGATTGCTTGTGCTTCTTTGAAAGTCTTTTATCTTTCAACTCTTCTTATCAAATTTATATTTTTGAAGCTTGAACCAATAAGGAACAATAAGTCATCACCATCACCTGACTTGCCTTTTAGTGTGTGGGGTACTTTTTTGTGTTACAATAGATATAGGTTGAGAAGGAGGATAATATTTTAGTCCAGTAACTATGAAAAACTCTTTTTAACCAAAACAAAGTGGCATGCCACAGTAATTTATCAACACCTCATCGATCCTATCTTTTGTTTATTACATAAATCTATGTTTGAGAAGACCATACACCATTGCCATTTGAAAACGAGCATTATTGTCCTCCGATAAATTAAGTTATTGCCCAAAGCAATTATCCCTGAAATAAGTTCCAGTTTTTATTCTTGAAGTATTTTTCTGAAGGTATCAAAAAATTATCCCATGACTGACTTTACCACACAATCACCAGTTAAACCTATGGCACCATCACACTGTATTCTCACAAGAAAATTATCAATACTGAATATTTCAATGGAAGGGATATTAAGATCAATATCAGCATTTGGATTATGTTGACTTGTTGAACTAAATTCAACATCTCTTTTGAAGTTTGCCTCTTCCTTATGTTCATTTTCTTTTACTTCTAGGAATATTGCTTGTACAGCAAGCTCATATAGTGGTGAATGTAGCCTAGCTTCTTTACTTATTCATTTACTTGGACTTAATTCACTTTCTTTTTCTTTGGGAACCATATTATTTAAAAATATGAGGAAAACAAAAAAAAATATAATTGATTTATGAATCATTAAAAAAATGATAACAATAAATCTAACAAGTACAACACTAGTCTGTTGGAAGTAATAAAAACAATTTCAATACTATTTTGATTTCTTTCAATAGATGTGTAATCTGTAGGAAGAGATAAAAATAGTTTTGATAATATTTTAATTTCTTCCAACAGATGGGTCATTTGTTAGAAGAAATCAAAACAATATTGAAACTATTTTTATTTCTTCCAACAGATCACTCATCTATTGCAACAAGTGGATCGTCTATTGGATGAAATTAAAATAGTATACCCGGTACTGTTTTGATTTTTTTCAACAAATAACTCTTCTAATGCAATAGATTGTCCATCTGTTGAAAGAAATCAAAAGTCTTAACAGTCATCTGTTGCAATTGATGAGTCGTCTATTGAAATAATTATTATGTTTTTTCCAACAGGTGAATCATTAGTTGCTACAGATGAACCATCTGTTGCAACAGATGACCTGTCTATTAAAAAAATAAACCAGTAGCAAGATTGATCAATAGTAACAACAAACTTTTAGCACATAAATACATACATACATACATATATCAACAAGAATACCAACAATAACATCATCATTTATCAATACATCATATTTATCAATACAACAACACCAATAACACCCATATTAATCAAGACACGAACACCACAAACAACACAAACATATCAACACCAACAATACCAACATTTACTAATACATCAACACCAACAACATCAACATTTACCAACAAAATCAATATTCAACTCCAACACCAAAAATATTTTTCAACAATTACAAATACAACACCAATACACACACCCAACAACACCAACAAACACACACAAACAACAAAAAATTTCAAGAAACACAACAAACACAAACAAATCAACAGTTGTTTAAGTAAGTGTTCACTTAAACCAACAAAATCAGGGATCTCACAAAACCAACAGTTGTTAGATTTGGTCACAACAGATGTCTCCGAAAAAATTTAAAATTTAAGTTTCACTATTTTTACGACAATGTTTGAGAACAAGAACTATAATAACGATTAAAAAAATCATATTTCACTTAGAAAAGATATCATATTTACATCAATCATATTAAGTGAAGAAATACCACAAATTAGAATTTTCTTGAGTCCCCATTTTATTTTTAAGCAACAAATATTTAAATTTTTAACTCATAGTAAAAGAGAAGTTAACTCAAATTTCTCTTTTTCTTCATAACTAAAAAGCCCTAATTTTTTACCTGTGAAAGTCAAAAAGGAACGATGAAGAACTCCAAGTTGTTGTCTCCGGAGAATATTGTCACGTTGATCTGTTGTGAAGAAATTGATGATTGAAAGTCAAAAAGAAACGATGAGAACTCAAAATTATTGTAGCCAGAGGTTGAAAGTCGACGGAGATTGAAGGTCGTGTCAGTTGACGATGGTTTGCAGTAGCTGTTGGGAGAAGTTTGAGATAGAGAGCCGAGACGTTGAGAAAGGAGAGAGGGAAGAGTGTTGTTGTGGGTTGATTTGTATTTTTAAAAAGATTAAGAAATTTTAAAAATATTAATTAAATTCCCAATTAACTTAATCAAATTTTAACTTAATCTTTGACCCTTTCCTTTGATCAAAGTCACCAATACTCAAAAACAAACTTAAAAGATACTTTTTCTTCAATTTTTTCTAGATACTAATGTTATTTTATCTTTGAAATAACTCCCGAGTATGATTTCAAAATTTAACTACATCTGCTTAAGAAAATAAAGTATCACCATTTATACACAATAATCATTAAATAGCAAATATTGATGAGTTTTACCTTACCAAGAAGTCTTGAATTCTAGTCTTGACTCAATACGGTGTACTACTAGAAATGGGTGACAAATCTATATAGATGATATAAAAGAGAGTTATAGATAAGGTGGTGTGGCACCTCACTTTGGCCTTCTTTCCTATTTATTTTTTCTCCTTTTTTGATATATTTTTAAAAACTTTCCCTCATTTTCAAATCAAATAATTAACAATATTCTATCCTTTTTATTGAGTATCATTGATAGTTATTAATAATTATTGTAGTTAAGCTAATGAAGAATTCAAAAGTCCCGTCAACTTTCAATAGCTTAAAAGTTATTGCCATTAATTTAGTGATGTAATGATAATTTATTGTGAAAAATAAAAAAATTAAATTAATTTAGCATGATAGGCATAATTTAGCTCACCATAATAATCAACAAATTTATTTTGTATGATAATGGAGAACTTAAGACATATTATTACAGCAACCTATTAGTTACACGTTGATGCTATATATATATATATTCTATTCCGTGACGGCTTAGGCAGGATTGTTGACCTTTAAACATTACACTTTTGGTATAATAAAAGAGAGCATATTATTGCAATAAAAGCGCAGTTTTATAACAAATCTATACATCTATCTATATATAATAGGAGAGGCAAAAATGACAAGTGTCAACACTATAAAAATTTTAATTAAAAAATAATAATTAAATATTAAACATTAAACATAACTATTCAAAATAT
>JAPEIP010000007.1:178862098-178932129 GCA_026120095.1 Capsicum chinense
CAAACTTTCATGTCATCATTTAGATATGTTTTCTCTTATTCAAAGGTTTCTTTCTGGTTGTCTTACAAACTTTCATGTCATCATTTAGATATGTTTTCTCTTATTCAAAGGTTTCTTTCTGGTTGTCTTACAAACTTTCATGTCATCATTTAGATATGTTTTCCCCATCTTTTGTGCCTTTCTTGCAGTGCCCATTTTTTCTGCCCTTTTCGTAGTGCCCTTTGATTTTCTAGGTGAAATATCAATAGTTGAGTGACTTGTCGGTTATAAAATAGAGTTAAGTGAGTTTCTAGGTGAATAACCCTAAGTTGAATGATCTGATTTATGAAACAAATCTGTCGGATGATTCCTGTATCTGATAACTTTTTGTTCCTTAAGTACAATGCAAGTAGCAAGAAATCTTCTCAAATTGCATCGGTTGTCAAACTGGTAATTCTGCTGCTAATACATTTGTCTTCTGATCCATGACCTTGTATTATTGTCTTAGGAGCTTCAAATCATATTTTTGCTGATAAATCCCGTAGAAGAGGTATATCAATGAACATTTTTCAAATAATTATGTTGAAAAGTGAAAAGTAAATTAGAACCAAATAAAATTTATTGTATTATCAAATAATTAATTAGATTGTGTTAAAATTACTACTTTAGTGCACAAAGAAGTTGAAAAGGATATTGTTAATAACAGTATTGTAATGCATATGATAATGAAAAACCGTAAAAAATATTCGGTTGATTTTGTATCTTTTTGGAAGAGGTTGAAAAACTTAGCGATGACACAATGTTGAAATATTTTTACAAGCATTTTGAATTTTCTTTGTACCTAATATACTATATGACTAAACATTCACGTCAAATTTTGAATTGTCTTTGTACCTATTATACTATATGACTCATCATACACGTGCAATGTACGTGCGGTGAAATTAGTACACAAAAAAGCAAAAAGTAGAATATATGAGTGAGTAACTTTCGTAGATGTAAAATAAGAGTGTTTGTCTTAATGATCAGATGTCTGAAAGAATCACATAATTAAATAAATGAAAGTTGATTCACATAATTTGACCGAAATATGATCAAATTTAGAATATATATATATATGTATATATATGCGCACACACATACACACACAAATACATACAAATCAAATCAAACACCTTATCTTATATTAAGGGAGATGTACTCACTCATATGTTCTACCTTTTTGCATTTTAATGTACCTAAATATGACTAAAAAATGGTTAGGACCATTAGGAATCTCGATCTGAGAATGAAAAAAGTCATTCTAGATATATAAAATATCAAAATTACTGTGTAAGTGATACGAAAATTCCTAACTCGAGACCTTTCACACGAAGTCAAGCACGTGAGTTGCAACGACTCCGAGCCTTGTTCACATCCTTGGCCGTGTGTGAGTCCCTTGTGAGTCCATCTAAGGGCCTATACTTATTAAAGTGTGAAGAGGCCAAACAAAACACTCCAAACCCACCCACTTAATGTCAAGGGTATTTTAGTCTTTTGTTCCTTCTTTGTAATTGACTATATAAGCCATTTATTAGGGCTAGTCTTTTAGTTCATTCATATTTTGAAAGACAACAAAACACTTGTAATATTATGGAACTTCTCTCTTTCATTGGAGAAGCCCCAATTTCGAAAACTCACTAGTAGAGTGATACTAGTGTTGTCTCTTGGCTAGAAACTAGGATCTTGGTGTTCTTGAGTTCCTCTTGGTCCAAGTAAGAACTTGGTATTGATATTCACTACTCTTAGGGTCCTTTCTCATTGTTAAGGTTCTTAGATCTTTGAATATTGTATGTCAAGTTTCTATCTCTTTTGTAATCTTGTTAACTTGGTGTTGTTGAATCTAAAAGTCTAATGAATCCGTGTGGGTCACTTTCGATTCACCAGCATTGTTGCCTTGTTATTCATCTCATTTTCTTGTTCAAAACACAAACTCAAAGTCTAGTGAAGCCGTGTTAGGCCTATTTCGATTCACTAGCAACTTGTTGTTCATTTTATTGTTCTTGAGTTGTTTGAAATCTCTTGATACACACATAGTCTTGTATCATTTAGTATCAAAGCTTGTGGTTGATTTTGTTCCAACAAAATCAATCTTGGGCTTGGTAGTTGAAAAATACAAAAAAAAATAATTATTGAAATCTGAAAATTCTAGAAAAAAGAGAAATCTGTCAATCTTGTTCTTGGGCGAGAAAATTGTGTTGTGTTGTTTTCTTGGCCGAGATTGGTGTTTGTGTGTTTAGATCTAGATTTTCTTTTGTTTGTCTAGTTTGTTTCTTGTGTTGATTTATTTCTCATCAACACAAAAGGTGTCTAAAGCTAAGTTGAGCTTAACATTTTGACATTGCTATTATGGACTTGAAGTGGTAGTATGATGAACTTAAAGTAGGCCGAGTTGTTTGTTGTTGTTGCTTGACATTTAAAGTGGGCTATTGTTGGTGAATTATGGTTGTGTTCTTGAAGTATTGTTGTTGTTTTCATCTTGATATTCTCCTCATTTCATATCTTGACCACTATAAAGACTAAAATAGATCCAAAAAGGTTACAAGACAAAGTCGTAAAATGGTTTGTGAGAAGACTTGTCAACATCACTTCCTTGATTTAACAACCATTTTTCCTTAAAACAAGGAGCCTTGTCTTGTGGAACTAGTAAAGTCAAGTCTCACCTTTTTGAGTTGAAAAAAGTTGAAAAGTTATAAGACTTTACTTTCTCTCTAAAAACAAAGTCATCCATTACAAAATTATGAAGATTAAGGCTTCAAGTTGTTGAGCAAAATGTATGGACCCGTGACCAATACCATGCTGCCACATCACCTTAATCACTGTTCACGTCATTAATTAATCTCAATTTGGATATTTTAGTTTCTAATTATTGATTCTTAGTTTCTTCTAATTGACTCGAGAACTAATTAGCAAGCTAGTACATTCCTACTAGATTGTCAATTAGTCCTTTGAAGCCTTGAATTCATGTCATCGTTTGTTTGTATGCTTTTGTCGTTTGAATACGTTGTAACTCCTTGACTCTAGTCCAACAGGAATTCTTTGAGTTTCAAACAAGAATCCATTTCGGACAAGAGCATACTCATACCTTAAGGATTCACGGGTTTCTAGCCAATCTACAACACTTGTGGAGCTTGAGTGTGAGTGAGGAGAGAGATTTTAAACTAACTTGTTTGTTGCTTGTGTAGGTGATACCTTGACAATGAAGGGAACCATGTCTCAAACCGTGGATTCTAATGAAATGGAGAATATGAGAGTCACTCTTCAATCTATGACCCGAACTCTTGAAAGGTTGAGTATGGAAGTGGGAGCCATAAGGGGAGAATTGATGACTATTAATGGGAGGTTATAACAAGTGGAGAGTCAAAGGAACTCTCACCCTTCTACTCCTGGACATGTTTCATCAAGTGGACATGATAGAAATTTCACTGCCACCGTTACTCCCAAAACATGGTCAAAATTGTCAAATCCTTCATTAGCTCCACTAAATGCCGTAAGCCAAACCACTCATAACCCCCTAAACTGAGACTCCAATAGACCAACCCATTCCTAAACCCATCAAGTTCCGCAAGAGGGACTTGGGCGTCCAATACCTCTACTAAATCCAAACCCACCCTTCCGAGCCCCACTAAACCAAAGACCACCACCACCATAAAATCCAATCCCTTCAAATCGAGTTCCAAACGTCCAAAACCATCCCGTCCACTTTGAGGAATATGGTATAGAGGATTATGAAGGGTATGGAGCCTTTGACGATGCTTACATGAGGGAAGAGGAGATGAGAGAGGGGCGTGTAGATCCAAGAAGATACCGAGGGTATGGAGAAAGAGAAAACCGACACCAAGAGAGAGACGTAGGCATCAATACCATCAAATTGAGCCTACCTATCTTTAAGGGTGAAAGTGACCCCGAGGTATATCTTGCGTGGGAGTCGGCATGTGATAAAGTGTTTCAAGTGAATGATATCTCGGAAGAGAAGAAGAGTTGTTATGCCATAGCTCATTTTGAAGGCTATGCTAACACTTGGTGGGAATACTTCAAACGGTTCGGCAATGAGTTGGTAGAGGGGCAACCACCACCATGGTTTCGATTGAGGTACCTAATGAGGCAATGGTATCTTCTCGAAAGCTATCGTCATGAGTTGCTTGCTATATTGTGCAAATTATGGCAAGGGAATCGAAGTGTTATGGCATATTATGATGAGTTTCAACAACTCATGTTAAAACTTGATCATCGTGGGGAACAAATTAGTCATGACATCATTCGGTTCAAGTTTGGGTTGAACAAAGAGATCTCCACTCATTTGACACTTCACAAGTTTGATACCGTCAAAGGTATTTTCCAAGCGGCTCTTGAGATTGAAAGGGAACTTAAAGAGAGCTCGTCATTCAAAGCAAAGGGACAATCAACCTTGGGTTGGCCGAGGGGAAAGGATATGTGTCATATTCGAATCGAGACTTCTAGAGGTCATAACATTTTTTCGATCATATTTAAATATACAAAAAAACAAAAGAACATAATATGAGTGAGTAAATTTCTGTGGATACAAAATAAAAGTGTGTAAAAGAATCACATAATTAAATAATTGAAAGTTTATTCACATAATTTGACCAAAATATGTTCAAATCTAAAAATAAACTAATTACACTATGTATATACACACATATCAAAGTCAAGCACTATTGTCTTGTATTAAGGGAGAAGTACTCACTCATATGTTCAACCTTTTTTCATTATTATATACCTAAATATGACTAAAAGGGGTTAGGTCCATTGGCAATCTTGATCTGAGAATGAAAAAAATCATTCTAGATATATAAAATATTGAAATCACTGTGTAGGAAAGCGGATGAGGTATATATTCTGCATGAAATAGAAACCGATCTAATTATTTTTACTCCTAGAGAAAGCATTATTTTTTCTCGATCATTTTTAATTCACGCTAAAGAAAAATTAAAACACTATTTAGCTTGGACATATAAGAAAAGTTGTCTGTCTATTTAAGATTTTTGAGGCAAGATAAACCATCTTTCTTTATCCTAGGTTAGAGAAGGCCAAACTACAACATTATTTTCTTCAGCCGTGAAAATAATTAAACCAATTTTTATATCACATAGAATGGATAATTCATTTATTTTCTTACATAGTTTTTTTTATTTTTCATCCGTTGTTTGATACCTCCATTAGAACCCAGACTAATTCGGATCACACGTTGTAGGGCTCATTATGGAGGTAGAGCTCCCAATATAATTTTTTCCATACCCTGGGCTTGAACTCGAGACTTTTGAGTAAGGGTGGAGCAGTCCCACCGCTGCACCACAACCCATGTTGGTCTTACATAGTTATTCAATCTTTCTATCTAGAATGATTTTTTTCATTTTCAAATCAAGACCTCTAGTGGTCATTTTTCGGTCATATTTAAATATACAATAAAAGCTAAAGAGTGAAATATATGAGTGAGTAACTTTCTGTGGATACAAAATAAGAGTGTTTGGCTTATTGGTCAGATGTTTGAAAGAATAACATAATTAAATAATTGAAAGTTGATTTACGTAATTTGACCAAAATATGACCAAATTTAGAAATAGAACATATATATATATATGTTCTATTTTTGTGCATTTTTATGTACCTAAATATGACTAAAATGTTGTGTTCGAAATTAAGAGGGCGTCATGCAAAAACTAATATTTTGCAAATCATAGAGACGTTAATTCAGATGACATAAGACTAACTAAAAAATATAATATTATTTATGATTTGGCCAATTGGCCTACATATAAAATCTAATATTAAAAGTATGAAAACTATTGAGAGAGAAAATTTTTCCTAAACAAAACTCTTAAACATTTACATTGTGGATGTTACTGTGTTATGGTTTAAGAAGATAGATCTTCTATTTATAGAGATACAAACCTTTCTTCTAAGAAAGAAGAAACCTAATATAAAAGAGATCCTTTCCAACAAGGAAATATTTTTTCACCAAAAAAAAGTAAATCTAATTATGGTAGAAAATCAGATAAAGTAGAAAATTCTGGGCAAATCCTAACAAATCGCTCCTTTGGCCTAAATTTTCTAGTAAATGAATCTTAATCTTCTTCTTCACACAATCTTCATAGCTGTTGCTTTCCATGGTTAAAAATAATATTTAAAATATCATGGTTAAAAATAAATTTATTTTTACTTTTAAAGATACAAAAATGAGAATATAGAAAATATGATTGATACTTCTTCTACAAATGTAGTTGGACAAAAATCTTCATTATCATCAAATTGGTTGCATATCGATTTGAAACCGCTTTGAAGTTGTCTGCAATCTCATTTCACCAGACCATTGGACTTTTGAAGCGTAAGATCTGATACCACTTGTTGGGTTCGAAATTGAGAGGGCGTCATGCGAAAGCTAATATTTTGCAAATCATAGAGGAGATAATTCAGATGACACGAAACTAACTAAAAAACATAATTTGGCCAATTGGCCTACATATAAAACCTAACATTAAAAGCGTAAAAACTAATGAGAGAGAAAATCTCCCCATAAACAAAACTCTTAAACGACTATATTGTGGATGTTATTGTGTTATGATTTAAGAAGAAAGATTTTCTATTTATAGAGGTACAAAATTCTTCTTCTAGGAAAGAAGAAACCTAATACAAAAGAGACCCTTTCCGACAAGGAAACCTTTTCCACCAAGAAAAGTAAATCTAATTATGATAGAAAATCAGGTAAAGTAGAAAATTCAGGGCAAATCCTAACATAAAAAGGGTTAGGACCATTAGGAATCTCAATCTGAGAATGACAAAAAGTCATTCTAGATGTATAAAATATTGAAGTCACTACGTAAGAAAGAAAATGAGATATCTATTCTACGTGAGATAGAAATTGATCTAATTATTTTTGCTCCTAGAGAAAGCATTATTATTAATTGGTCATTTCTAACCCACTCTAAAGAAAGAGTAAAACATTATTTAGCTTGGACATACAAGAAAAGTTGTTTGTCCATTTAAAATTTTTGGGGAAAGATAAATCGTCTTTATTTATCATGGGTTGAGAAGGCCAAGCAACAGTATTATATTCTTCACGAGTGAAAATTATTAAATCAATTTCTATATCACAAAAAATAAATAATGCTTTCACTTTCTTACATAGTGATTTCAATCTTTCTATCTAGAATGATTTTTTTCAGTTCTGGATAGAGATTTCTAGAGGTCGTAATATTTTTTTTGATCATAGTTAAATACACAAAAAAATAAAAGAGTAGAATATGAGTGAATAACTTTTTATGGATACAAAATGATAGTGTTTGACTCTATTATCCGATGTTTAAAGAATCATATAATTAAATAATTGAAAGTTCATTCACATAGTTTGATTAAAATATGATCAAATTTAGAAATAAACTAATTACACTATACAAACACACATACATCAAAGTCAAACGCTATTGTCTTGTATTAAGAGAGATGTACTCACTCATATGTTCTACTTTTTTGCATTTTTATGTACCTAAATATGACTAAAAGGATTAGGACCATTAGGAATCTTGATCTGAGAACGAAAAGAATCATCCTAGATATATAAAATATTGAAATCACTGTGTAAGAAACTGAATGAGATATCTCTTCTACGTGAGATAGAAATTATCTAATACTCCTAGAGAAAGAATTCTTTTTGCGTGGTCATTTCTAACCCACACTAAAGAAAAAGTAAAACACTATTTAGCTTGGATATATAAGAAAAGTTGTCTGTCTATTTAAGATTTTCGAGGCAAGGTAAATCGTCTTTCTTTATCTCTGGTTAGAGAAAACCAAACTACAACATTATTATCTTCAGAAATGAACACAATTAAACTAATTCTTATATCACATAGAATGGACAATTCATTTGCTTTCTTATACAGTTATTTCAATCTTTCTTTCTAGAATGATTTTTTTTCATTTTTCAATCAAGACTTCTAGTAGTCATAATAGTTTTTCGGTCATATTTAAATATGCAAAAAGGCAAAATAGTAGAATATATGAGTAACTTTCTGTGGAAACAAGATAAGAGTGTTTGACTTATTGGTCAGATATATATGAAAGAATCATATAATTAAATAATTAAAAGTTGATTCACATAATTTGATCAAAATATGATCAATTTTTATATATATATATATATATATATATAGAGAGAGAGAGAGAGAGAGAGAGATATCAAGACCAAACACTCTTATCTTATATTAAGGGAGATGTTGTCACTCACATGTTCTATTTTTTTTGTATTTTTATGTACCTAAATATGGCTAAAAAAGGATTAGGTCCATTAAGAATCTCTATTTGAGAACGCAAAAAGTCATTTTTGATAAAATAAAGATTAAAATCACTGGTAAGAAAGCAAATGAGATATCTATTCTAAGTGAGATAGAAATAGATCTAATTATGTTTACTCCTAGAGAAGAATTATTTTTTATTAGTCATTTCTAACCCACACTAAAGAAAGAGTAAAACATTATTTAGCTTGGACATACAAGAAAGTTATTTGTCCATTTAAGATTTTCGGGTAAAATAAATTATTTTTTTTTATTCTGGATTAGAGAAGGCCAAACAACAACATTATTTTCTTCAGGAGTGAAAATAGTTAAACTAGTTTCTATGACGCATAGAATAACAATTCTTTTGCTTTCTTGCATAGTGATTTAGATATTTCTATCTGGAATGATTTTTTTCATTTTTGGATCGAGGTTTCTAGTGGTCATAACATTTTTTGGTCGTATTTAAATACACGAAAAAAATAAAAGAGTACAATTAATGAGTGAGTAACTTTTTGTGGATACAAAATAAGAGTGTTTGGCGTAATGATCAGATTTATGAAAGAATCACATAATTAAATACTTAAAAGTTGATTCACATAATTTGACCAAAATATGACCAAATTTAGAATATATGTGTGTGTATATATATATATATATATATATATATATATCAAACACTCTTGTCTTGTATTAAGGAGATGTACTCACTCATATGTTCTATTTTTTTGCATTTTTATGTACCTAAATATGACTAAAAAATGGTTAGGACCATTAAAAATCTCGATTTGGAAACGAAAAAAATTATGCTAGATATATAAATTATTGAAATCACTAAGCAAATGAGATATCTATTCTGTGTGAGATAGAAATCGATCTAATTATTTTTACTCCTGGAGAAAGAATTGTTTTTGTCTGTTCATTTCTAACTCACGCTAAAGAAAGAGTAAAAGATTATTTAGCTTGGGCATACAAGAAAAATTATTTGTCTATTTAATATTTTTAGGGCAAGATAAACCGTCTCTCTTTATCCTGGGTTAGAGAAGGCCAAACAACATCATTATTTTCTTTAGGAGTGAAAATAATTAAACCGATTTCTATATCACAGAGAATCAATAATTCTTTTGCTTTCTTATATAGTGATTTGAATCTTTCTATCTAGAATAATTTTTTTTCAATTTTTGGATCGAGACTTCTAGTGGTCATAACATTTTTTTCGATCATATTTAAATAAACTAAAAATCAAAAGAGTACAATACATGCGTGAATAACTTTTCGTGGATACAAAATAAGATTGTTTGAATTGATGGTCAGATATCTGAAAGAATCACATAATTAAATAATTGAATGTTGATTCACATAATTTGACAGAAATAATATGTGTGTGTGTGCGTATATAAATACACACACACTTACATACTAGGGAGAATATGACACATGTTAGCACAGACTCAATATGAAGAACATTTTTAGGTTAACTAGTGTAATTTATAATACTTTTTACGTTGCTTTTAAATAATATATGTTATACCCCCTGTCTCAATTTATGTGGTATTAATATATTTTTAAGAGTTAACTAAATTTTTTACATATTTTAAATTATTAATTATTGTGATTTATAATACTTTTTCTTCTGTCGTAATTTAAGTGGCGGTAATAAAATTTCGAGAGTCAACTAAATTATTTTAAGTCTTTTTAATTATTTTAAGTTGTCAATTATTATGATTTATAATTATTTTATGTAATTCTTAAATATATATCAAATTAAAATTAAAAATAAAATAAGCAAATACAAAAGCAAACATGTGGATTTGTTGCATGCTTATTATCCTTTATAAGTGAGGTAATAAGTCACAAATACCAACTTAAGTGGCACAATGCTTAAATAGTCATAATAATTAATTAAAGGTGATATAGTAAAATCACGATTGAATCAACAAAGTAGAGCTGCCTATTTATCATCCTTTATAAGTGAGACAATAAATTATAAATGCCACTTTAAGTGACACAATGCTTAGATGATCATAATAACTAATTAGGGGTGATATAGTAAAATAACGATTGAAACGGTGAAGCAGATATGTATTAAATGACTTACAATAACTAATTAGAAGTGATATAACAAAATTATTATACAAAATACTTGTGAATTTTTTTTAAGTGGGTCTCATATAAAACGTCAAGTTAATTTAAATATCAAGAGTTAATTTATTATTTTATATTTATTTTACCTTTTCTATTAAATATTATTAAATTTTTAATATTTATATGACTTGTAATAGTTAATTAGGAGTGATATTTAGTAAAATTACGGTTGAAGCAGCTGAAGCAAACATGTCATAAGTATCTCTTTTTTTTATTTTTTAATTAAATATTATTAATTTTCTAATACATAAATAACTTAAAATAATTAATTAGAAATGATATAATGAAATCACTGTTGAAGCAAGAAACACAAGCAGACATGTTGAAACCTTCTCTTCTATAATATAGAAATATATACACATATACATACATATCAAACTCAAACACTCTTGTCTTGTATTAAGGTAGATGTACTCACTCATATGTTCGACATTTTTTGCATCTTTATGTACCTAAATATGACTAAAAAGGGTTAGCACCATTAAAAATTTCGATCTGAGAATGAAAAAAAGTCATTCTAGATATATAAAATATTGAAATCACTGCATAAGAAAGTAAATGAGATATCTATTCTGTGTGAGATAGAAATCGATCAAATTATTTTTACTCCTGGAGAAAGACCTTTTTTTTCTTGGTCATTTTTAACCCACACTAAAGAACTAGTAAAACACAATTAGCTTGGACATACAAGAAATGTTGTTCGTTCGTTTAAGATTTTTGGGGTAAGATAAATCATCTTTCTTTATCCTGGGTTAGAGTAGGTCAAACTACAATATTATTTTCTTCAGAAGTGAAAATAATTAAACCCATTTTCATATCACATAGAATAGATAATTCTTTTGCTTTCTTACATAGTGATTTCAATCTTCTTTTTATCTAGAATAATTTATTTTAATTTTCGGATCGAGACTTCTAGTGGTCATAACATTTTTTTGATCATTTTTAAATACACAAAAAAGTAAAATAGTACAATAAATGAGTAACTTTTCGTGGGTACAAAATCAGAGTGTTTGGCTTAATGGCAATCACATATATAAACTCCCTCCATCCCATTTTATGTTTCGTCATTTTCTTTTTGGTTCATCTAAAACAGAATGCCACCTTTTCTTATTTGGTAACTACTTAATGATACAATTTCACCTTAACCCTTATTGATCCCACTTATAAGTTACCTCTTAATTAAAGATATAGTAGTATATCTTTTAATGAAGGAAAATTTGATAAGCATCACCAAGTTTTTTCTTATTTCTTAAACTCCTTGACCGATCAAATTATGCTACATAAAATGAGACAGAGGGAGTAATTGAAAGTTAGTTCACATAATTTGACCAAATTTAGAAATAAACTAATTACACAATCTGATCATTAAGGTATTTTTATTACTTTTTAAAAGTTGTAGTATTCTTAAACTCAATCTTAAAAATAGGAGATTAAATTATCTTATTCTCATAATAATAATATTTCGAGCTGACAAGTGCAAATTATTAACTTTTTACACATCTTAGGTGTATTAAGCATGTGTTTACAACATTTGGTGCAATTTGAAGTCATGATTTCAATACCAAATTCTCTAAAAAAAAAAAAATATGATTCAAAAATTCAAATTGTGATTTCAATTTTTAAAATATAATATTAGAATCATAAATTTCTATTTTATAAAAAAGACCCACCATTGTAAATTTGTAAAAAAAAATAAAATTCATGTTTGACCCCAAGAGATTGGCCAATACCATGTGAATTTTTTTGTAAAGAACAATTAGTTACTACTTTTGAGACTAGTAAATTTTTATAAAATTACGCAGCTATAGAAGTTTGTAATCACAAATATTTCTATTTATAAAAGGAATAGGGAGATATGTGATTTATCAATGCCTCATCTTAAAATATCTTGTTTATGGAGTATGATTTGCTCGGTAAAATTCTATAGGATATGATTTGCTCGGTAAAATTCTATAGGAATTTGAAAATTTTTGATAGGTTTCGCAACATGTGGAATTTTCATGTTATGAGAAAAAAGACAACTTAAGAAATTCAAATTGCATGTCCAATCAAAACTACAATTCTTTATTTTCCACACAGTGTCCAGTACTCACATTGAAGCGCAACTAAATTTGAATTTATGCTGAGAAGTCTCACACTGGGGTAAAGAGTGCCCTAAATAAAGGAGATTGCATACACAGGGAACTCAAATTCGAGGTCTCTGGCTAAGGATGAAGGAGTACTTATCACTTCACCATAACTCTTATGGTCAAACTACAACTTCTAATCCATTGAGTTGGGGTGATAATTCAAATCAAAGTCAATGTCCATTATTTAACTGTGCATAATGTAATCTCCTAGTCGTGTTGAACTATTTGAAGGAGTATCGCCAGGCTCCAGTAATGACCTTGCAAATGGTTTTATAATTTTTTCTTTTTTTAACCCTCCTTTTAGTTTTCAAACATGATTTATTACTTACAGGGGTGGGTTGTCACGATCTAAACCAGAGCCTAGTCGTAATGGTATCTCAATTCCACCGTGGGTGAAAGACCACCCCTTTAGCCTAACCTCCAGAGCATAATATAACAAACAGTGGAAGCCAACCAAAATAGTAAATAAATAGATGAATCAAATGAAATCTAAGAGTCTAAACAAGACAACTAATTGTCCTAATACTGTCCACAAAAAACTCTAAAACCAGAAACCTACAGTTCCCTCATCTAAGATCTCTAGGGAAGAGGATCAAGTTGCGAACAAATTAATGCACTATCTCCCTTCGACCCTTTGAGCGAAATACGACAAAAGAAAAGGAAGGAAAATCCTTGGACCGACCCCATCAAATACCAAACTAGGTCAGGACATGCCCCCGACCATGACCAAAGAGAATTAACAATTCCTAAAATATGAAAAAATAATAATGAAATGGCAGGGCTTTTCGAAAGATGAAGGCTCACCACTTCACAGTAACTCAACCAATATACCACACCACCTAACACTGCACATGAGTAACAGAAAATCCTTCGGACCCTACATTATGAAATGATGTAGTGTCCAAGAATGGTCAGTGGGGCAAGTACTGGCATGTAACTCAGTGAAAAAGGAATAAAAGAATTCCATTGTCAAAGAAACCAATCAAAACCAAATGCATAACATTTAAATATACAAATATAGGATGCCAGGATAGGTACAAGGGTCATGAACATGAGAGTTTAAAATATTAACCTAAACTGCGTAGCTTGCTCCGTACTAAAGGCACCCAGGGGCTATATGGGTCTAACTTCTCCTGCTGGAAGGGCCCTAGTGCATGTTAGCCACACATACAGAGAAAAACGAGAAAAGGCTAAATACAGCAAGGCGATATCGATCCAAAATTTAAAGTATGCACCAAGCACACGGTCACATAAATCCCTACATTGACGATTGTGACTTCCAGTGTTGGTCCCCCCGTGGGACCTACACCTTCACGGTGAGCTACACAATTCCTTTCAAGCCCAGATTAAAATGATTTTCACATAATCCAATAATTTACCATGGAGTCTTTATTAAGGCATTTTCCCAATCTGGTATCATCATACAAATATACTTTCAAGCTTATATAATGATGCCAAACCAATCCATGTAACCATTAGATTCCCAAGTTCCATTTAAAATCCAAACCATGGCTACCAAAAGCCTTCAAAAATTATTTTTATCCATTTATCCTTTGATGCAATAAAATATATTCAAAAATAAGTTAAATCATGCAATTATCCAGATTCGAGATCAAGTTTGCAATGTGGGTTGATGACACGATCCGAACTAGGACCTTGTCGTAATGGGCAATCCCAAGCCCACTGATACTGGAGACCGCCCCCGATACCCAACCAAACCAACTAACATATATCCCGAGTCGGATGAAATCCAAACATATAGCAAGATAATGTTTTACCAATGTGGTGACTTTGGGATAAGTCTATATCCGAGACCAACCCAACCAAGTCAATCTACCCAATAACCGAAACCAACGATCTAAGCCAACCAATAACCATGACAAACTATAAGCCAAAACCAAGATAATAGACTAACATATATTTACTTTATATATATATATATATATAACATAATATGATCAAACCATACCCAAGTCCACAGTTGTCTATACAAAGCCTCTAGACCAAATCGAAGAGTACCTAGTCGGGACATGCCCATGACATAGCCATAAACCAAGTCTTATGAAAGACAAAAGTACATAAAGTAATCTATGACATGAAATAAATGCCTTCCGAACTATGGAAGCTCACCACTTCAATCCAATAGCTGATACCAAGTCTGATCACTAAGAAAGGGGAGTATTCCTGCATCGTATGGGGATACAATCTCCCGAGGACGGGTTAATGGGTGAAGGCTAGCATGTACTCAGGATCAAGATAAAATACTGCCATCCAGTAAAACCAATTAAAACCATTCATATGCATACAACCCATACAGACACACACACACACACATATATATGATCATGTAGGGAAAGAAAATCGAGTTTAGCATGCATTTAAAACCATTAACCTCATGCCGGCAAATATGAGTTTCCAGTGTTCGTTCATTGAACTCTCACCTTCACGGTTACCTATCACACCCCACCATTATTGCCCAACTAAAACCATTTCTAACCAACCAATCTATTACTTGATTTATTATTTACCAAGGCTATTAATAGTGTTATCATCATACCGATTATAACTTGTAACTATTGTCCTTAGCCAAACCTTAAGAGATCAAGGGACTCCCATGTTCCCATAGATCACATTATCAAGTTAACTTGGTGGAGTCCAATGTACCCCACAAGTGAGCCGTTATTAGATTAGCTTGGGGGAATCCCATGTACCCCACAAGTTGTTCAATTACAATGTTTACTTGGGGAATTCCTTTGTACCCCACAAGGATGTTTAATTAACCAAACTGTTACCACCAAAACCATTCCATTTAATCATTCCAAACCATTCACACCATTTAAACCATTTTAGACCATTCCAAATATTTGAAGTATTTATATCATTCAAACCATTTACACCATACCAAACCATCTAAATCTATTTAGGGTTCTATTACCAAATCATACCATGCAATAGTTCCAATGAAAGTTCAACAATAGAGTGGAATTTTTTTTTAGGTATTTTATCGAACACATTGAGGGAATATATTTGCCAAGACCAAAACAAAAGTATAAACCATCATAATTAGGGTTACTCAAGACCCATTTGTTAAACCATAACTAACACCCACCCACATGTGCAAACCATTACCAAAAACATATAAAAACATCGTTTAAACCAACACCCAACAATATGCATCAAGACCCTCAACATTGATTTTGAAATCCACCATTTATAATTCATAATCCATGTTTAAAATACAAAAAAATGTGCTTTTAGTTGGAACTAAAAATTAGGGTAGAAGTACATGCCTTACACAAGAATATTCTAGAGAGTAACATGACTCTTGAGCCCTTTTGAAGAACACTTGTAGAAACCCTAGCCTCCAATCTTCAAGTGTGAGTTTAAGAGAGTATTTGAAGTGTTTCTATCCTTTAACAAGTGTTATGAAAGTCCACCAAGGATTGTATAACGTGAGGACATAAGGGTTTTGAAGTAGAAAATGTTCGGACTACCCTTGACTTAAAATTAGAATAAGCCATGATGTAGGGTATGACTCATCCATGAAATTTGTACCCCAGGGTATAAGTGGTACCCCAACTCATACCTAAGACCTTGACAAGACCCTACACACTGGTTCCTATACGACTCTACTATCCTAACTCGTACCCTAAGGTAAGAGTGGTACACCAAACTATACCCACATCTCGTACCTTGGACAAATTCCAAAAGACCAACCAAGAAGCAATATATGACTTGACATTGCACCCCTCGTATCCTTCTATACGACTTGTACCTTGATGAGTCATACCTTGGGTAGTAACAAAGCCAAGCAGACTGCCTATCATATGATTTAACCCTCAAGGCACCCTACAAATTGTATCTAAGGGTATGAATGGTACCTTTGAGTCGTACCGAGTCCAAAAGTCCAAAACCAAGGAAATTTCTCAAGGGTCCTATTCCCAGGTTATTTCACTCTCCCCCACTAGGATCATTCATGCTCGAATGACGGGTGAGGGTAGGAACAAGAGCGAGATAACACATTAACACACATCAACCTTTCTTCAACCAAAATAGAGGACAAGGACACAACCCAAGATGAGAAGATCACCATATAAACCAAACACGATTTATACCCTAATACCTCCATCCCGACCTCTAACTAAGTTAGAAAACAAAGACGCAAGAGAAACCATCCCTTCCCTTTAACAAAGTTAGAAAGCAAAGATATGTTTAATAACACAAACCTTATGCATGAATTTTCGGAACAAAGAACCAATACGGAACTTGGAATCTATGTCCTTTTCTGCCTCCCTAATGGATTTCTCAAACTTTTGGTTTCACCATGGAACCTTTATCGAAGACACAACTTTCATTGGTAACCGGCAAACTTACCGATCTATGATCCTTACCGGGACCTCCTTAAGGAACAAAAAATCTAAGATACCAAAACTGCTCAAAGAAACCAACCAATGAAAGACCATCCACACCTTACCTCCATATAACCATAAGGTATATCGGATGAATAGACTCATGCTAGGGAGTAAGTCCAATTCAAGTTATAATTTCCTGAGACCCAACACTATGTGAGCTTAAGTCTAACTATATACCACCACTTCCATGTTCAAACCTATTCAAAAATAAAAGGAGTTAACTTAGGCCACCAGGTTCTACTCCTTGCATCCATCTCGAGATACTACTCCACTTCCATTACTATTATATATGAAAACTATAAGTAAAAGTTATGGAAAAACTATAACTAACCACTATAATCAGAAACCCCCAACCTATAATTGGAAACCCAAGACCATAACACAATTATGCTATGAAAATAATTCATAAAACCATGCCTTATTATATCTCTCATGTACCTAACACAACTATTGGTATATCTACCAAGTATAACATTCGAGCTTACCGTTTATATACCCACAGGTATGATATATCCTTCAAAAGATCTAGCACCATTTGATATTTCACAAAAGCTTCTAGCACCTATTCCTTTTCTAGCCATTTCTCATAATAACTCCCTTACCTTACCTTCCAAAACCCTAACTCTGGTAGTCACCCTAGACTATCCCCCACTTAGGGACTTCTATATTTCCCATTTCATAATATCATGATGCCTCCAATGCCATTACCATCCTAATATAAAAAGGATCATTTAAGGAACCTAATTACAAGACTTATCCATGCCACCCAAGGAAAGATCCCCAAAATAAGACACGACATTATAGGCATGAAGTACTTCATAACAATCACCTAGGTCATAATGAAGAATCAAACCGACCAAACCATACCATAGTAGGAGTCCTTAGATTTGGATATCGAAACAAACAGAACTACCTATACCATAAGTAATGTAATATAGAGTCAAGACTCATATCCAGGGACAAGGCGAATGCAGAATGAGATCCATAGGCATAAACGCTATAAGAATATAGGTAACACTAATAAAGTACTCTCTTAATTGAGATAGAAGAAAATCTCTAGATTATGCGACCTCCTCTTGAAGTCCACCGCTACAAGAAAGTTTTAAGATTAACCACCAACCTCCATCCCATTACACCAATGAACACACTTCTCTACTCTAATAGGTATCATTGAAGACGTTCACCAGGGGCGCTTGGATCTCCTATACCTAAAACCTTAGTCATGCCAATTCTAACTAGAACCCAACATAGCCATACACGCTTCTTGCTCTAATCCATCCAATGAATAAACCTCTAATCTACTAGTTCCATTTAAACTCCCAACTTTTATGGCACAAATCTCCCATTTTTGTATTCCCCGATCCATCAATTACCTATTCTACATACCACATCCACTCTACCAATTTACCTCCAAAATTTTGCATTGTTATCCCTGAGCTATCATATTCCCCTTGTTAAAATCAAACATCTAAGATTCACACTTAGTGTCTATCAACCTCCATGTACTACTATCAAAGTGCCCCATATAGAATGAAATATACATATAAGGTCCTTCCCACATAGAAGGACATCTTAACTTTCGTAGTCATTCATATACAACCTATATCTAGGGAACCATCCTCTTTATGCATGAACACATAGATACACCCCATCGAGGAAACACTAGAACAAATAGAAGCTTTATCTAAACGGTCCCTTAATAACCCCTTTAAGCTTCTTTGACCCTATTGGAACCATTCTATAAAGAAAGAATAGAAAGTTTATCCACCACCAAAACCAAACCAAAGAAGGATCTTCTGAGTTAAAACCTTTAACCTAGACCAAATAATAAAGACACCACTTTGGAGACCAATCTTCGAGTCTTAAGATACAATCTGACCTTTTCCTCAATAGATAGGGAATTAAACCATCCTCTCATTCCATAACCAACTCACCATGGAGTGTAAAGTCAATTTTTTTACGGATCCGACCATCTAATAATGAATAGCATGAGTACAACCAATCCATTCCCCAGAATGACTTTAAAATCCACTATATTCAAGTCAAACAAATCACTAAGACCCCTTCACTACCAAAAGGTACTATACACCTCTTATAGACTCTTTTAGTAATCGCAGAGTCACCCACTAAGGTAGAAATAAATGAAGAAAAGAGTCCAAAATAACCTTAAGACAAAGATACACAACAACAAATAGGGTCATAATAGAGAGGGGACCCCTATCCAAGTAAGCTACACACACTACAAAGAAAAGAGTTTTCGACATGCTAGTGTCGGCATCAAAAGATACCTCAAATTCCCGAGGGATAGTAATAATATTGAGATGATCCCGACCAGTGTCGAAGCCATAAGTAGCACCCCTAGGTGCAAGAGCTAGAGAACTAACAACTGATGTACTATTTTCCCAAGTGAAAACTTTTATAGGACACTCCCATTGTATGTGACCCAATTAACCATAATTAAAACACCAATTCCTTCCTTCTTCGCAACAACCACAGTACGACCAATCAGAAAATCTATAAATAGGATAGGATGATGCAGATTAGGCCCCATTGGACTGAGATTGGGCACCTTGTAGAATTTACCAATCTAAAAATACCTACCTCCCAAGGGATTTAAGTAGGAAAACACCCATAGAATAGGAGTTAGGACCCACCAAACTCTTTTTCTTAGACCATTTATGACCATACCATTGCCCTTTCCTTCATCCAGAAATTGAGACCCTTTTACCTTGCCTGTTTTTAAACCTTACCTCATTTCTTCCCATACCAATAGGACTGAACTGATGTAACATAGTTGTTACTATCTAGTCCAATAAATAAATAGAACATCAAAAATTATCATTGGTAATCTCTCCTTAAGACAACTGAGAATAAGTGCCTCCTTTTGAGATAGGGTCAGTGGAGACCGTTAAAACTCCACGGGGAAAACCAGAAGCTGCGACCCTTGACCGAGTCTGTTCCTCATAAGTTGGACTAAATCTATCCATGTTGTCCCTGAGTGAGACAAGTGAGTTCCAATGAACCTTATATCGTTAAAGGAACATAATCCGAGAGAGGAACCAAAGACAATTCAGAAAAGAATTCATAACCTTAGACTCCATAGCCCAAACACAGAACACAAAGAAATTGAAAAATTCCTAAATATCTTGTAGCCTCCTAGTTATAAGTGTGGTGCACAACACAGTATAAGAAAGACTCTACTCGATACGGCTAAGTGGACACCCCATGACACAGAAACCTAAAGCTCTGATACAAACTTAATACAACCTGAATTAGGGCCTTGTCGTAATAAGCCATCCCAAGCTCATTCGGGAATGGAGACTGCCCCCGATACCCAATTAAACCAACTAACATGTATCCCAAGTTGGATGAACTCTGAACGTTAACAAGATAATGTATTTATCGAAGTGGTGATTTTGGGATAAGTCTATATCTGAGATCAACCCAACCAAGTCAACCGACCCAATAATTAAAACCAACGATCCAAGCCAACCAATAACCATGCCAAATCACAAGCCAAAACTATGACAATAGCCCAATTTACATTTAACCTATATATATAACATAACATAATATGATCAAACCATATCCAAGTCCAGAGTTGTCCATACAAAGCCTCTAGACCAAACTTAAGAGTACCTAGTCGGGATAGGCGCCCGACATAGCTATAAACCAGGTCTTATGAAAGTAAAAAGTACATAAAGTTATCCATGACATAAAATACTTGCCTTCCAAACCGTTGAGCTCACCACTTTAATCCAATAGTTGATACCAAATCCAATCACTAAGTAGGAGGATTAGAATGACGAGTTCCTGCATCGCATGGGGATACAGCCGCCTGAGGACGAGTTAGCGGGAGAAAGCTAACATGTACTCAGGATAAGGATAAAATATTTCCATCCAGTAAAACCAAGCAAAACCATCCATATGCATACACACATATATATAACCAAGTCAGGAAAGAAAACTGAGTTTAACATGCATTTAAAACCATTAACCTAGGTATGTGTAGCTTAATCATCCTTAACCAGCCACAGGTTATATGGTTCTAGTTTAACCCACTCAACGGGCCCGAATGTATAT
Organism: Capsicum chinense; assembly: GCA_026120095.1. Classification (NCBI taxonomy): domain Eukaryota; kingdom Viridiplantae; phylum Streptophyta; class Magnoliopsida; order Solanales; family Solanaceae; genus Capsicum; species Capsicum chinense. The sequence goes on from JAPEIP010000007.1 coordinate 178,883,174, forward strand.
AGCCAAATGAATAGGAGATACCATAAGAGTAAGGGATTTTCAAGTACCCTTACCCCCATGATACATATGTATAGTGTACTTAGAGGATTCCCGTGTACCTCGTAGTATCATAAAAGGGTCACTATACCTTACCTTTCATGTTGACAAACATGAGTTTTCAGTGTTCATTCATTGAACTCCCACCTTCATAATTAGCTATCGCACCCCGCCATTATTTTCCAACTAAAACCATTTCCAACCAATCAATTTGTTACTCCATTTATATTTGCCAAGGCTCTTAATAGTGGTATCATCATACCGACTATAACTTGCAAGTATTGTCCTTAGCCAACCCTTAAGAGATCAAGGGACTCCTATGTACCTATAGATCACATTATCAAGTTAACTTGGTGGAGTCCCATGTACCCCACAAGTGAGCCATTATTAGATTTTCTTGGGGGAATCCCATGTACCCACAAGTCGTTTAATTACCATTTTTACCTGGGGGATTCCTTTTTACCCTACAAGGATGTTTAATTAACCAAACTGTTACGACCAAAATCATTCCATTTAACCATTCACACCATTTAAACCATTTTAGATCGTTCCAAATATTTAAAGTATTTATACCATTCAAACAATTTACACCATGCCAAACCATACAAATCTATTTAGGGTTCCATTACCAAACCATACCATGAAATAGCTCTAATGAAAGTTCAATAATAGAGTGAAACTATTCTTTTAGGCATTTTATCGAACACGTTGAGGGCATACATTAACCAAGACCAAAACAAAAGTATAAACCATCATAATTAGGGTTAGTCCTGACCCATTTGTTAAACCATAACTAACACACACTACATGTGCAAACCATTACCAAAAATATGTAAAAACATAGCTCAAACCAACATCCAATAATATACATCAAAACCCAAAACATTAATTTCAAAATCTACCATTTATGATTTATAATACATGTTTAAAACATAATAAAATATGTCTTTAGTTGGAAATAATAGAAAAGGGGTTATTAGGTGTTTTCAATCATGGAACAAGAGTTTGAAGGGAAGAAAAGACCAAAAAGACCCAAATTAAAACATACAGGAAAGGTCTAGGAAAAGTTATCACGACTTGGGTAACGACTTGGGTAACGACTTGTGAGGTATGACCATGAGTTGTGGCCTGGAATCATTACCCAAGGATCAAAAATCAAGTTCTTCATTATTATGACAATGGGTCCCTCATAACGAGTAATTATGTCTTACAATGAGTCATACCCTAGATTTGTTGTAAGGGAACTAAGTCTGGGCTTCCCCACTATCATGGCAATGAGTCCTCCTGACAACTCCTTTTGTTTGGTAACGAGACTTGGTCAGAGTCATTGTCATTAGCAGTTTAACATTATTACCATAATTTGGCCATAACTTCTTACCCCGATGTTAGATTAAGCTGAGACTAGTGGAGTTGAAAGGATAATCCAACTATTTATCTCATGGGTGGTATAGTGATAATGAAATTAGGGTATCACATTACCCCCACATTTGGTTCATTCATCCCCAAATAAGAAGTTAGGGCATTCTTAGCATGATAAAAGGATAAGAGGGAAATTAAACTCATCGGGGTAATGAAACTTATCATGCTAAGGATGAGTTTACTTTAACGAAAATACCTTAATCACTTTAAACCATCACTGGAAATAAGAATAAATACTTGGATTTCATGTCTACTTAAGATTCCCATGTAGTTTCTTCCATCTTTTGATTTATCCAAAGGACCTTTACTGAAGCTACATCCTTGGTCCTCAATCTACAAACTTGCCTATCCAGTATCTCCACCAAAACCTTCGCATAAGACAACGAACCCGTGACACAAACATCCTCAACAACAACTATCAAAAAGGGATCACCTACACACTTTTTAGCATAGGCACAAAGAAAATAGGATGAATGACAGCCAAGCTCGCTGGAAAATCTAACTCGTAAGTGATATTCCCAATTCTCCTTACAACCTAATATAGACTAATATAACGGGGATTGAGTTACCCCTTCTTCCCAAATATCTTAACTCTTTTCATTGGAGAAAACTTTAAGAACACCCAATCACTAACCACAAACTCCAACTCCCTCTGCCTTACATCTGCATAAAACTTTTGGCGACTTTGAGCAGTCTTAAGTATTTCTATAATTACTTTTATATTCTCCATGTCTTGATGAACCATGTCAGGACTAAACAACCTAGTCTCGCTAAAATCAAACCATCCAATCAGAGTCCAACAACTCCTACCATAAAGATCCTTAATAGGGGCCATCTAAATACTAGAGTGATAACTTTTGTTGTAACCAAACTTAATAAGAGGTAAATAATCAACCCGACTACTTTTAAAATAAATCATACAAGCTCGTAGTATATTCTCTAGAGTCTAAATGGTACACTCCGCTTTCCTATCTATTTAAGGATGGAAAGTGGTCCTAAGGTTCACCTGAGTATCCAAACCCTTCTTAAACAAATGCTAGAAGTGAGAAGAAAACTACGTACCTCATTCTGAAATGATGGACACAGGCACTCCATGCAACTTAAATATCTCCTAAATAAAAAACTTAGAATATTCCTCTCCTAAGTATTTATATGGTGTGAGGGTGATTGACATGGTTTTCAATAAATTTTGGTATCATTTATGCGATATTGTGGTTGTTGATTGGTATTATTTATGCCTTATTTTGAACTTATGTGGTTATCTTTTGATCCATACAATCGATGGATGAATGGACTACATCATCATCTTTGGATTATCGATTTTAGGCCAGGTATGCCTTTGGTTTGGGTCCCGGTGCACCCTAGCTTATTTTAATCTATTGGTTGAAAAGTTGGAAAATTGGAGATATGGGTGTGGGAACCACATTTATTTGAAACGGCCTCGGATAAAAAATCTAACTTCGCCAGCAGATTTGGAACGTCGAGTTTAGGGTGGTAACATGTTTAGTGTGATTTTACGACTTTTAAATCTCATTTTGAATCTCGGTTTGAAAAATTGTGATTTCGAATTTCGGGGGTCAACTTTGTGAAAATAACATTTTTTCAAAAATCCAAATTCTCCAATGTGTATGAAGCATCTAATTTAATATTGTTACATAGTTCATTTGCATATATCAGACTCTGATTGAATCTTGAATACCTCGTCGAAGTCCGAATTGGACTTAGAATAAAAAAATAGCTTTTTATCTAAAACTGGTGCAGAAATTCTACACTATTTATAGCAGATTTTGGGCCCATTTTGCTTATTTTTAATGTTGCCTCTTGAAAGTTAAATAATAAAATAATGTGGGAGCTTAAAAGTGAAGCTTGTGGGAGCTTGGATAGCTAGATTAACATCTATGTATTGATTCAATTATAGATTTATGGTAAGAATTTACCCTTAGTAATTTCTTGATTAATTTCTCAAAATCCCAAAAATCTTAGGGCTTGATTTTAAATCCTAATTTTCCTATTTTTCACTTGAAAAATGTTTTTTATCTTATAATTACTAGTTTTTTCATCAATTTAATTTTCAAAACAACTCCAATTCTTAATTTTAACTCAAATTTTAAAGATTTTACTCGGTAAAGCTTAAAAATGATTTTTCTTCAATTTGAACCTCATTTTTTATTTGATTTGACTTGGATTTTTAGCTTTAGATTCCTAAAAATATGAAAAATATATTTTTGAAGTATAGTTACAGTTTTTTCCTTCTTTTTTGAAAACTCATTTGGGGGGGTCCGTTTTGACTCCAAACCAAAAGTAATCAATATGGGTATCATTTGTTTTTTTTGACATGTTGATTCCATATTTGATATTTTTAGAGTAGTTAGGGATCATTCGTGGAAAGTAGGGTCATGGGTTTGAGATGTAGCAGACCGGTTTTGGCTTTTGAGGTAGGTTATGGATTAACTCTTTCAGACTAGACTGGATAGTAAATGATGAAACAAAATGCATGCTTAGGATGGAAAATAATCATGAAAAATAACTATCTATGTGTTGTGCCCATGTTGGGGCCTAATGTGATGTAATTATTGAAATTGAGATATTATGTGATATGTGTGACCGTGTAGGGTTGTATGTGATATTGATAGCCTTGAATACATGTGAATAATTGTATTTTATTATTAAAATGCTTAATGTGATACCATTGGTGTATTGTGATTATATTCATGATTTATTAACATATGAGAGATGTGAAAATTCATGGATGAAATAAAAATAATGAGTGGATATTGGCTCATATAGTTGTGGAAATATATCATTGTGGTTGGTTCTAAAAATATATCATGTAGTTAGCTGTAGAATGACTCATTGTGATTAGTTATAAACATTACATCCTTATATCATACCCATTCATGAAACATTGGCACCTCCATGGTAATACCCGAGTAACACTGACAACACCTTTTCAAAAACCCTCTCCGAGGGATGTCTCGGGGAGGAGATATTGTAATACCTTATAAAATTCTTATAGAGGAATATGCCAGAAAGGATATATAAGATATGTAGATTGTATATAGGTTGATGAACCCCCCATAGGTATGATCTTGGGTGTATTTATACGCCTACGCACCATAACTTATCCATATTTTAGCTAAGTTTAGAGAACAAAGTGCCTAGTTTCTTATGTTTTTACTCTACTTCTATGTAATTGAGCGAAACAATGTGATTAGCATGATTTCAAGTATTAATGAGGTAGATGAAGACATAATAAAATAATGGAATGCGGATGACATATGACACAAGAGGGAGTAGCAGTCTGGATCAAATGTGGTGACTAGAAACAATGTCCAAGACTAATTTGTCATTTATAATTAGTTTAGGGTCTTAGAAGGCAATTATGAGAGAAGAGATTATTAAAAGACTTAATGCTAAATTTTTATTCATTATTGATTATTCTGTATTATTTAGAGAGAGGAGAGAGGTGGCTTACACTAAGGGAGAAATGCTTTTCATCTTCTCCACCAAGATCGTCTTCTAGTTTTTGGTATGATGAATATTTCTATTGTGATTTTCATTTTACCCATGAGTGGATAAGTTTATTATTTAGGGTTATGGAAGCCTTGTAGTATACAATCTATCACTTTGGGTTTTGAATTCATTCTGCATTGATTTGTTTACATCATACTCTCTTCACTTACCTTGAATTCTCGTGGTTGAAAATCTAGAGGATATGTCTTAAAGGGCAACTTGTTCAAAAGAAAGGTTGATGTTCAGAAAAGAGAGTAGTGACAAGAAAATAGGATTCCCAACCCCTATTTCATATGTTAATGCCTTAGCAGGATTAACTACTTGGAGATTTTGTATTGTTTTTGGTAAACGCTTTTGATTCGATAGAACCAATGTGAATTAGTCCTTGATGGTTGGAAAACACTAGGATTATATTATTAAATATAATACATTTCTTTGTAAGCACGATGCATGTATGAATTCTTAAGGCCCATAGTTAGAAAGTATTGAAAACTATAAGTTGGACATAACCCTAGCTTGTTATTTCTCTAAATTCGAATACTACTACATATATTTCATGTTGTTAACTAAAACTATTAATTTGTGAACTGAATCAAATCCTCCTATTTATTTTACGAAAATGAATAATTAAAAGTCAACTAATCTGTACCATATTCCCTGTGAGATTTGACCCCAACCTAGTTGGGTTATATATTTGACAACGACCACTTACGCTTTTATAAAAGAGTTGTAATTTGGGCGTATCAAGGTCCTATGATAACATTTCACCCGAGTCTAAGAAGATTCAGAAGTTCATAAATAGTTTGGATGTTTCTTTTTAGTTGGCTACGTCTCAGATAATTGCATTTGGAGCATCTTTTTAGAGCATTGTGGAGCATACAAAGATGATAGAGGGCATTCTTTGGGTATCATAGGGAGGTGCCAAAAAGGTGCATTATTTTGTTGAGCTTAGAGGTCAGGTTTCTTGTGGTAGATGTACCAGGGTAGGTTAGTGCAGGTGACTTAATGGAGTTCAGGTGGTGGATCTTCTAGTTCAGCATTTTAGGGTAGCCTTTCAATCCTAATTGTACCTTTTCCTATTAAAATTGGTCGTAGAAGTTGCTATATTTTTAATGAGATTGGCTATGTGGCCAGGGACTGTCCCCGTTGGGTGGTTTAGGCTACTCCTATTCCTATTGTGAAGGGTAGGGGTGCTACCAGAGGTGTGAGGATAGAGGTAGTAGATATCATAGGGGGTGTTGTGTGGCTACCCAGGTAACTGGTGGTCATGATCAGTGTTATGCTATACTAGCCAGACGTGAGGCAGAGGCTTCTGATGTTGTGATTACACGTATCATCCCCATTTTCTTCATACCTACATTTGTATTATTTGATCCCAAGTCGACTTTATCCTATGTGTTTATGTATTTTTCTTTGGGTTTTGATCCTGCTTTTGAAACCTTGCCATGCCTATTCATTTATCTAACAAGTAGGTGATTCTTTAGTGGTGTATTGAGTGTACTAATATTGTGTTGTGACTTTTTCTGGGCATGAGACTTTGATGGACTTACTTGTGTTAGACATGGTTGATTTTGATGTTATTTTGGGTATGATTGGTTGGCTCCTTATTATGTTGTCTTAGATTTTTTTATTAAGATTGTGATTTTTGCTTCGTTGGGTATGCCAAGGATAGCTTGGAAGGGTACATTTTGTGCAGTTCCTAAGAGGATTATATCTTATGTTCAGGTTTGTAAATTGGCTGAGAGGGGATGTTTATCTTATTTGGCTCATATTTATGATACTAGTGTTTTTTTATCTCCTTTCTTAGATTCTATTCATGTTGTTCATGAATTTATAGATATGTTCCCTACGGACTTAACTGGTATACCTCTAGATTGTGATATTGATTTTCTTATTGATGTTGAGTTGAGCACCAAGCCTATTTCTATTCCTCCTAATAGGATGGCCCTAACAAAGTAGAAAGAACTAAAAGATCAGTTGAAAAAGTTATTGGATAAGGGATTTATTCGACCTAGTAGTTTACCTTGGGGTGCGCCTGTCTTGTTTGTGAAGAAAAAAGATGGGTCATGTATTGATTATCGATAGATAAATAAGATGACAATTAAGAATAAGTGTTCTCTTCCTCGAACTTATGATTTTTTGATAAGTTTAGGATGCTACGGTGTTTTTAGAGATTGATTTGAGGTTCGGTTATTACCAGTTGAGGATTATAGCTTCGGATATTTTGAAGACATCTTTTCAGACTCAATATGGTCATTATAAGTTGATGGTCATGTCCTTTGGGTTGACCAATACCCCTGCTGCATTTATGGATTTGATGCACTAGGTATTTCGACCATATCTCGACTCCCTTATTATTGTATTTATAAATGATATCTTGGTGTATTCCAAGAGTGAAGTTGATTATGAGGAGTATTTATGTATTATGCTTCAAAGATTGAGGGATGAAAAGTTGTATGCCAAGTTCAACGAGTACGAGTTTTGGTTGGAGTCTAATTTTTTAGGGTCATATGGTGACTAAGAAAGGTATTATGGTTGAACTATCTAAGGTTGCTACGGTTTGTGATTGGGCTAGACCTATTTTACCCACCAAGATTCAAAGTTTTGTTGGCTTAGCAGGCTATTATCGATATTTTATTGAGGGTTTCTCTTCTATTGTAGCTCCGTTGACCAAGTTGACCCAGAAAAAGATTTCTTTTTAGTGGTCTGATGTTTTTGAGGCGAGCTTTGAAAAGCTCAAGGATTTATTGACTTCAGCTCCTATCTTGACTTTGCCTAGAGAGAGCATGGATTTTATCATATTTTATTATACTTCTGGTGTTGGGTTAGTGCTATGTTGATGCAGGAGTGCATGGTGATTGCTTATAATTCTCGTCAGTTAAAGCCTCATGAGAGAAAACCCTACCTATGATTTAGAGTTGTGCATAGTCGTGTTTGCCTTGAAGTTGTGGAGGCACTACTAATATGGAGTTCATTGTGAGATCTTCTGAAATCATTGTATTTTTCAATATTTCTTCACCTAACAAGATCCTAATAATTAGGAAGGGTCGTTGGCTTGAGTTGCTTAAGGATTACGACTTGACTATTCTCTATTATCTAGGAAAGGCTAATATGGTTGCGGATGCCTTGAGCTGAAATTCAACTAGCATAGGTATCTTGGAACATCTTTTGACCTAGGAGAGGCCTTTGGCCTTAGAAGTTCAGTCTTTAGTTAACCAGATGGTTAGGCTTGATATTTTGACACCTGGGCATTTTTTGACATTTGTAGAGGCTAGATCTTTTTTGATGAAGCAGATTTAAGCTTATCTGTTAGATGATATTGGATTGAGGTTAATTAGACTAAGAAATCCTCACTTGATTCAGACGGAGTTTTGAGGATTGGGGTTTGATTTTGTGTTCTGAGAGTGGGCAATTAGATTAAGTTAATCTTGGAGGAGGCTCATTGTACCAGATATTTTATCCATCCAGGCGTGACTAAAATGTATCATTATTTAAGGCAGTACTACTGGTGAGGTGTTATGAGGCGAGATATGGCGGACTTCATATCTCATTGCCTATGTTGCCAGCATATGAAGTTCGAGCATATGAGACCTATTGGATTGCTGCAGAGGCCCATTCCCCAGTGGAAGTGGAAACAAATCATTATGGATTTTGTGACTAGTTTTCCTCATACATCTCATGGTTCTAATAGTGTTTGGGTTATCGTGGATTGATTGAACAAGTTAACTCATTTTATTTTGGTTCAGGTCTTATTTAGTGTTGAGAGATTGGCTCAAATCTACATTTGTGAGATTGTGCATCTACATGGTGTGTTGGTGTCCATTATTTATGATCGAGGTTCTGGGTTCACATCTCAGTTTTAGAAGACTTTTCAAGATTAGTTGGGTACTTAGGTTGATATTAGCATAGTGTTTCACCCTTAGAATAATGGCCAGTCAGAGCGGACTATCCAGGTTTTTAAGGATATACTCCATGCATATGTGAGTGTGATGGATTTTGTTGGCCAATGGGAGCATCATTCAAATTTAGTAGAGTTTGCATATAATAATAGCTACCATTTTAGTATTTATATGGCTCTTTTTGAGGCATTGTATGGTAGGTGTTATCGCTCCCTAATGAATTGGTTTGATGTTGTAGAGGGAAGACCTTGCGGTGCATACTTGCATCATGAGTGTTTGTATAGAGTGCTGGTCATTCAGGATAGATTTAGAGCGACTCAGAGTAGGAATACGTGCTATGCTGATCGTGGACTTCATTCCATGAGATCTGGTGTTGGCGATCGTGTCTTTGTTTGAGTTTTATCCATGAAAGGTGTGATGGGGTCTTGAAAGAGGGGCAAGATTAGCCCTAGGTATATAAGCCCATTTGAGATTCTTCGGACTATTGGTGATATAGATTATGAGTTGGCTTTTCCCCCCTGATATATTAGTTGTTCATCTAGTTTTTCATGTTTCTATGCTTCGACGCTATATTCTTAATGAGTCTCATGTCATTTGTTGGGAGTTGGTTCAACTATATGAGCGGTTGTCCTTTATTGAGAAGCCGATCTCCATTTTGGCTAAGGATATTAGGCGGTTGCATTCTAGAGTTATCCTTATGGTTAAGGTTTAGTGGAGACATCCCCCTGTAGATGAGGCTACTTGGTAGGTTTAGTTTGATACGCATAGTTCCTATCCCAACTCTTTATTGATTTAGGTATTCTTTGCCTTAATTTGAGGACGAACTCGATTTTTAGTAATGGATGATGTCACGACCTGGAAATTTGATGAAATATGTGAAATTTGTGATTTTTTGTGTTTTATGGTTTTACCCCTCCCTGTAGATTGGCATGGTTTTTGATGCATTTTGATACCATTTATGCGATATTGTGATTCTTGATGGCTCCGAGAGCCTTATTTTGGACTTATGTGGATATCTATTGATCTGTGTGACAGATGGCTGAATGGATTGCACCAACAACTTCTTATATCTATTTTAAGCTAGGTAGACCTTTGGTTCAGGTTTCGGTGCACCCGAGCTCATTTCGACCTATTGGTTGGAAAGTTGAAAAATTGAAAATATGGGTGTGGGACCCACATTTCATCAAAATGACCTTGGATGGAAAATCTAACTTCACCACCATTTTCAAAACGTTGATTTTAGGATGATAATATATTTGGTGTGATTTTGTTGCTTTTAAATCTCATTTCGACCCTAGATTTGGAAAATTATGATGTCGGGGGTCAACTTTGTAAAAATGATGTTTTTTCAAAAATCTGACTTTGCCAACACTTTGGAACGTCGAATTTAGGTGTGGTTACATAGTTCTTTTGCATATATCGGACACCGAATAAATTCCTAGCACCCCATCGAAGTCCGAATTGGACTTAAAATTTAAAAAATCTTTTATCTAAAGATAGTACAGAAAATCTGCACTACTATTAATAGCAGATTTTGGGCCCATTTTGTCATTTTTATGTTGCTTCTTGAGATTTAAACTCTAAAATAATGTGGGAGCTTAAAAGTGAAGCTTGTGGAATCTTGGATGACTGGATTAATATCTATTTCTTGATTCGATTACAGATTTAAGGTAAGAATTCACCCCCTTTCTTAGTAATTTCTTGATTAATTTCTTAAAATCTAAAAATCTTAGGGCTTGATTTTTAAATCCTAATTTCACTCCTTTTCACTTGAATAATATTTTTATCTTATAATTACTAGTTTTTTCATTAATTTAACCTTCAAAACAACTACGATTCTGGATTTTAACCCAAATTTCAAAGATTTTATCCGGTAAAGCTTAAAAATGAGTTTTCTTTGATTTGAACCTCATTTTTTTTACTCTATTTGTCTTGGGTTTTCAGTATAGATTCCTAAAAATATGGGGAACACATTTTTGAAGTAAAGTTACATTTTTTCCTTCTTTTTTGAAAACCCATTTTGGGGGGTCCGTTTTGACCCTGAACCAAAAGCAGTCAATATGGGTGTCGTTAGATTTTTTTGATGCGTAGATTATATATTTTATATTTTTAGAGGAATTTGGAATTGTTTGTGGAAAGTAAGGTCATAGGTTTGAGGTGTAGAAGACCAATTTCGGGTTTTGAGGTAGGTTATGGTTTAACTCTTTCAGATTGGGCTGAGTAATAAATGATGGTCAAAATACATGTTAAGGGTGGGAGCTAATCATGAAATATGGCTATCTATTGTGCCCGCTTGGGGGCCTATATATGATGTAATTGTCGAAATTGAGATGTTATGTGATATGTGTGACCGTGTGGGGTCTTATGTGATATTGATAGCCTTGAATAAATGTATTGTGCTATTAAAATGCTTAATGTGATACCATTGGTGTATTGTGATTATATTCATACTTTATTGGTATATGATACATGTGGAAATTCATGGATGAAACGAAAATAATGAGTGGATATTGGCTCATATGGTTGTAAAAATGTATCATTGTGGTTGATTGTGGAAATACTCATTGTGATTGGTTGTGAGCATTACATCCTCATATCACACTCATGAAACATTGGTACCACCATAGCAACACCTAAGTAACAGTGGTAATACTTTTTTAAATCCCTCTCTGAGGGAAATGACAAGGAGGAGATATTTTAACATCTTATAAAAAGTTTTCTGAGGGATGTTTCAGAAAAAGAGATATGAGATGTGTGGATTATATACGGGTTGATGAAACCCTCCATGGGTCCTATGTTGGGAAGATTTAGTTCTGTAGGTGTTTACAGGGATTGTAAAATGATCCCGGAGGTTGTACGATGGCCTTGTGCATCATCAACATCATCATATACATTGCACATACTTTATTGTGTTTATATTGTGTTGTATTGCCAGCTATGTACTTGGCTTATCTTCTTTTACTTTTATTTGATGATCTTATATATGCATGTTCCACCTTGTTCCACTTATATGTGATATAATGCATACTTGTGCTCTATCTTGGTGTGATGTTATAATATATATGATATATTAGAGCTGTTAATGCAAGCAGTATGAGCTACTATTGTGGGATATTTTTTTTATTACAGGTGACGTGCCCTTAGTGTATATTTTGTATGCTTTATTTACTACTTTGCTTGGTCGGCCTATGATACCTACTGAATATAAGTGGACCATACTCATGTCTATTGTGCCCTTTCAGTGCATGTCCTAGCCCGAGTGCGCCTCAACTTGCTTGACTCAGGCAATGGTTGGAGCTTCCAAGGTAACGGTTGGACATTCATACGTCCAAAGTTCACCTCTATCTTTCTGTATTAGTTAAGTCGTTATTAGTATTTAGAGACAGATATTATTTCGTTGTAGTTATTTTTCAGATGTATTTGACTCCTGGATAGTATTAGTAGTTCTTACACCTTTGACACCAAGTTTTGGGAGTTATGGCTGCATGTATTGATTTTATTCTTTCTGCTTTTATTATATCTATGTGGTTCAGCATCATTCTAGAAGCCTTGCCTTGAGGGCATTTGTTTTTTTCCAGTGTGTATCTGTTTGGGGTTAGAGTCTTATTTGTCAAGATTTTCCACGACAAACGCCATCATAATACTTGTTTTTGGGTCGTGACATTAGTCATCACAGGGAAGAAGTGAGCAAACTTAATCATCCTATATACAGTGACCCAAATAGAATTATACTAGTTGCGAGACCATGGAAGACCCATAACGAAATTCATATTAATTATCTCCCACTTCCACATGGGCAACTCTATATCTTGAGACATGCCACCGGCCTCAAATATTCCACCTTAACTTGCTGACAAACCACATACTTAGCAACAAAATTTACCTTGTTTCTCTTCATATTATTCCACCAGTAGTTCTCCTTCAAGTCATGATATATCTTAGTCAAACCTAAATGAAATGTCTATCTAGACTCATGAGATTCTGTCAAAATAGTTTCCCGTAGCCTATCTACATCAGGAACATACAATCACCATTGATATCTCAAGATGCCATCTCCCCCAATCTCAAAAGTCATAACCTTCTGTTGATCCATATTATCCTTAATCTGCATAAGTATGAGATCCAAAGCTTGTTTCTCCTTTACCTCAGCACCAAGAGATTATTTAACCACTTCCTTAAAAATCACTCCTCCATCCTCAAAGTCCAAGAGATGAACTCCCAAGTTAGATAGCCTGTGAATATCCTTCACCAACCCTTTTTTATCCTCATTAGTATGAGATAATATCCCTATAGACAACATGCTAAGAGTATCAACAACCATACTAGCTTTACGTGGATGGTAGTGGAGGCTCATGTCATAATCCTTAAGTAGCTCAAGACACCGCGTCTACTTGAGATTCAATTTCTTTTATGTAAACGTATCCTACAAGCTCTTATGGTCTGAATAAATATCCACATTTACCCCGTACAAATAATGGTGCTAGATTTTCAATGTAAAAACCACAGTCTTCAACTCTAGATTGTAAGTCGGGTAATTCCTCTCGTGAACCTTAAGCCGCTTGAAAGCATAGGCCACAACCTTACTACGTTGTATGAATACACAACCTAGTCCTATGTAGGACACATCACAATACACCATAAACCCTTCAGTACCCTCGGCAGGATCAAAATGGCACAGAAGTTAACTTATCCTGCAACTTCTAAAAACTACCCTCACAAGTATCTGACCATAAGAACTTAACTTTTTCTGAGTCAACCTTGTCAGCGGGGCAAAACAATAGATGAGAAACTCTGTATAAACCTCCTATAATACCTAGCCAAGCCCAAGAAACTCCTAATATTGATTGGAGTTGTGGGTCTAGGCAATTTCTTAACTGCCTCAAATTTCTATGGATCCAACTTAATCCCTTTACTAGAAACAACCTATATAAGAAAGGTCACAACACTTAGCCAAAATTCACACTTAGAAAATTTTGCATACAAGCTCTGGTCCTTAAGAGTCCGCAACACAATTCAGGGGAGTTTGGCATGATCCTTCTCACTTTTGGAGTACACCAAGATGTCATCAATAAATACTATAACAAACAAATCTAGAAACTACCTAAACACCCAATTAATAAGATCCATGAAAAAATCCAGAGCATTAGTCAACCCTAATGTCATAACTAAAAACTTATAATGACCATAACGAGTATGAAAAGAAGTCTTGGGAATATCAACCTCCCTAATTTTCAACTGATGATAGAACAAATGAAAATCAATCTTAGAGAAACATTTACCACCCTAAAGCTGATGGAAAAGGTCACCAATCCTTGGAAGAGGGTACTTATTTTTCATGATAACCTTATTCGACTGCTGATAGTCTATACACATCCGAAGAGACTCATCTTTATTTTGCAAAAAAAGTATAGGAGCACCCCATGGAGAAACACTAGGATGAATGAAACCCTTATCAAGAAGATCCTTCAACTTCTCCTTTATTTCCTTTAGTTCATCAGGATCCATCCTATAAGAAGGAATGGAAATAGGATAGGTATCCGATAGAAGATCAATCCTAAAATCTATTTCCCTTCCAGGAGGAATTTTAGGAGGGTTTTCGAGGTAAACTTCAGGAAACGCATTCACTACAGGGATAGATTACAAAGAGGGGCTATCAGAGTTAGAATCCTTAACTCCAAACTAGATAATGCAAATATTCTTTGTAAATTAACTTCTGAGCTCTAAGATAGGAAACAAACTTCCATTTGGTCATAAAGGAACTCCCCTTCCATTTAATTACCGGTTCATTAGGGAAATGGAAACTGACCTTTCAGGTCCTACAATCCAGATAAATATAGCACGAATGGAGCAATCTCATCCCCAAGATTAAATCCAAATCCACCATATCATGTTCTATCAAATCTATCAATGTCTCTATACGAATAAAGGATACCAATAACCCCTATAGATATTTCTAGCAATAAGGTCGGAGGTATTTTTAGGACCAAAACCAAAGTGTATAGCCATATAAGGGGTCACACAAGATAAGGTAGAACCCAGATTAAGTAGACAATAAATATCATAGGAAAAGAGATGTAATATGCTAGTGATAACATCTGTATATACCTCAACTTCATGAAAAGTAGCAGGAGAATAAAGATGATTCTGGCCAGTGTCTAAACCTGAAATGGCGCCCTTAAGTGTAGGAACTAAAGAAGTGGCGACCAAGACCTTATTAGCTCCAGTGGAAACTTTAGATATTGGGCAGTTTTGATGTATAAAATCAGTTTGAACACAATTGAAACACAAATTCCTTCCCTCCTCACAATAGCCATGGTGAAGCTACCCAATAAAATGGGAAGAAGGTCAAGGTGGGGCTGACTGAGCTCCACCAGCTTGATATTGGGCACCCTGTGCCTTAGGACCATTGCCGATCTAAAAATGATGATCACTCGAAGGTTTGGGATAAGGATCGCTAGCTGACTTCTTTTTGGTCCAATATCTATGTCTCTCCTATTGTTCTGCTGACCTACACCCTACTCAACCTATCTAAACTTTTTTATCTACTTCTCCCTCATCTTTACCTATTTCTTTTTCTCATCCTCTACCTACTTCCTATAAACCACCAGCCTGGAGATGTCTATATTATTGTTCAACATCGCAGCCTGGCATTCCAACACGAAGTCACAAGATAAACCAGAAGCAAACTTTCTAATCCAAGACCTCATATTCGCTACCAACTCTGGAGCATGACATGACAACTACTTAAATTTTAGGGCATACTCTTTCGCACTCATCTTACCTCACTTAAAGTACACAAACTCTTCGGCCTTATCCTCCCCCAACTCCTGTGGAAAGAAGTGGTCAAGAAAAGAACCTAAAAATTTATCCTACACTATTGGTTTAGCATCATCACCCCTTAGCTATTCCCATTCCTTACACTAATGATAAGCCACATCTTTAACTAATACACAACAAAATCTACACCTTCAAAATTAGTAGTATGCATAACCCTAAAAATATTCTCCATCTCATCAATAAACCATTGAGGATCCTCCTCAACCTCAGAGCCTGTAAATATTATGGGGTTCAACCTCATAAACTGGCCAACTCGAGTGACCTTAGATGAACTAACAGCAGAACCAACATGATCAGGCTGATGGAACTGTGATGCCGCCAGTTGAGCAAGCATATGATTAGAATGATGGAACTTCGCATTAGATATATCTTCCTACGGTGATTGAGCATGAGTACCACCAGCTTGGGAAGCCCCAGAAGGACTAGTAGGGACCAGTGAAACTCCATGTGGAGAAGTACAGTCAAGAATAGGGGCCTTAGATCATGTCTGTACTCTATAGGCAGGGTGAATCACCTCTACATCTTTCCCAGGAACAAAGATTCTAGAAGAGTTTCTACGACCGTTACATCTTCGGGATGGAATGATCTGAAATGTGAGTAAGCCAGGAGTTAGATAAGATTCAAGGTAACTAGAGTTTATAGCCCAAAATAAAACACAAGAAAGAGGAATATTCCTAAATGCCTCGTATCCTCCCCTTTATAAGTGTGGCCCATAAAAGGGACCCTACTCGACAAGACTTTGTGAAAACCTAGTAGCCCTAAACTGAGCTCTAATACTAAGCTTGTCACGGTCCGAACCAGGGCCTAGTCGTGACAGATAGGATGAAGACCACCCCCTTAGCCTAACCTCAGAGCACAATATAATAAAAAAGACAGCCAAAATTATAAATAAGATAAATGAATCAAATGAAATCTAAAAATCTAAACAAGACAATCAATCATCCAAATACTATCCATAAAAGACTTTAAAACCATAAATACCTAGCTAGGTCGGGACATGCCCCCGACATCAACCAAAGAGAATATCACAATTCCCAAAATATGAAAAGAAAACTAATAAAATGGCAGGGTTACTTAAAAGATAGAGGCTTACCACTTTATAACAACTCAACTAATGTAGCACACCATCTAATGCTGCACAGGAGTAACAGAAAGACCTCAAACCCTACACAATGAAATAATGAGCATCCAGGGATGGTCAATAAGGTAAGAACTTGCATGTAACTCTAGGGAAAAGGAATAAAATAATATCATTGCCAAAGAAACTAGTCAAAACCACATGCACAATATTTATATGTACATATATACATATATACAAATTGGGATAGGAATAAGGGTCATGAATATGAGAGTTTAAAATATTACCTAAATTGTGTAGCTCACTCCATCCTAAAGGAACCCATGGGCTATATGGGTCCGACTCCCTCTGTAGAAAGGGCCTCAACGCGTTTTAGCTGCATGTATCAAGGAAACCAAGGAAAGGCAAAAGACACCAAGGAAATATCCATCCAAAATATAAAGTGTGCACCAAGCACACGGTCACTAGATGCCCATATTGGCAAACATGTTTCCATTATTGGTCCTTTGGACGTACACCTTCATGGTGAGCTACACAAATCCATTTAATCCTAAATTTAAACAATTTGCACATAATCCAACCATTTACTAAGGAGTCTTTATTAAGGCATTTCCCCAACCTGGTATCATAATACCAATATACTTGCAAGCTTATATAATTATGCCAAACCAATCCATGTAATCGTTAGACTCACATGTTCCATTTAAGATCTAAACCATGGCCACCAAGGACCTTAAAAACCATTTTTATCCATTTATCCTTTAATGCAATGCAATATTTTTAAAAGATAAGTTAAATCATGGAATTATCCGAATTCAAGATCAAGTTTACAAGGTAGGTTAAGGATAATGCCATTACCAAGTCAAAAGTCCATCAATTTAGGAAACCTATTTCACCCATTCCAAACCTAACTATGTTGCAACTAACTCAGTCCAAAGCAAACCATTTATTAAGTATGGATTACACATTTAAAAGCTGGGAAAACAATTCAAGTAATAATTAGTCAAAAATCCCTCAGCCCAATTTCAAACCCAATAATTTAGACACATGAAGGTTTAGTAAGTAGATGCCACAATGTAAAAATACAAGTTAGGATAAACAACATGCCTAAAATATGAAAGAAGTTGATAAGGATTCAAAGTTTGGAGTCTGAGTATTAGATTTTCTATAAAAACCTAATATCTCTTGCTTGGGACTTAAAGAAGTAAAAGTAAGGTTTTATATTGATAACTGATGGAAAAGGAGTCATTTGCGTGTGTTTAGTCATGGCAAAAGAGTTTGAAAGAAGAAAAAGACCAAAAAGACCCTAACTAAAACATGCAGGAAAAGTCTGGAAACAGTCGTCACAACTTGGGTAATGACTCATGAGGTCTGACCATGAGTCATGTCCTGTAGTAGTTACCCAAGGATAAAAAATCTAGTCCTTCACTGTTATGACAACGGGTCCCTCATAACAAATCGTATCTCACAACGAGTCATACCTTAGACTTGTTGCAAGGTACCAAAGTTTAGGATTCCTTACTGTGGTGGCAACAAGTCCTCATAACGACTCATTATGTTTGGTAAAGAGCTGTGGTCAGAGTCGTTGTCATTGGCAATTTGACATCACTACCATAATTTGGCCATAAATGTTTACCCCAATCTTGGATTTAGGTGAGACCAGTGGCATTGGAAGGCTAATCCAACTTTTTATCAAATGGAGGGTCTAGTGCTCAAGAACTTAGGGTATCATATTACCCCACCCTCCTTTGAATCATTCATCTCTGAATGAGAAGTTAGGGTACCCTTAGCACGATAAAAGAAATAATGCAAACAAAATCCATGGACAAATTAAAAAGGCAAAAAGAGGGAAACAAAACTCATGCCTTAAGCACTTTCACCCATCGCTGGAAATAAGAATGGGTACTTGGCTTTCATGTCTTCTTTAGATTCCCATGTCGCTTTTTCCATCTTTTGATTTCTCCAAAGGACCTTTACCGAAGCAACATTCTTGGTCCTTAATCTATTAACTTTCCTATCTAGTATCTCCATCAAAACCTCCTCATAAGATAATGAATCCATAACACCAACATCATCAACATGCTCTATCAAAGAGGGATCACCCACACACTTTTTTAGCATGACACATGGAAAATAGGATGAATCAAATCAAAGCTCACTGGTAAATCTAACTAAATAAGTAATATTCCTTATTCTTCTTACACTTGATATACTAACATAACGGGGACTAAGTTTCCCCTTCCTTCCAAATCTCATAACTCTTTTTATAGCAGAAATCTTCAAGAAAACCCAATCACTAACCTCAAATTCCAACTCCCTCTACATCATAATCGTATAAGACTTTTGGTGACTTTGTGCAGTTTTAAGTCTTTCTCTAATCACTTTCACCTTCTCCATGGATTGTGAACCAAGTCAGGACCAAACAACCTAGTCTCACCAACCTTAAACTATCCTATTAAAGACCTGCACCTTCTACCATAAATAGCCTCAAAAGGGGTCATTTGAATGCTAAAGTGATAATTCTAGTAACCAAACCCAATAAGAGGAAAATGATCAACCCAACTAATTTTAAAACCAATCACACAGGCCCTTAGAATATCTTTTTAAGTATGGATAGTACACTCTGCTTGCCCATCCCTTTGAGGATGGAAGGTGGTATTAAGGTTCACCTGAGTACCCAAACCTTTCTAAAACAAATGCCAAAAGTAAGAAGAAA
The DNA here is from genome assembly GCA_026120095.1 of Capsicum chinense. Taxonomy (NCBI): domain Eukaryota; kingdom Viridiplantae; phylum Streptophyta; class Magnoliopsida; order Solanales; family Solanaceae; genus Capsicum; species Capsicum chinense. The sequence continues at coordinate 178,902,672 of JAPEIP010000007.1, forward strand.
ACTATGTACCTCAATCCAAAATGATGGACACAGGTGCTCCATGTAACTTAACTATCTCATGAACAAACAACTTAGCATAATCCTCTCTAGAATATTTAGTCGTCACAGGCAAGAAGTGGAAAGAGTTAGTCATCCTATCCAGAGTGACCCAAATAGAATTATACTAGTTGTGAGACCGTAAAAGACCTGTAATGATATCTATATTAATCATCACCCACTTTCACATGAGAAACTTTATCTCTTGATATATGCCACCAGTCCTTAAATGATCATCCTTAACTTACTGACAAACCATGCACTTAGCAATAAAATTTTCCATATCTCTCCGTATATTATTCCCTTAGTAGATCTTCTTCAAGTCATGATATATCTTAGTTAAACCCAGATGGACTGTATATCTAGACTCATGAGATTCAGTTAAAATCCTTTCCCACAGCCCATATACATTAGGAACACACAATCTTCCTTGATACCTCAAGATGCCATCTCTCCCAATCTTGAAAGTCATAAAATTTTGCTGACCCACATCATCCTTAATCTGCATAATATGGGATACAAAGCCTGCTTCTTCTTTATCTCAGAGTCTAAGAGATGAAATCCTAAGTTAGCCAGCCAGTGAATATTCTTTACCAACCTCTTTTATCCTTATCAATGTGAGATAAGCTACCCATAGACAACATGCCAAAAGTATCAGCAAACACATTAGCTTTTCCTAGATTATAGTAAAGGCTCATGTCATAATCCTTAAGTAGCTCAAGCCATCGCCTCTGCGTAAGATTTAATTTCTTCTGTGTAAACACCTACTCAAGCTTTTATGGTTTGAATAAATATCCACACATACCCCACTCAAATAATGGCACCAGATTTTCAAAGCAAAAACTATAGTAGCTAAATCTAGATTAAGAGTCGGGTAATTTCTCTCATGAACCTTAAGCTGCCTGAAAGTATAGGCCACAACCTTTCCATGTTGCATTAATTCACAACCTAGTCCCATACGGATGAATCAAAATACACTAAAAACCCATAAGTACCCTCAGGAAAGGTCAAAACTAGCACAGAAGTCCACTTATCCTTCAACTTCTCAAAACTTCCCTCATAAGTATTAGACCACAAAAACTTAATATTTTTCTGAGTCAACCTTGTCAGCGAGGTAGCAATAGATGAGAAACTCTTTACAAACCTCCTATAATACCCTGTCAAGGCTAAGAAGCTTCTAATGTCGGTTGGAGTCATGGGTCAAGGCTATTTCCTAACAGCCTCACCTTTCTATGAATCCACCTTGATCTTCTTGATCGAAATGAAATGCCCAAGAAAGGTCACAATACTTAAACAAAATTCATATTTTAGAAAATTTTGCATGCAATCTCTGGTCTTTAAGAGTCTGCAACATAATTCGAAGGAGTTTAGCATGATCTACCTAACTTTTTTAGTACACCAAGGTGTCATCAATAAGGACTATAATAAAAAAATCCAGAATTTGGCTAAACACCTAATTCATAAGATCCATGAAAGCGTCTAGAGCATTAGTCAACCCAAATGACATAACCAAAAACTCATAATGACCATAACAAGTATGAAAAGCAGTCTTGGGAATATCAACCGCCTTAATTTTCAACTGATGATAGCACGGACAAAGATCAATCTTAGAGAAACATCTAAGACCTTGAAGCTGATGAAAAAGGTCATCAATCCTAAGAAATGGGTAGTTATTTTTCACAATAATCTTATTCAAATGCCGATAGTCTATACACATCCATAGAGACCCATCTTTCTATTGAATGAAAAGTATAAGAGCACCCCACGAAAAAACACTTGGATGAATGAAATCCTTATCAAGAAGATCCTTCAATTATTTCTTGTTCATTCAGAGCTATCCTATATGAAGGAATAGAAATAGGATGAGTATACAGTAGAAGAACAATCTTAAAATCTATTTCCCTATCGGGAGGAATTCCAAAAAGGTCATTGAGGGAAACTTCAAAAAACTAATTAACCACAAGGTAGATTGCAAAGAAGGACTCCTAGAGTTAGAATCCTTAGCTTGAACTAGATGACACAAACACCTTTTTCAAATTATATTTTGAGCTCTAAGATAGGAAATAAACTTTCTTTTGGGTACTAAGGAACTCCTCTCCCATTCAATTACCGGTTTATTAGACAAATAAAAACTAACCTCTTAGGCCCTAGAATCCAGATAAGCATAGTACAAATAGAGCAAATCCATCCCCAAGATTACATTAGAATCCACCACATCAAGTTATATCAAATCTACCAATGTCTCCCTATGAAGAATGGACAGCACATAACCCCTATAGATTTTTCTAGCAACAATAATATCATCATTGAAGTAGAAATAAAAAAGTAGTCGAAGATATTTTTAGGACCAAAACCAAAGTGTACAACTATATAAGGGGTCACATAATATAAGGTAGAAACCAGATTAAGTAGACAATAAACATCATGAGAAAAAAGTTGTAATATACAGTGACAATACTTGGAGATGCCTCAGATTCTTAGTGAGTAGTAACATCATAGAGACAATTCCAACCAGTGCCAATACCTAAAGTGGTTCCCTTAGGCACAAGAGCTAAAGAAGTGGCGACCGAGACCTTATTAGCTCCAGTGGAAACTTTTGCTATAGGGCAGTTTTATTGTATATGACTAGGCTGGCCATAATTGAAAAAAATTCCTCCACTCCTCACAATATCCAAGGTGAAGCTACCCGCATAGATGGGACGGAGGGTAAGTGTAATACCTTAAGTCTGTACCTTAGATGCTACACAATGCTCATAATCCAGAAGGACCATAAGCTAACCCATGACTGGTACCTACTGTAATATCTAAATAATAACACTGTAATAATTGCGGAAGTAGGTGAAACATATTCCATAAGGTTAAAATCTGTGAATAAATCTAAATGCGATATCAAAATACAAAAACTAAACATAGATACTTAAATCTGAACAACTGTCTAAAAATACTTTAGTCTGAAAAGCCTCTAAACTATCTGAACTGTAGAGTCGATGGGATAAGTCCCCAATTAGCTCCATCTACTGAAATAAACTAAAAATATTGTAAATAATAAGCATATCCTTAAACTATGAGGACTCACCACTACTCTGAAAGCTGAGAATCTGAACTACTAAGGGTAATCTGGAGCCCGCGCATCTGAACCTATAATATAAGACATCATAGCACAAAGAAAAGCATACGTCAATACTTTGAATGTATTGGTGTGCTCACTGAGGTAGGATGAAATGCATGGGTTTATATGCACAAACAATAATAACTGAATAACATGAGTATGTCTGAATAAGGGTACATGTATGTATACGTATACTGTAACTGAGATCTTGACAATATGGAATACTGAGTCTGAATACTGACTAACTGATACTGAGTTCACTGATACTATATTTTTGGTAATTGAATGACAGTATCTGACAGTCCTAATTTTATTGTGGGACTATACTGAGTTCTATACTGAGCTGAGTGACTATATCTGATAGTCCTGAATTTGTAGAACTGAACTGAGTTCTATTCTGAGACTGAGACTAAAATTGAGAATGTGGGAGGTAATCATCTAACTGATATGACCCTTTTCAAAGGGATTAGGGTCCAACTTATAACCCTATTTAAAAGGGTGTTAATACCATGCCACGGGTAAGGACAAGCTGTGAGTTAACCCTTTCTGATAGAGAGCTCTTTCGTCAATCCTCATTGGCAGGAAAACTCGAATAAGATGTATCAACCCTCATAATGTCTGTAGGGAGGATATCTCAACCTATGCTGGCTACGTAGTTCTATAATGCAGGGATTACTACTAAGGGTCAAAACCTCTTCTGGCAGGAATGCCCTCATCCCTGGTTAACTCGGTGCTGAATCCTACTCCCAACTAAATAGACACTAAACTGATTTTTAGTCTGTACTAGACTGGACTGAACTGTTACTGAGTTTACTATTTAGCTGAACTAAACTAAGTTCATTGAGTTCCGTTGACTGATGGAATACTACTGAATTCTGTTAGCTTACTGAGTTTACTGAGGTCTGGACTGAATACTGAATTAGACTGGACTAATAACGAATTTATTGAGTTTTCCTGAGTTCTGTAACTGACTAAGAATACTACTGATTGTGACGTGAATGGTACTGTTCTATGACTGACCATGGCTCTAGGTAAACAACTAATTTGCCGGATATAAATACCCCCAGGACTCGATAGCATAAATTAAGAGACATGGCATAAACTTGAAATATGTAGGCTAAGTACTTGATCATTATCATTCATTTATTGGGGCATTTTAACAAACACTTGCACGTCATGATCTTGAATACATGCTAAAATGATATAATTTCACTGTTCAACTCGCATGCTTAACTTATCAATCACTTGAAAAGCATAAAACATGCACATAATACTAATCAACATGTGAGAACACCATTGCAAATACCAAATTCACAATTTGAAGGCTTTAGCATGACTTTACATGATAACACATATAAATCAATTAACCCCACATGAAAACTTATCATAAAATATGGATTTGAAACTTAATTGATCATGATAAACATGAATATAATCAAACCCAATATGAAATTCATGAAAATCTATACACTTGAAGTTTAAAACTAGTTTCTTGGACTCCAAGGGTGGAAGGGACCCTTGAATGAACACTTTACATACCTTGGTTGCTTAATACTTAAAGATTGGTGGAGTGTTTCCTGAGAATTGATCTTGAAATTGATGTTCTAGGGTTTTATCCTTGAGATTAATTTGAGAGAAAAGAGTATAACTTGCTTTGTGGAGGATAAATTTCATGTTTTAGGGGTTGGGTCAAAGTAGGAAAAATGTCCCAAATACCCCTTTGGACGCTGCTTTTCAATTACTAAAAATTGAATTATCGTCATGCAGGCCGACGCACCATGATATTGGAATTGATGCGATGGCCAACATGTCGCATTGAGTCCATATCGATTCACTAGAATTTGACACTGGGAGCTAGGAAAAACATTTATCAATGCGATAGTCAATACGACCTGCCATGATTATGTTGATTCACTGGTTTGGGATTCAAAGGGTGCTTCAAACGAGGTCTAAAAAATTAGAAACTTGTTCGAGAACACCCATTGACATTCCTAATTATGAATTAACTCAAATATCAATATTTAATGGATGTAAAGGTTATGAAAGAAGATTGCCAACTTTCGTAGGCTAAAATGACCCTAAGTCTGAATACTTAGCTAAGATATTCTAAGTTTGGGACCCCTTAGCAAGCTTTAAGAGACTGAATTTAGCTTAGGATTTTGTGGGGTCTTAGAATATCTCCTCCTTGAGAACATTTATCCTCAAATGAGATTGACTAAGTTGTGAATGCAGATAGAATAGATTTAGATACTGGACATGCACAACTGAAGCATGATTTCATGGTTGAAATTATATATATACTGAATTATCATACTGAACATGCATTTCTGATGCATGAGTACATGACTGAGTAGATTCATGAATGCATGACCGAGATTACTGATAAGTTGAGTTTCTCATACTGAACATGCATATCGATGCATAAATATATGACTGAACTGACTCATGAATAGATGAATGAACATGCAATGGTAACTAATACCAAGTTTGTACTGAACATATGAGCATGAAACTGAATAAGCTTAAGGAAAACTATTACCTTGAGCCAAGTCTGAATTAGTGAAGAAAAGATGAGGATACTTGGTCCGCATGTCTGCTTATGCTTTCCAAGTAGCCCCCTCAATGGACAGATTTCGCCAAAGAACTTTGACTAGAGGGACTTCTTTGTTCCTCAGTCTACGAATTTGATAGTCAAGGATTTCAACTAGGATCTCTTCATACGAGAGGTTGTTCTGAATATCTATGCCCTCAATAGGGACTACGACTGCTGGGTCACCTATGTATTTCTTTGCAAGGAGACATGGAACACTAGATAAACTGAAGATAGATCTGAAGGCAACTCAAGCTCATAAGCTACCTTTCTGAAATAGCTGAGAATTCGGTAAGGACCGACATATCAGGGACTGAGTTTCCCCTTCTTTCTAAACCTCTTCATTCCTTTCATAGGATGGATTTTTAGATACATAAAATCAGTGTCTCTAACTCGAGATCATTTACTGTACATGCATGAACTGGAATATGAGAACATACTGATCCTGAAATGGATACATGGATTGAGTATCTTACGCTAAACTGAGCCCTTAAATACGTGTCTTATAATTGAGATAGGAACTTGAGGGTCAACCTATGAGTACTCACTATTCCAATTGAATTCATTATGTGAGGAGAAGCTTGAGGGTCAACCTATGAGTACTCACTATTCTAATTGAATTCATTACGTGAGGAGAAGCTGGGAGGTTTAGGACATAAAAGCTCAGGATTTATAGTGCATCTCTTCCTTGGGACATTATGTCCCACGAAGAATACTGACTTGGCTAAGATACTAAGGAAAAGCTGGGACGATGCACAAGACACCTTTGAACTGAGTCATGACTGAGTATCTGGGATCTGAAACTAAGACATGATACATGAACTGAGATGATCACGCAACTATTTGGTTGCCCCATCTTGGAATAGTTACATTCATGAGACTTCAGATGGTGTGACTAGTGAGGAAAGATGGGAAACCAAGCCATACAAATTTGTCCACCTTACTGCTAAACTGAGTTACTGCCTTTATAAACTAACTTGTGCTAAAAATTCATACTCGATTGGAGTATTTCCTTGACACTCTTTCTATAGAGTTTCTAGTGACTTTAGGGAGCATGGAATCTTTTCCTAGGCTGAATGAAGCGTCTGAATAAGAAATCACATTCTAGCTAAATTTTTGTAATATGCGATGAGGCCTACGAAACCTCATCTAATATAGAGTGACTAAGCCTCATGCACTGTAACTAAGATTTTCAAACTTATACATATCCCTTGGATACCCTCTCAACTATAATTTCCACCTTAGTATGACACTCCACCTGAGACTACTAAAAATATTCACATAGGCACTGAGCACAAATGCATGAACATACTGTCTTATCTGATTAACTGAATGGTTGATAGCTAAATACATGTCATGAAAGATCAAACTATTCTTATTTTAAATAACTGGGTTAAAACTGTAGAGTATTAAGCATATGAGGTAAGGAATGACTGAGTAACATGAGAAAACTGAGCATGAATTTGTGGAGAACTGTATTATTTGAAAGTATAAGACCAAGCGTATAACATGGTTTTGAAATAGTCTGTAAATTGAGGTGCTGAAATACTGATATCTGAATAACTAATAACTGTATGCTATGGTCAAGCAAGCCTGAAATTGAGTTGAGTTGCTGATTTGATAACTAGAATGGGACTGGGACCGTAACTAAGATGGTAGCTGAGACTGTAATTAAGACTATAACTAGAACTCATAACTGAGACTAATACTGGAACTAAATACTAATTTTTTATAACTGGATACAGGTAATTGAGGTTTAGACTAATACTGAAGTATTAGATTCTTATGGCTAAGCAAGTGATAACTTATAGCCATAGTTTTGTAGAACTATCTGGGTTCTTTACTGAAATCTGAGACTGAATACTGATTACTAAGTACTGAATACTATATTAGACTTGACACTTAACTGGGTCCTGAGGAATAAAATATTAACATAGTGGGTGGATCTACCAAAATATCTAGGCTGGGGATATATATGTCATGATCTAAATTTAGCCGGTTCGTTAGGAGGGTAGCATGAGTCATGGGTACTGATCCCACTATAAAGCATGGCATGCGTACATGAGTCAGGAGATGCATGACCTGAGTCTGGATTTTCGATGTTCATAGAACACGATTTGTAATACTGAGTAAACTGGAACTCCTATACTAGAACTATAAGTGTAGAGCTAACATGAGCTACAATCATAGGGCTAACATATAAGATATAGATAGATATCATGATAACTAATAGGCTTTGAGAGTCTGAAGTACGATTCCTATATAATCTGCGTGATCATTTTTACTATAAGAATAGATAAGAATGTCATCGATAAAGATTATGACAAACTTGTCCAAGTACTACTTGAACACATGGTTCATCAAGTCCTTGAAAGCTGCTGGGGCTTTAGTAAGACCAAAGGACATGACTAAGAATTCAAAGTGACCATTCCAAGAGTTGAAGGCTATTTTTGGGATGTCATATTCCCTAGCTCTGAGTTGATGATAGCCTAATCTGAGGTCTATTTAGGAGAAATAACTGGCAGCCTGAAGTTGGTCAAATAAGTCATCGATTTTGGGCAGTGGATACTTATTCTTGACCGTGACTTTATTTAATTGATGATAGTTTATACACATTCTGAGAGAACCATCTTTCTTACAAATGAATAAGACTGGCACGCCCTACGAGGAAATACTAGGTTTGATAAATCCCTTATCTAGGATATTATTTAACTATACCTTCAATTCTCTGAGTTCTGCTGGAGCTATTCTGTATAGAGGGATAGATATGGGCTGAGTATCTGGTAGAAGATCGATTCCGAAATCAATTTCCCTTTTAGGAGAAACTTCGAGAAACACATCTGGGAATTCACATACTATTGACACTGATTCAAGAGTAGGGATTTTTGAACTAGAGTCCTGGACTCGAATGAGATGGTAGACACATCCCTTAGATATCTTTTTTTCTAGACCAAAGGTAAGAAACAAGATGACCCTTAAGTGCTGAAGTACTACCCCTTCACTCTAGGATGGGTTCATTCGAAGACTAAAACTAGACAATTCTATTTCTGCAGTAGACTGAGGCATAGCAAGAATGAAGCCAATCCATGCCGAGAATGACATCAAAATCAGTCATCTCTAATTCGACTAAGTCTGCTGAAGTGACTTTCTAAGATATCATAACTGGACAGTTCCTGTATACATGCCTGGCTATGATGGATTTATCCACTGGGGTAGAGACTAAGAAAGGCTCTGCTAGAATTTTGGGACTAACTTCAAAATCAAGTGCTATATTTGGAGTAATAAAAGACAAAAAACCTCCTAGATCTAGCAAAGGGTAATCATGCAAATGATAAACTTATAACGTACCAGTGACCACATCAAGAGGACTTTTCTGATCCTATCGGGAATGAAGAGCATAGAGTCTATTTGGGCGCTACCCACTGGTGGAACTGGAAGAGGCACCCTGCTAATTCAAGTGGATGGACTAAGCTGAGGGATGATTAAATTGACCCTGAGAACCTGACTGAGGAAAATATCTGACACTGTGGCTTGGCTTGCCACATACAAAACTTATATCACTGCTAGCCTTGTAGATACCCTGGTGGTTTCTGCCTCATTTCTAGCAAAGTGGATTTGTTCAGGAACTCCTTGGCCTTGATATTCTGGCCCTCTTACTCTTTCTCCCTTTTTTCCTATGCCTCTCCTCCTCACTCTTTGGAGTATATGCCATAAGCCTAGATGGGATAACAACTAGCTAATTATTCTGATCAACTACTGTATAAGCTAAGGTAGTGAAAGCGGCTCCAAATTTAGCATGAGAAACATATTCATTCAGGGGATCTGCTTGAATGTGCGGAGGGGATGACTGATTTTCATTACTTCTTCTGTTAGCTTCTTTGGAAGACATGTTCTAGAAGCATAAGGAAGAGATAAATTAGACTGAGGGTTTAATTTGATCTTATGCTCACTTGCACGACATGAATACTAAAAGAAGGGTAGCTATTACAAAAAACACCTTATAGCCTCATGTCTATAAGTGTGGCGCGCTACACACCCATGCATAAGACTCTACTAGATACGGCTACCAAACTTCCTAGGACTCTATTGAACTTTAAGCTCTGATACCAAATTTGTAATGCCCCAAGTCTGTACCCCGGACACTACATGATACTCATAATCTCAAAAGACCATAAGCTAACCCATGACTGCTACCTACTACAATATCTGAATAATTACGAAAGTATGTAGAACAAATGCCATAAGGTTCAAATCTGTGAATAAATATGAATGCAGTATCAAAATACCAAAACTGAACATAAATACTGAAATCTAAACAACTGTCTAAAAATACTCTAGTCTGGAAATCCTCCAAACTGTCTGAACTGCGGAGTTGAAGGGACAAGTCCCCAACTAACTTCATCTACTGAAATAGATGGAAAATACTATAAATAATAAGCATGTCCTCAAACTATAAGGACTCACCACTACTCTGAAAGCTGAGAATCTGAACTGTTAAGGGTACTTTGGAATCCGCACGTCTAAACCTATGATATAAGATGTCATAGCACAAAAAAAGCATGTGTCAGTACTTTGAATGTACTGGTATGCTCAGTGAGGTAGGCTGAAATGCATGGGTTCATATGCATGAACAATAATAACTAAATAACATGAGTATGACTGAATAAGAGTACATGATGAATACATATACTATAACTGAGATCGTGATAATATGGAATACTGAGTCTAAATACTAACTAACTGATACTGAGTTTATTGATACTATGTTTCTAATAACTGAATAACAGTATTTGATAGTTTTGATTTTATTGTGGAACTACACTAAGTTTTATACTGAGCTGGGTGACTATATTTGATAGTTCTGAATCTGTAGTACTGAACTGAGTCCTATTTTGAGACTGAGACTAAAACTGAGATTGTGGGAGGTAATCATCTAACCAATAAGATCCTCTCCAAAGGGATTGTGATCAATATATAACCCCAGTTAGAAGGGTGTCTATATCATGCCACAGGTAAGGACAAGCTGTGAGTTAACCCTCTCTGATAGGAATCTCTTTCATCAACCCTCACTACAGGAAAACTCAAATGAGATGTATCAACCCTTCTAATGTCTGGCAGGAAGATATCTCAACCTACAATGGCTACGTAGTTTTGTAATATAAGGATTGCTACTAAGGGTCAAACCCTCTACTGGTAGGAATGCCCCCATCCCTAGTTAACTCGATGCTGAATCCTACTCCTATCTGAATGGACACTACATTGCTTTCTAGTCTGTACTAGGCTGGAATGAACTGTTACTAAATTTACTATTTAGCTAAACTGAACTGAGTTAACTGAGTTCCGTTGACTGATGGAAAACTATTGAATTCTATTAGCTGACTGAGTTTAGTGAGGTCTGGACTAAATACTGAATTAAAATTGACTAATACTGAATCTACTAAGTTTTCTTGAGTTTTGTAACTGACTAAGAATACTATTGATCATGACATGACTGGTACTGTTCTATGACTAACCATGACTCTAGGTAAATAGCTAATTTGTCGGGTGTAAATACCCCCAGGACTCGATTGCATAAATTAAGAGACATGGTACAAACCTGAAATATGTAGGCTAAGTACTTGATCATTATCATTCATTCATTGGAGAATTTTAACAAACACTTGCATGGCATGAACTTGAATACATGCTAACATGATATAATTTCACTATTTAACTCACATGCTTAATTCATCAATCACTTAAAAGACATAAAACTTGCACATAATACTAATCAACATGTGAGAACGCCATTGCAAATACCAAATTCACAATTTGAAGGCTTTAGCATGACTTCACATGATAACACATATAAATCAATAAACCCCACATGAAAACTTATCAAAAAACATGGATTAGAAACTCAATTGATCATTATAAACACGAATATTATCAAACCCAACATGGAATTCATGAAAATCCATACACTTAAAGTTTAAAACTAGTTTTTTGGACTCTAAGGGTGGAAGGGACCCTTGAATGAACACTTCACATACCTTAGTTGCTGAATCTTTGAAGATTGATGGAGTGTTTCATGAGAATTAATCTTGAAATTGATGTTCTAGGGTTTTATCCTTGAGAGCGATTTGAGAGAAAAGAGTGTAACTTGCTTTGTGGAGGCAGAATTTCATGTTTTAGGGGTCGGGTTGAAGTATGGAAATGCTCCAAATTTCCCTCTGGACACTTCTTTTCAATTACTAAAAATTGAATTATCGACGCGTAAGCGGACATGCTGCGTCGTTGGCATCAACGTAATGGCCAATACGCCGTGTCGAGTCCACATCAATTCACTAAAATTTTACACTAGGAGCTGGGAAAAACATTTATCAACGTGATAGTCAATGCAACGTGCCAAGATTGCATTGATTCACTGGTTTGGGATTCCAAAGGTTCTTCAAACGAGGTCCAAAAAATCCCAAAATTGTTCAAGAACACCCATTGACATTCCTAATCATAAATTAACTCAACTATCAACATTTAATGGACATAAAGGTCATGAAATAAGATTGTAAACTTTTGGAGGTTAAAATAACCCTAAGTCTGAATACTTAGCTAATAATTCAGACGAACTAATAATAGAATCAACATGATCAGGCTAACGGGATGGTTTCATTATTGCAATCTTGCTATTCCCACATATTTTAGAATCAACATGATCAGGCTAATAATAGAATAAAAACATTCTTTACACATTTGAAGCATGAAATTTCATTATTAAATCCCTAAGTATGGTTTCAGTATTGCAATCTTGCTATTCCCACATGTTTCACTTATTTCCATGCTAAAGTTCTTGAATTTCTTACCACTTAAATTTCAAGTTAAGATTATAATTTGTTTTAAGTGGAATATATTATAGTATATTTTAAATATTGTGGCTCCCATATCATGTTCATGAGAATATAGAATAAATCCTCAGTTAATGATTTTGTCATGTGATCATGCTAAATCATCATATTTAAAAGTATACCCATGTTAAAGTCTTCATCCCCATGTGTTTGATGAAATGCCAAAGTGATGGATTCTGAGTAGTGATTCCCTATTATGGTTTTTAAAACTTTCATGTGTTCCTATTGTTGTGCTATCAATTCCTGGGGGTTATGATATCCAAAATTTGGCTATTTACTTTGTTTTTAGTAGTTATAGAAGGGTCCCAATTGTATCATAAGTAGTAGTACTCTTTCAGTTAACATGGTTAGTGCAAGTTTAGTCAAGCTTATCCCACTTTAGTGATTAGTATCTGTTCATTTGGGAATAGGATTGTAATACCCCATACTTTTCCTAGCTAATTTTATTTCAAGAATGTCTAGTATTAGCTTCTAAATTGAATGATGATTATTCCATGAGCAATTTTTAAGATTTTAACTTTTTGTCATATGGAAAATTCAATAAGCTTTCCATCAATATAAGATTCAGCTAAATTCGATTACCGGGTCAGAAGTTACGACTATTTCAAGTTTCCATCATAAAACAGCACCATATTAGTCAGTGGCGCACCGCGCCACAAGAGGAAATGGCATATGGATAATTCCAGTAGGGGTATGCAATTATGGCGCATCGTGCCAGGGCCCAAATTTAGAATTTTCCTTTCCAGTGTCTTAGCGCAATTTCCTTCACGTCGCGCCAAAGTTCTAGGTCGCAAAAGAAGGGGCAATGCGATGGCTCCGCGTCACGCCATACCTCAGTTTCTAAATTGTCAAATTCCAGTAACTTGGCACAATAGCATCGCATTGTGCTAGGGGTTTAGTTCGTGAAAATTTTACTAAAATGAAATAATGCATCCAGGGTTAAAAGGGTCAACTTCCCACCCCTATTTAAGCCCTTTAACGCGTGATTCAAAAATCTCTCAAGAACAAGATAGGTTTTTCATAGAAGATCCAATTCCAAGAAAGTTTCTCCGTTAATCTTTAGAAAGCACAAACTAAGGTATTCATAGTGTTCATTCATGGACTCCTTTCATCCATGAAATCCAAGAATCTCTTTTCTAAGTTTAAGTTTGTGGAGTTCTTTATGAATTTCATATTGAGCTTGTTTTGTTTATGTTGAGAATGATCAATTGAATTCAAATCCATGTTGGGTGATCAATTTTATGTGGAATTGATCTGTATAGATGTATATTCAGGTGAACCTATAAATAAACCCTAGATGATAAAATTAGAGATGAATCATGATGATTAATTTTTGTATAATATTGTCTATATGTGCTATGCCTACCATGTGTTTGATTAAATGCCTAGATAAAGGAACAATACCCAACTAGTATGATATCATGAAATCCCCATGTATGTACAAGTTAGGCCTGTCACATGTTTTGATGGAATGCCTCTATAAATGTATTATGGATTATAATATTAGTTATGTGTTCAAATAAGTTATTCTTGGTCCTTTTTCCTTCCATCGAGTCTTGGGGGTACTTGTACCCAAAATATTAGTTGTGTGCTTAGAGCCATGTCATGTTTCCACAATACTCTTATTCAAGATATGATCCTTAGACTTCAGACAGTCTTATGACTCAAGAAATCTCCATGATCTCATGAACTCAGTCAGTTGTCAGATATCAGTAGTATTCCATCAGTCAACAAAATTTAGTAACTCAGTCCATATTCAGTTCAGTAAATCATGTTCAGTGTCTATTCAGATGGGAGTAGAAATTAGCACCGAGCGAACCCAAGGATTGGAACTCACCTGTCATATGAGGGTGTGATTCTTAGAAGAAATCCTTCCATTCTAGAACTATATAGCCAACATAGGTTGAGACATCACAACTTACTATATGAGGGTAGATGAGGTGGCTTAACCTGCTATATGAGGGTTTCCACCATTCTCATTAGAGTTACCTATTATATTAGGGTCACTTATATGTTGTCCTTACTAGTGGTGCGGTATTGACACCCTTCCAATCAGGGCACAGATTGGACCCTAATTCAGCTATAATGTATTATTTGGGGCATGTCGATTAGATGACTACCTCCCACAGTCTCAGTATCAGTCTCAATAAAAGAACTCAGATAGTTCTTCAGAATTCAAGACTATTAGATACAGTCAACTCAGATATAGAATGGAACTCAGATAGTTCTATTAGATTCAGGACTGTTAGATACAGTCACTCATGTTATCAATTATATTCAGATTCAGTAATCATGTTATCACAGTATTAATGTCAGTTGTTATGTCTCATGCCTGTATTCTCATGCTCATGATAGTTAGTAAATTATTATTATTGTTTATGCATATGAACCCCATGCATTCAGCATACCTCATATACATACCAGTATATTCAAAGTACTAATGCATTTGCGCTATGTTGTCTCATACCATATATCTATAAATAGAGTTTGAAGTGAGTCCTCATCTTTTGAGGACATGATTATTTTCCCTATTATCTCATTAATCAGTTTATTAGTTGGAGTTAGTTGGGGATATGTCCCATTAACTCCTTATGCCGACAGTTCAGTTAGTTAGAGGCTTTCTAGACTATCATGTATCAGACTTTAGTATTTTTAGTTTTGTTTTGGGTATTCTGTTACCACACATAGATGTTATATTATTCATATTATGTTTAGTTTTGAATGTTACAGCCTTTCAATTCATGTTTCCGCATTTTTCAGTATTTTATGCAGTATACAGGTACAAATATCAGTCATAGGTTATCTTGTGGTCCTTCGGGGTCATGAGCACCGTGTAGCATTTTGGGTACCAAATTTGGGGCGTTACAAATGTAGTATAAGAGCCTAAGGTTCAATAGAGTCCTAGGAAGTCTGAAAGCCACATCTAGTAGAGTCTTGTACATGGGTGTGTTGTGTGCCACATTTATATACAGGAGCTATAAGATATTTTAGGAATACTTTCCCTTCTTTCAGTATTCATGTCATGGAAGTGATCATAATCTCAAGTTAATCTCTCATTCTAATCCATTTCTTCCTTTCTTCTACAGAACATGCTTCCTAAAAAAAGAAACGAAAATCAGTCAGCCTCCCAACCTGAAGATTCTTTGGGCGATCATGTTTCTCATGCGGAGTTTAGGGCCATATTCACTACTCTTGCTCAGTCATTTGCAGCTCAAAATAAATGGCCAACAATTATTCCGACCAACCCAGTGGCCAACTCAGCTGCAGCTAGGATTCGGGACTTCACCCAAATGAATCCTCTATCCTTTCTCGGGCCTAAGACAGATAAAGACCCTTAAGAATTCCTAGATTAGATACAGAAGGTGATAGACATCATAGGGGTGACTACTGTTGAGAGTGCTGAGCTATCTGCATATTAGTTGCAGGATATTACTCATACTTAGTTCAAGTAGTGGAAGTTAGAAAGGGCAAATGATATAGGGCTAGTTGAGTGGGAGGAGTTTGCGTTTGTGTTCCTTGATAGATTCTTTTCTCTAGAGCTTAGAGAAGCTAAGGTGCTAGAATTTATCAACCTCAGACAAGGTAATATGATAGTGAAAGAGTATTCTCTTAAGTTTACTCAATTAGCCAGATATGCCCCTCTGTGGTTACAGATAGTAGGGCAAGGATGAGTAAGTTCATTTCAGGGGTGAATGATAGCGTGGTTAATAAGTAATATGCTGAATAGTGACATAACTTTAGAGAGGCTCATAACTCATGCTCAGTAGGTAGAGAAGCAGAAGATTAAGATGAGGGAGAAGCAAAATAAGAGAGCGAAGACAGGTAGTTTTAACTTCGGTCAGCCTAAGTCAGAAGGAGGAAACCATTCTCAGTTTTGTCCTAAATCACCAGTTCCAACTCCTTCTATAGCCAGTTCTCCAGTTCTTAAGTTTAGATAGGGTAACAAAGATAGAGCGCCGGGCTCTATGTCCTAGGGCAGCATTAGTAGTGCCCGCACCTATCCTCTTTGCCAGACTTATGGCAAGCACCATCTGGGTATTTGCAAAGCTGGCAATTGTATTTGCTTCAAATATGGCAAGACAGGCCACAGAGTCAGAGACTGTCCTCAGCCATGTCCTCAGGGTCAACAGAATCGCTCTTCAGCTCATTTTGGTCGCCCAAATCAGCAGGGTTCCACCACAAGTGCTACTACTGGGCAACACCCAAATCCTCTCAATGCTTTTCAATCTCTATAGGATCAGGAAAATTATCCTAATGTAGTTACTGGTATGTTACAAATATTTCATGTGCATGTTTATGCTTTTCTAGATCCAGGAGCTTCTTTATCTTTTGTCACTCCTTATATAGTAGTCGATTTTAGAGTCAGTCCTGAAATTCCAGTAGAGCCCATTTCAGTCTCTACCCCAGTGGGTAAAACCATCATAGCCTGGTGGGCATACAGGAACTGCTCGATTATAGTATTTTAAAAAGTTACTTCAGCAGACTCAGTTAAATTAGAGATGACTGATTTTGATGTCATTCTCAGCATAGATTGGCTTCATTCCTGCTATGCCACAATTGACTGCAGAAATAGAATAGTCCAATTTTAGTTTTTGAATAAACCCATCCTAGAGTAGAAGGGTAGTGTATCCGCATTCAGAGGTCAGCTTGTTTCCTACCTTCGGGCATGGAAAATGATATCTAAAGGATATGTCTATCATCTTGTTCGAGTTAAGGATATTAGTTCCAAAACTCCCAACCTTGAATCAATTCCTATTGTAGGTGAATATTTAGATGTCTTTCCCAAGATCTTCCAGGAATCCCTCCTGAAAGGGAAATAGACTTCAACATTAATCTTCTTCTAGATACTCAGCCTATCTCTATTCTGCCATACAGAATGGCACCAGTAGAACTCAGAGAACTGACAGAAAAATTGAAGGATCTCATATATAAGGGATTCATCAGGCCCAGCATTTCCCCGTAGGGCATTCCAGTATTATTTATGCACAAGAAAGACGATTCTCTTAGAATGTGTGTAGACTACTATCAACTCAATAAGGTAACAGTCAAGAACAAGTATCCTCTTCTAAGAATCGATGACTTATTTGACCAACTTCAAGGTGCCAGTTATTTCTCATAGATAGACCTCAAATCCGACTATCATAAGCTCAGAGTCAGAGAATGTGACATTCCGAAAATAGCTTTCCATACTCGTTATGGTCACTTCGAATTCCTAGTCATGTCATTTGGTCTTACCAATGCCCCCGCCACTTTCATAGACTTGATCAACTGTGTGTTAGCTCATGTGGATGACAGTAAGAAGAAGTTAGCTCAGGAAGTACATCAGCTTGCCAGATTAGGCATTCGCTTAGTCGATACAAATGAGGGTGATATATGGGTTCAGAGTAATTAAAGATCATCTCTAGTTTTCGAGGTAAAAGAAAAGCAAAATAAAGATCCCAACCTTGTCAAGTTGAAAGAGTCAGTTCAGGATAAAAAAATAGAGGTTTTCTCCCAAGGGGGAGATAATGTTCTTCGTTGTCAGGGTCGCCTCTGTTTTCCAGGTATAGATGACTTAAGGCAGTAAATTCTTGAAGAAAGCACGGTGCACGCTACTCTATTCATCCAGGACTGATAAAGATGTACCGTGACTTGTGGTAAATCTATTAGTGGAGTGGGATGAAAAGAGACATTGCAGAGTTTGCGGCTAAGTGCTCTACATGTTAGCAGGTTAAGATAGAACATCAGAAGCCTAGTGGATCCATGTAGGAGTTCAATATTCCTACTTGTAAGTGGGAAGTTGTGAACATGTACTTCACGATGGGTTTTCCTCGAACTCATCATCAACATGATTTAGTCTGGGTCATTATAGACAGAATGACCAAATTAGTTCATTTCCTTACAGTTCATACCTCTTATTCAGCAGAGGATTACGCCAAACTCTACATCAGGAGTTGGTCAGATTGCATGGTATTTCGCTATCTATTATCTCAGACAAAGGTACCCAGTTCACCTCTTATTTCTGGAAAGCATTCCAAAAGGGTCTTGGTACCCAAGTTCATCTCAGTACAACCTTTCATCCTCAGATAGATGGTCAAGCAGAAAGGACCATTCAGACGTGACAAGATATGGTAAGGACATATGTAATTGATTTCAAGGGAAGTTGGGATGACCACTTACCTTTGATTGAGTTTGCATACAACAACAACTATCCTTTTAGTATTTAGATGGCTCCATTCAAAGCTCTCTACAGCAGGAGATATAGATCTATAATTCATTGGTTCATAGTTAGTGAGGCCTCATTTATAGTTCCTGACTTGGTATTCGACGCCTTAGAAAAAGTCCAGTTGATTAGAGAAAGACTCTGGGCTGCTCAGAGCCAACAAAAGTCTTATTCAGATGTTCATAGAAAAGATCTCGAGTTTGAGACTGGTGACTATGTATATCTAAAGATTTCTCCCATGAAGGGAGTGAAGCAGTTTGGCAAGAAAGGAAAACTCAGTTCCAAATATGTTGGTCTCTTCAAGATTCTCAGTCGATTCAGCAAGGTAGCTTATGAGCTCGAATTGCCTTTAGATCTAGCCTCAGTTCATCTAGTCTTTCATGTATCTTTTCTCAAGAAGTGCATAGGCGACCTATCAGTTGTAGCCCCTATTCAGAGCATTGATGTTCAGAACACTCTCTCTTATGAAGAGATTCCAATCAAAATCTTAGACTATCAGACTCATAGATTGAGGAACAAAAAAGTCCCTCTAGTTAAGGCTCTTTGGCAAAATCAGTCCATCAAGGGAGCTACTTGGGAAGTAGAGGCAGACATGCGTACCAAGTATCCTCACCTCTTCTTCACCAACTCAGATCAAGCTTAAGTTAACAGTTCTCTTTAAGTTTACTCAGTTTCATGTTTGGTGTTCATCACAAACTTGGTATGCAACTTCATACTCATGTTATTATTAGAAACTTGGTATCAAGTACCATTACATATTCAGTCATGCACTCATGTATCAATTCAGTTATGTAATTATGCAACAAACATGCATTCTCATTGTGAGAAACTAAGTTCTTCAGAACACTCAGTCATGCATTCATAAAATAGTTACACATACATCAGATGTGCATGTTCAGTATTATATGTTCAGTTTGTCAGTCATGTCGGTCATGAGATCATGTTCCAGTTATTCATGTTCAGCATGTACGTTGGTTTTCTTTTCTTCCCTCCCAGTCAGTCTCATTCAAGGACGAATGTTCTCAAGGGGGAGATATTATAATACCCCATACTTTTTCTAGCTAATTTTATTTTAATAATGTCTAGTATTAGCTTCTAAATTGAATGATGGTTATTCCATGAGGAATTTTTAAGATTTTCATATTTTTTCATGTGGGAAATTTAATAAGATTTCCATCAATATAAGATTTACCCAAATTCGATAACTGGGTCAGAAGTTACGACTATTTCAAGATCCCATCATAAAACAATGCCATATTAGTCAGTGGCGTGCCGTGCCACAAGAGGAAATGGCATTTGACAAATGCCAGTAGTGTCTGTAATTATGGCGCGTCACGCCAGGGCCCAAATTCAGAATTGTCCTTTTCCAGTATCTTAGCATGATTTACTCCACGTCGCGCCAAAGTTCTAGGTTGCAAAAAAGGGGCAACGCGATGGCTCTACGTCGCGCTATCCCTCAGTTTCCCAATTGTCAAATTCTAGTAACACGGCACGATAGCACCACGTCGCGCCAGGGGTTCAGTTTGGGAAATTTTACTAAAATTAAATGATGCATCCAGGATTAAAAGGGTCAACTTTCCACCGCTATTTAATTCCTTTAACACGTGATTCAGCCATTTTTCACCCAAAATACACTTTCTTCTCTCAAAAATCTCTTAAGAACAAGCTAGGGTTTTCATAGAAGATCTAATTCCATGGAATTTTCTTCGTCAATCTTCACAAAATCACGAACAAATGTATGCATAGTGTTCATTCATGGACTTCTTTTGTCCATGAAGCCCAAGAATCTCTTTTCTAAGTTTAAGTTTACGGATTTCTTTATGAATTTCATGTTGGATTTGTTTTGTTTATGTTGAGAATGATCAATTCAATTCAAATCCATGTTGGGTGATCAATTTTATGTGGAATTGATCTGTTTAGATGTATATTTAGGCGAACCTATAAATAAACCCTAGATGATAAAATTAGAGATGAATCATGATGATTAATTGTTGTATAATTTGTCTACATGTGCTATGCCTACCATATGGTTAATTAAATGCCTAGATAAAGGAACAATGCCCAACTAGTATGATATTATGAAATCCCTATATATGTCCAAGTTAGGCCTATCACATGTTTTGATGGAATGTTTCTATAAATGTATTATGGATCATGATATTAGTTATGTATTCAAATAAGTTATGCTTGGTCAGTTTTCCTTCCAGCGAGTCCGAGGGGTTCTTGTATCCAAAATATTAGTTGTGTGCCTAGAGCCATGTCATGTTTCCACGATACTCTCAGCCAAGCTAGGATCCTTAGACTTCAGACAATCTTATGACTCAAGAAATTTCCATGATCTTATGAACTCAGTCAGTTGTCAGATATCAGTAGTATTTCTTCAGTCAATGGAATTCAGTAACTCAGTGCATGTTTAGTTCAGTAAATCATGTTCAGTGTCTATTCAAATAGGAGTAGAAATTAGCACCGAGTGAACCCAAAGATGGGAACTCACCTGTCATATAAGGGTGTAATTCTTAGAAGCAATCCTTACATTTCAAAACTATGTAGCCAACATAGGTTGAGACATCAAAGCCTACTATATGAGGGTAGATAAGGTGTCTTAACCTTCTATATGAGGGTTCCCACTATTCTCATTAGAGTTACTTGTTATATTAGGGTCACTCACATGTTGTCCTTACCAATCGCGTGGTATTGACACACTTCTAATCAGGGCACAAATTGGACCCCAATTCAGCTGTAATGTGTCATTTGGGGTATGTCGGTTAGATGAAAACCTCCCACAGTCTCAGTATAAGTCTCAGTAAAAGAACTCAGATAGTTCTTCAGAATTCAAGACTATCAGATACAGTCGACTTAGATACAGAAGAAACTCAGATAGTTCCATCAGATTTAGGACTGTCAAATACAGTCACTCATGTTATCAGTTCTATTCAAATTCAGTAATTATGTTCTCACAGTATTAGTGTCAGTTGTTATGTCTCATACATGTATTCTCACACTCATGATAGTTAGTCAGTTATTATTATTGTTTATGCATATGAACCCCATGCATTCAGCCTACCTCACATGCATACTAGTACATTCAAAGTATTGACATATTTGTTCTATGGTGTCTTATACATTAGGTTCAGAGACACGAGCTCCAAAGCAACAATAGATTCCAGATATCTGTAGACAGAGTTAGAAGTGAGTCCTCATCCTTTGAGGAGATGATTATTTTCCCTATAATCTTATTAATTAATTTATTAGTTCGAGTTAGTTGAGGACATGTCCTATCAATTTCTTATGCAGATAGTTCAATCATTTAGAGGCTTTCCAGACTATCATGTATCAGACTTCAGTATTTTTAATTTTGTTTTGGGTATTCTGTTACCCCATACAGATATTATATTATTCAGATTATGTTCAGTTTTGAACCTTATGGTTTTTCAGTTCATGTTTCTGCATTATTCAGTATTTTATACAGTATATAGGTATAGATATCAGTCATGGGTTAGATTGTGGTCCTTCGGGGTCATGAGCACTGTGTAGTATTCTAGGTACCAGATTTGGGGCGTTATAAGGATTTAGCACCGAGCAAACCCAGGGATGGAGAAATTCCTTCCAGCTTAGGGTGTGACCCTTAGTAGCAGTCCGTAAGTTACAGAACTATGTAACCAGCGTAGGTTGATATGTCTCCCTTCCAGTCTAGGGTTGACATACATACATATATATATATATATATATATATATCTCATGAGTCTTCCTGCCAGATTAAGGTTGACCTAGTCATTGTCAGTAACCCGTGGCACGGTACTAACACCCTTCCAACTGGGGTTACAGGTTGGAACCCAATCTGTCTATATTAGGGAATGTCAATTAGATGATAGCTCCTACATTTTCTATTCCAGTACTCAGTTCAGAATTAAGTTCAGTCTTACTTAACCATATCATATAGTTATCTGATTTCAGTACCTTATTTACAGACTAATTTAGAACTTGTTTTATGATTGGTCATGCACTCTCAGGCTTTACAGTTTTCATGTATTCATTTTTACTCAGTACCTCATGCTATACATTCAATCAGTTGTTACTTATTCACATTAATCCATGCATATCAGTGTAACCTCATTTATCATACCAGTACAATTACAAGTACTAATATCATAATCATTTCTTGCGCTATGATGTCTTATATCATAGGTTTGGATGCTTTCGAACGTACTTAGACTTTCCAGTGTACTAGCAGCAGCAGCCATAGTGAGTCTTCATCCTTCGAGGATGAGTTATTTATATTCAGTTATGACAGTAGTTTAGTTATTTATTTAGTCAGATTTAGTTGGGGGCTTATCCCATCAAGTCCACAGTCAGATAATTTAGAGGCTTTCAGACTAGTAAAGACAGTTGGTTAGTTTTCAATTGTGATTATCAGTTGTTTTATCAGCATTGTCAGTATGTTTTCAGATATTTTAAACCATGATTCAGTATTGATTTTAATTTTTAAAAGCTTATGGTATTTTAGTTGATACTCCGTACATGTTGTTTATCATTTTTATTCAGTACTCACAGTAGGTACCAGCTCATGGGTTAGCTTGTGGTCTCCCAGGACCGTAGGCACCGTGTGGCATCCAGGGTGTACTTCCGATTCATTACAAACTTGATATCAGAGACTAAGGTTTTAAAGTATCCTAGGGGGTATGAAAGCCGTGTTGAGTAGAGTTTTGTGCTTGTGTGTGAAACATGCCATATTTATGGACAAGTGGCTACAAAAAGTTTTAGAAAAATTTTCCCTTCTTTCGATGTTCGTGTCGTGCGAATGAGCATAAGATACATTTAAACTCTCTTTCTAATCTATTCTTTAATTCCATTATAGACCATGCCTCTCAAAAGAAACAACAAAAGAAGGAATGGGAATCCTTTCATACCTCTGCCTGCTTAGGAAGATCACCTGAATGAGCATGTCTCTCATACTGAATTCAGAGCAGATTTCAACTTAGCTTATTCAGTAGTTGCTTAGAACAATCATCTTGATATTGTCCTATCTAATCTTATGGTTCATTCTCCACAGAGTGAGGATGAGAAGCGTAGCGGAAAAGAGAGAAATAATAAGAGGGCCAGAATAGGTAGTTTTTAAGTCAAGTCCAAAGAGTGGTCGTACTAACCCTCTTTGTAGGAAGTGGGGTAGGAATCATTAGGGCGTGTGTAGAGCTGGTAGTGTTTTATGTTTTAGATGTGGAAAGCCAGGACACAGAGTCAAGGAATGCCCCCAGGTGGTCAGCATAGTCAGCACAATCCTTCCAAGTTCTAGTCGGTTGCCCGACTCAGTAGGGCGCCACTTCCAGTGCCACTAGTTGTCAATGACAAAACAGACTTTATGCATTCCAGTCTCGACATATCATGAAAGTTCTATTGATACAGTTACGAGTATGTTACATGCCTTACATGTTTCTGTGTATGTTTTAACAGACCCCAAAACTTTGTTTCCTCTTCATAACCCTCTATATAGCTGTCGAGCTCAGTATTAGTCTCGAAACCTTAGCAGAGCCCTTCTCAGTGTCTAAGTGTGTAAATCTATCCTATCCAGATAGGTATACAGGAATTGCCCGATTTTAGTATCCCAGAAAATCACTTCAATTGATTTCAGAAATAGAGTCATTCAGTTTTAGTTTCCTAATGAATTGGTCATTGAATGGAGGGGTAGTACCTCAGTTCTTAGAAGTTAGACATCTCTTCAGATTGACATCTCTTCAGATTCTTTCTCAAAATCCTATGATACCAAATGATCTAGAATTAGAGGTATGAAACCCATAGTTTAGCAATAGTAGTAGAGTTGGGATAGTGTAATCTGAATTTGAGCAGAGCATATTTCATAGGACTAGCTAGATGAAAGGTGAATCAGTAACAGTGTATGCAAAAATTTAGGTTTGTTGATTCAAAACATATATTATGGATGTGATATTTGTAGGCTATGATGGAAGTAGTATGTTTATTAAAGATTTAGGGATATCCATGTTATGTGTTAGAATCTAATTTTAAATCTTAGAAGGTTAGGCTAACAGAAAGAGGAGCTGACAATTTTAAGTTAGTCAATTTTAAGTTATTGCATGGTGATCGTTGGGGCTATAGAGGGATAGGAGTTGTATCTCAGAAGAAAGTACCAGCATTAAGTATTACATTATCGGGAATAGTCATTTAGGGTGAGTTTACCAATTATGCATATTATTATACCCTAGATTCTAGAGTAAAGTGGTGGCAATTCAGTTTAGAGATGTTAATTAAGTGGTTCCCAGACTTAAAATGATGACTTTAAGCTAAGGGGGAGATGAAGGAATAAGTAACCAAGTTAGGCTCTCAGATCCTATTAGTGATGCTAGTATGTGTAGAAAAGCAGCGGGAGAGGATGATGCCCAACCCGTTCTAACCTCAGTGAAAGGTTTCTTAGTCATTACTATATCTACTCATGCCTTCCATAATCATAGTTCATAATCATGCACATCATAAAGAATCATGTATGTTTCCAATCCTTGGTATAAGGAGTTCCACTTTTCTCAGTAGTAACAACCATGTTCCACGAATCTAAAAACTCCAAAATCAGGTCATGCACCTCATGAATCATGTATTCATGTTTTACAGTATGTCCAGTTCCAGTATGCATGTGACACTTTTAATGATCAGTAAAATTCAGATTTTTATCTTGTATGTCCTAGATTCAAACCTCTTTGATGAATCCATGTCATTGATACTCTATTCCTTAGGTCTTAGTTGAGTGTCAAAGTTATTCTTTCATGCTTCAGGTCCTCATGTCCTAACCTTTCAGTGACCCTCCCTAATGAAATGATGGTAGTTATGAGCAATTGCTAGATAGGAGAGAGTAAATATTTCTTGTTGACAAAACTCATTTCATCTTACTATTACATATTAAAAAAGGGGTCCAAGAGTTAGAAAATTTCACTAAGTGTTGGGACTTAGTCATTTCTAAAGCTCCTAAACTTTGATGATTTTATTTTTGACCTTCCCGACATTGAAACATTAATTTTTAAGTTGACTCATTATTGGGATGGTCAATAGTACATCTCGGGTGAGTTTAAAATTTTTTGGACCAGTGTAAGGATGTGTTTGGACTTCCAAAATAGTAGCACCGTCGGGATAACCACATGTCATGCACCCCATTCCACTGGTAGGGGTGCCCACGGCAGAGCCCGTGATGCGTGCTCCAGTCTGACGGACTAGAGCCTGCGGCACGTGCTCTATTGCGGCCTCCTTAATTTCCAGTCTTTAGTTACGTCATGGTTAGTTGAAATTTTGTGTGTGTTTTCTTGGGGTAGTGTATGGAGTTTGTTAATAATATAGGTTTGGAGGATATGAAGAATATTATTTTATGGGTGTTTCTCTAGAAGGGCATATGTGGTTATCAAGATAGGCTTGAATGTCATATTTGTATATGTGAGGTTGAATGTAGCTACTGAAGTGGTAATATTATTTATAAGGTGAGAAGTTATGAAAATGTAAGGTCTATTAAACTCATAATTCAGACTATTATTATGCAGTTATATATGTATTTTGTAGATTCCAGTAGGCTTGAACAGAGTGAGAGGATTCAGTTCAGCTCAGACTTCAGTAGGTAGAGTTATCAGGGCTCATAAAAATATCTTTAGTAGCCTCAAAAGAAGTGCAGTAATGAAGTAGAAGTTATACTTTAGAAAGTATTCGAGGAGTATTTTTAGGCTTGAAAATAGAAGTTGCATGGTCTAAGGCATAGCAATTCTATCCTAGCTTATGTTTTGTAGGCTTATGTTCCATGTTATAGAATTCTAGCCATGTTGCGACTTCTTCTTCAGATATCTTATTCAGACCGTGCCTAAGATCCTCTGTTCTATAACATTATTAGAACGTCTTAGAAAGAACATTGAAGGAATGCTCAAGTTGAATATTAGTTTTTAGTAAGAATTAGTTCGTAAAGCTAGCAATCCCGCCTAGCAGTCAGACAGACAAGTTCCTATTGTTTTCTATCTTCCGCTCTAGCCTTACTATCTAAAGTTTCATGAATATAGATATTCCATGAGTTAAAATATTTGCATCCATGTAAATTGCAAATTCATCTCAGTTCATGCATCATGCATCGATTTTAGATTCCAGATATTAAGTCATGATTCAATTCATAAGTGTCCTGTGCGTCATCTCAGTTTTTCCTTAGTATTTTAGCCAAGTCAGTGTTATTCGGAGGACGAACTATCCCAAGAGGGAGATCTTGTAATGCCCTCGAGTATTTTATGGAATAAATCTCTCATCTTTTCTTCATGAAACCAGATCCAGTAGAAGGTAATGGTTACTCATAAGTTGACTCCCTTGTTTCTATCTCAACCTTATAACCATTCTCGCGTCATTGCATGTATTCAAGAAATCAGTTCAATTCATGTATTTTGCTCAGACTCAATTATGTAGTCAAGTGCCAAGTCAAGTTCCAAGTCATGCATATTCAGCATATGATCTCTGTTACCTTAGTACTCTCAGTCTAACTAGTCTCATTCGAGGACGAATGATTCCAAGGGGGGAGATAATGTAATACCCCATATTTTTGGGCTAGACTTTGAAGTGTCGTTCTTACATGTATTGAATCTAATTCCATGAATTTATTTTGAATACATATGTCATAATCTTTATCATAGTATGTGAAGTGATTTCGAGGTGAAAAATGTTCATAAGAATCGCTTAGAACAAAGTTGAGCTAAGATCCTTCATTCGTCCAAAGTTTGGTATTCTATTCTACAAGGTCTACTTTGAACGTGTATAAATTTTTATATACATAGAATTTTGCATCTCAATACCCACCAAATTGTAGATAATTGAGTCAGATTTCCAACAATATCAATTTTACCTTAATCTAATACCCGAGCAAAAAGTTGTAGCCATTTTTTAGAGAGAGGCAGTGAGGGCACGCGATTAGCCAACGACGCGTGCTCCATCGCCCGCCCCTATTTTACAACTTTTGGATTCCGTATTTTAAGGGTATTTGGGTCTTTAACCTTCACCTAGTGGGTCAATAACACGGGATTTAAGCCCCAAAAAGCATATTTGGCCACTTTTATTCACAAATCATCTCAAAAGAAATCATTCTCTCTCAAGAACAAAACCCTAGCCTCTTCAAGATTCAAGCCCGTCCTTCAAGAAAATCAAGAACTCAACTGTTTCAATACAAGAAAGCTTTGAAAAAGTTGTTCTCTTTCAAGATTGAAGTTTCAAGGTATGTTAGATGTTCACCCATGGGCCTTTTTTACCCATGGAGTCCAAGAATCCATATTTTATGTTATAAATTATGAAATTACATGTTTCTAATGATTTATTACCATGAAGCTATTATGAATTTCGATTATACGTGATGTTTACAATCTATTTTCATTGAAAGCAGCCTTTACACATTTGAAACATGAAATTTCATTGTTAAATCCCTAAGTAAGGTTTAAGTATTGCAATCTTGCTATTCCCACATGTTTCACTCATTCCCATACTAAAATTTATGAATTTCTTGCCACTTAAATTTCAAGTTAATATTATAATTTGTTTCAAGTGGAATGCATTATAGTATATTTTAATATTGTGGTTCCCATATCATATTCATGAGAATTTGGAATAAATCCTTAGTTAATGATTTTGTCATGTGATCGTGCTATCTCATCATATTTAAAAGTACTCCCATGTTAAAGTCTTCATCCCCATGTGTTTGATGAAATGCCAAAGTGATGGATTCTGAGTAGTAATTTCCTATTATGGTTTTCAAAGCTTTCATGTGTTCCTATTGTTATGCTATCGATTCCTGGGGGGTATGATATCCGAAATTTAGTTGATTACTTTGTTTTTAGTAGTTATAGAAGGGTCCCAATCGTATCATAAGCAGTAGTACTCAGTTAGTTAACATGGTCAGTGCAAGTTCAGTCAAACTCAACCCAGTTTAGTGATCAGTGTCGGTTTATTTGAGAGTAGGATTTAGCTCCGTAAGGGTGTTAAGTGGGTCGGGCCGAGTCAACCCGGAACCGACCCATTAAAATTATCCAGGTTGTGGTCCGGGCCAGGCCAGGCTCAACAGTAAACTCTTTAAAAACAACCCTAACCCGGCCCACTTAACCCAACCTGGTAAAACCCACCTAAACCCAGCTAAAAATTCGGTCAAACCCGATAAAAAATAAAAATAAAAATTTTTTTTCAATATACACTATATATACCCCACCTGTAAACATTTTAAATACATTAAACAATATATATACACTATATATATAGTACATACTACATTAGAATTTAAAAAATATATACACATATACACAATTGCACATATATACGCACCATTCAATGTATATTACTACTTTAAAGTTTAAATAAAATGTACTACACAATATATATACATTACAATATACATATATATATATATATATATAGTTATATACTAATTTATAAAATACATACACATGTATAGGTTAAATATACACCTCTATAGAAGATATATACTCACATATACGCACCATTCAATGCATATGTACTACTTTAAATAAAATATACTACAATATAAATACATTACAATATATATATATATATATATATATATATAGTTATATACAAATTTATAAAATATATACACATGTATACGTTAAATATACATGTCTATAGAA
>JAPEIP010000007.1:178932229-178960426 GCA_026120095.1 Capsicum chinense
TATATAGTTATATAGTTATATACTAATTTATAAAATATACACACATGTATACGTTAAATATACACGTCTATAGAAGATATATACACACATATACGCACCATTCAATATATATGTACTACTTTAAATAAAACACATACTACAATATATATACAATTTATAAAACATATACACATATATACATTAAATATACACATCTATAGAAGATATATACACAAATATACAAAATATATGCTACTTAATATAATAAATTAATAATATATTCAAAGTAAGTTTTAAATTTAAAGTAGAAATTAAACTTAAATCATTAAATGAAAAAAATTACAAAGTAAGGACTAAGGAGTGAATGAATGTTGAATATTATTAATTGCGAAATGATTCAAAATTTATAATTTACATGAATGAAAAATCTACAAATTATGCATCATTTTTTCCAACTCATTCATGTTATTATTAACGGGAACTTGCATAGGATAGTCAAAGTCAACGGGGACAAAACCATGCAGTGGACTTGATTCAGCTGAGTTCTCTCATGAAGACATAATTTCTTCAAGTTTCAGCTCGTCATTCGACTCCGGTTCCATTCTTTGATTTCTTCTTTTCGCTCTAATCCAATCTCTAAGGCAAACTAGAACTCTTATTGCATTGAATCCCAATGAGTGTCGATTGTCTCCAAGCTGCTGTCGTCTCTGACTAAAGGCGCTCTCTGATGCAACAGTTGACATTGGAACATTCAAGATATCTCTAGCTAATCTTGAAAGCACAGAATATTGTGTTTCATTACTCATCCACCAATCCAACGTGTTGATCTGTCGTCTGCGATCCTCTGGCGGGGACCGAAGATAATATTTTAGCTCTTTTCGATAAGTTGACGTGTAAGCTCTGTCAGCAACACTGTTCCAACAAGGTAAATTATAAAAGGAATCAGAAAAATACTATGTGCCGGCCTTTTAGAAGATGATGGCTCCTCGGGAGAATGAGGAGTGACAGTTGGAGTGATATTTGTAGGTACGGTTAAATCAAATAAATCAGTATAGTGATTATATAATTTTTCTATGTATTCATTCGCATCACTCATAGCCGTCCACAAATCAGGTTGTACTTGTTCATAATTATTTTTAGTATTTATTTCTAAGTTAGCATAAATAATAGTACTAAAGTGGAACATAGTATTATATTTCATGCACGGATTTAGCATAACACCAACCAAGTAAATAGGGGGAATCGAAAAAAATTATTTTTTAAATTTAGTAAACATGGCACCAACAACTTCTTTATAACCTTCTTTATTTTTATATTCTTTGAGCAAATCAAAAATATCGGCCATATATGCCAAAATGTTACAAACAGTAGGATAATAAGCACAGAAAAATTCAACCGTAGCTACATAAAATTTTTCTAAAAACATAACAAGATCATTAATTACAATCCAATCAGAATCATGTAGCATGCAATCAGCAAATGAACCACAATGTTGGTTAAAAGTTAGTGTAATAGGAACTCTATATTTATAATAAGTTTTTAAAAAATCATACGTAAAATTTCATCTAATATCAATTTTCTTAGGCATCAATATCGGTGTAAGTCCATTTTCTTGACATTAACTTTAAATTCTCTAATTCTTTTTCTTTTATTATTTACTTGAATAAAATCAACCGCAAGACGGATTTTTTCAATATAAAGGTCAAAAAACTCAAGACCATATTTTATAATTAAATTATATATATGACATGCACATTTAATATGAAAAATTTCAGGCAACGGCGGAGATAACTTAAATTTTAATTTTTTTTATAACAGTCTTGTTGTTAGAAGAATTATCAAAAGTAATACATAAGATTTTATTTTCGATACCATAAAATCCGACAACTTTAACAATAGAATCAGTAATAAAATCTCCAGTATGTTTACGATCTTCATTATATAAAAAAACAAGAATACGTTTTTGCATCACAAAATTACTATCAATCCAGTGACAAGTAGCGGTTAAATAATTATTTTTATTTACAACACGACCAAGATCAAAAGTTAGGGACAATCTACATTGAATATTTTTTAACAATGTGGATAAATTAAAATAATATTGTGAATAAAGTCTAAAAATATTAGATCGACAAGTACATCTAGGAACACCATTAAACATAGGATTATAAATTGCTTGAATATAATGAATAAAGACATCAGAAAAAGGAAAACTAAATGGCAAACAACCCACAACTACTATTTTAGCTATTTATTTCCGGTCCCTCAATTTATTATACTTCTTTGTTACTTGATCGGTTACTGGTTCCATTCTAGTTTGCATTGGCCCACAAACATCCCCACCATCTCGTGCAATATTTAACTCTCTTTCGTGAGCATCACCTATATGTCTCATTAACGTACCCGTACCCCCTTGCTTGCCTCCGCTTTTATGCTTATATATTTATTGACAAATATTGTATTGCACCTTAGTATCTGATATACATTCAAAAAATTGTCATATAATACTAGTTGTTTTACGAGCTTTTGGGGAACGGGAAGGATGGGAAGGGAGATTAACTGATTTAGATATAACGTTAGCATTTGCTACTGCGGGTGTTTCACCAATATTTTCACCATCTTCGTCTAAATTAACCGCATCTACTTTATTTTCTTCTTCTATACCGTAATTTTCCTGAGCTTCTACATATTCCATATCGTGAGCACTTACTACACCTACTTCTTCCTCAAAAGGTTGACTAATCGATGTCAGAGGCACACGGGTATATCTACTACTTGAACTACCTCTACCGCTAGTAACTCGCTTTTTACTACCACTACCGCTTCCGGGATAAAAAATTTTAATATCTTTAGTAGCGAGGTTTCTTAATTTATCCATAATATAAATTAAACTAAAAAAATTCAAAATACACAAATATAATAAAATTAAATATTCAATCATTAATACACTAAATAAAAATTAAACCTAAGAGATGGAACGACAATACCAAATTTTGGAAGTATCCGAAGATTGCGACTTTAGAAACTTCCACTCATACTCTGTAATCGCAAAATTAAAAAATTAAAGTGAGCACTTTTGGAAATTAAATTTATAGAATATTTGAGAATTGAGAATTGAGAATTGAGAATTGAGATTTAAGAAAAAATGAGATTTGAGAGAATTAAAAATTATGTGAAAAATGATTTGAAGGTGTAGGATATTTATGAAAAAAATTTGGGATTAAAAAATAATTTTAAAAGTAAAAAATAAAAATTAATTAATGGGCCCAAACTAGCCGTTTGGACCCAAAACGGCTATATAGCCTTTGGGCCAACGGCTAGTTTGTCCCAAAATCCAAAAAAAAAAAAACTGGGCTAGTTAATCGGCGGGCCCTAACCAGGCTGGGTTCGGGTCGGGTTAACCGGGCCCAAAATAAAAAAATGGCCTAGGACCCGGTACCCTAAAGCCCTTGGGCTTATCGAGCTGGTTTCATTAAATGGGCCAGTTCAACCCGTCCCATTTAACAAGCTTAGCACCGAGCAAACCCAGGGATAGAGGAATTTCTTCCAGCTTAGGGTGTGACCCTTAGTAGTAGTCCCTGAGTTACAGAACTACATAGCCAGTGTAGGTTGATATGTCTTCCTTCAAGTCTAGGGTTGACATACATATATACATCTCATGAGTCTTTCTGCTAGATTAAGGTTGACCCAGTCATTGTTAGTAACCCGTGGCACGGTACTAACACCCTTCCAACTGGGATTATAGGTTGGAACCCAATCAGTCTATATTAGGGCATGTCGGTTAGATGATAGCTCCCACAGTTTCAGTTTCAGAACTCAGTTTAGAATTTAGTTCAACCTTAATTAACCATAGCATATAGTTATCCGATTTTAGTATCTTATTTATAGACTAATTCAGAACTTATTTTATGATTGGTCATGCACTCTCAGTTTTTACAGTTTTTATGCATTCATTCTTACTCAGTACCTAATGCTATACATTTAGTCATTTGTTACTCATTCACATGAAACCATGCATATCACTGTAACCTTATTTAGCATACTAGTACAATTACAAGTACTGATATCATACTCATTTTTTGCGCTGTGATGTCTTATATCATAGGTTAGGACGCTCGAATTCCCGATCGTACTTAGACTTTCCAGTGTACCAGCAGCAGGAGCCGTGGTGAGTCATCATCCTTCGAGGATGAGTTATGTTATATTCAGTTATGTCAGTAGTTCATTTATTTAGTTAGTCAGAGTTAGTTGGGGGCTTGTCCCATCAACTCCACAGTCAGACAGTTTATAGGCTTTCAGACTAGTAAAGACAGTTGGTCAGTTTTCAGTTTTGATTATCAGTTGTTTTATCAGCATTGTCAGTATGTTTTCAGACATTTTAAACCATGATTTAGTATTAATTTCAGTTTTTAAAACCTTATGGTATTTCAATTGATACTCCGCATATATTGTTTATCATTTTTATTCAGTGCTCACGGTAGGTACCAGCTCATGGGTTAGATTGTGGTCTCTCGGGATCATAGACACCGTGTGGCATCCAGGGTGTACTCCCGGGGTGTTACATGATGCCACCAGTTAAGCAAGCATATTAACAGATTGACGGAACTCCACATAAGAGATTTCTCCCTAAGGTGACTGAGCATGAGTTTCACCAGCCCGAGGGGCCCGACAAGGACTAATAGGGACCAGTGGAACCCCATGTAGAGCAGTACAGTCAAGAACAGGGACCTTAGATCAGGTATGCACTCCATAATCAGCATAAATCATCTCTATATCTTCACCGGGAACAGAGGTTCCAGTAGAGTTTCTATGACTGTCAGATCTTTGAGAAGGCATGATCTGAAATGTAAGTAAGTAAGGAGTTAGAGAGGCTTCATGATAACTAGAATCTATTGACCAAAATAGAACACAAGAAAGAGAAACATTCCCAAATACCTCGTAGCCTCCCCCTTGTAAGTATGGTGTGCTACATACCCTTAAAAAGGACTTTACTCGACATGACTTTGTGGACACCCAGTGACCCTGAACCATCCTCTAATACCAGGCTTTTCACGACCCTAACTAGGGCCTAGCCGTGATGGATATCCTAAGTTCACTATAGGATGAAGACCACCCTCTAAGCCTAACCTCCAAAGCATAATATAACAAATAGTAGAAGCCAACCAAAATTATAAATATGATAGATAAATCAAATAAAATCTAAGTGCTTAAACCAGACAACCAATCGTCCCAATACTGTCTACAAAAGCCTCTAAAATCAGAAATGCCTAACTAGATCGGAACATGCCCCGACCATGACCAAAAAAAGTTTACAATTCTTAAAATATGAAAATAACATAATGAAATGGTAGAACTTCCCAAAAGATGAAGGCTCACCACTTAACATCAACTCAACCAACGTACCACACCACCTAACACTGCACAAGAGTAACAAAAATATCCTTGTACCATACATCACTAAATGATGCAGTGTCCAAGAATAATCAGTAGGGAAAGCACTGGCATGTAACTTAGGAAAAATAGAATAAAATAATGCCTTTTCCAAAAAAAAGTCAAAACAACATACACAATATTTATATATACATATATAGGATGATAGAATAGGGAAAGGGGATATGAACATCAGAGTTTAAAATATTAACTTAAACTATGTAGCTTAATCTATCCTAAACCACCTATGGGCTATACGCGTCAGACTCCCCCTACCATAAGGGCCCCAGTACATGTTAGTCATACATACCGAGAAAATTAAGAAAAGGCTATAGAAACCAAGGCAATATCCATATAAAATATAAATTTTGCACCAAGCACATAGTCACATAGACCCCTACGCCAGCAAATGTGATTTCCAGTGCTGGCCCTTCCAGGACCTACACCTTCATAGGGTGCTACGCAATTCCCTTTAAGCCAAATTAAAATAATTTGCACATAATCCAACCATTTACCAAGGAGTCTTTATTAAGGATTATTCCTAACCTAGTATCGTCATACCAATATGCTTCAAAGCTTATATAATTATGCCAAATCAATCCATGTAACCATTAGACTCACAAGTTCTATTTAAAATCCAAACCATGGCCACTAAGGGCCTTCAAAACCCATTTTTATCTATTTATCCTTTGATTCAAAGAAATATTTTCAAAATATAAGTTAAATCATGCAATTATCTAGACTCAAGATCAAGTTTACAAGGTTGACTAAGGCTAATGCCATTACCAAGTAAAAATACATCAATTTGGGAAACCCATGTCTCTCATTCTAAACCCTACCATGTTGCACCAACTCAGTCCACAACAAACCATTTATCAAGCATGAATAACACATGTAAAACATGGCAAAAATAATTCAAGTAATAATTAATCAAAATCCCTCAACCTAATATTATAAACATATGAAGGTTGAGTAAGTAAATGCCATAATGTAAAAAAATAAGTTAGGGATGAGAAATATGCTTGAAATATGTAAGAAGCTGAAGAGAATTCGTTGGAGCCTGAGTGTTGAATTTTTTGTAAAACCCTAATATCTCTTGCCTTGGGAGTTAAAGAGGAAAAAGTAAGGTTTGATTTCGATAGCTGATGGAAAAAGAGTCATTTGGGTGTTTTTAGTCATGGAACAAGAGTTTGAAGGGAGGAAAATACCAAAAAGACCCTAACTAAAATGAGCAGGAAAAGTCTGGGAATAGTCGTCATGACTTGGGTAATAACTCCTGAGGTCTGACCATAAGTCATGGCCTGGAGTTGTTAACCAAGGATCGAAAATATACTTCTTCACTATTATGACAACGGTTCCCTCATATGACAATGAAGGATGCCATTAATATTAAGAATAAAGCTCATAGATAAACTAAAATTTATTCTAATCAAAACACATAATATAATCGAAGCAAAAAGAAAAAGGACTTCACCAGAGAAGAGTAATTTTTGGCTAGATCTAGTTCGTTGTTGTAGTGGTGTACGTCATCACGGAGTATATTGGTTATGTTGTTGTTCGCGTCCGTTCGTTTCACTAGAATTGACGTTTTCGCTGATATTAGTTGTTTCATCAGATTTTTTACTTAGCCAGAGCTTGGAGTTTGTCATTAATGTCAGAACTCAAAGAAAATGGAAATATTCAAAAAAGGTTGTGGTGGTTTGGAGAAAAAAAGGGTGGAAGGTGGTGGCTCTGATCCGACGGGCTTCACCGGAGTAGTAATCTCATCGGAAGTTTAGCCGAAAATGGTTTTGATATAGGTGGGGTTAACGGAGAAGAAGTGGGAAAATGAGTGGTCTAGAGGTTGAGTTTAGTTGGTGTATTTGTGGTGTTGATATTCTTTGGTGGAGCTTCACCGAAGGAGCGGCATGGTGGGCGACAGTAAGAGGTATGGAGCTTAGGAGAGAGAAAATGAGAGCTGAGAGAAAAGGGAGAAAAATCTCGTGTTGAAAATAATCCCCCTCCATTTATTTGTAATATAAAATGACACTTTCTACTAACCAAATAAAAAAGTGAGGTCTCCTTTTACCCCTTCTAAATCCCCTTTAGCCTGAAAGTTATTAGCCGAAGGATTTTTTATCGTTTATTCAATATGTAAAGATATTATTCATAGGACAAAGTCATTGTGTAGTCTTATCAAATATGACAAGACCTTGACTTGACTGAATTGTTGCTTTTCATTCTTAAAATAATTGATCCAACTTATCGTTTGTGGACTGTATTAAATAATGTATAAAAATATGAATATCGATATATAATTACGAAATATAAATAACAAATAAAATATAATTGTCTTTAAAAAATAAATTTAAGATGACAATAAATAGATAAAAATTATAAATTTACGAAATTAAGTTAATTATCAATAAATTATGCAAAGTTAAAATATGATAATAAATTGGTAAAAATTCTAAAATAATGATGATTATCAATAATTTATTGACAACGGTAAAAAATGTGTGAAAAATTATATCGTGTGCCCTTTAACAATCATGAAGCCTAAAGGCGATAATCTTAAGCATTAAGAGCCAAAATTAAGTGTCGACAGTTGTCCCGTTTTGTTTGAAGATGATGCAGATGTCTTTTGACAAAAACACTGACATGTAGCTAATTTTGTTTGATAAAAACTTTTTTTTAATAAAAATTTGATCAAACTCTAATTTAGAGTTGCCAACATATCTCGAGTTGTATGAGGATCAAGTCGGGTGTAGTTCAAAAGTCATCTCAATATGTCATATTATAGAGTGGACGAACCCAATGTATCCTCAAATCATATGTCTGCAAAATTTATAAAATTGAAAATTTACATTCAATAAAGACAAATGAGTAATTAAGCTTAATTTTTTTAAAGAATTCGGAAAAATGGCATGCAATGCTTAATTAATTTAAAGATAAATAAATAAAGGCATTGCGAGATTTCAATTAAAGGCAAATAGAATGTACAATTAAAGACAAAAATGCATGAAAGGTCTTATTAGAGGAAAAACTAACCCAACATGTCCTATTTTAGGGTGACGAACCCAACATGCCCTATTTTGGGTGGACAAATCTAAATATTCTATTTTAGAGTGGACGAACCCAATTATATGTCTGCAGAATGTATAAAACTAAGAATCAGTGCTCAATAAAACACAAATAAAAAATTAAACTTGATTTTTTTTGTTTCTTTAAAAGGTAGCATGCAGTGTTTAACTAATTAAGAAAATTAATAAATAATAAAATAAATGCATTGTGATATGTGCAAGTAAAGGCAAAGATAGCATGCAGTGCTTAAATAATAAGTGATAAAATAAATGTATTGTGATATGTGCAAGTAAAGACAAAGAAAGCATGGAGTATTTAACTAATTAAGAAAAATAATAAATAATAAATTCATTGCAATATATGCAAGTAAAGGCAAAGATAGCATGCAATGCTTAAATGATAAAGTAAATGCATCGCGATATCTGCAAGTAAAGGAAAAGATAGCATGCAATGCTTAACTAGTTAATAATAAATGATAAATTATAATACCCCAAAGTTTCCTAACTAATTTCTCCCAGGAAATGTCTAGTATTAGCTTCTAAATTGAATGATGTTTATTCAATAAGCTTTCTATCGATATAAGATTTGCCTAAATTCGATAATCGGGTAAGAAGTTATGACTATTTCAAGTTCCTATCATAAAACAGCGCTATATTGGTCAGTGGAACGCTGCGCCACAAGAGAAAATGACATTTGTCAAATTTTAGTAGAGGTCCGTGATAGTGGCGCGTCACACCAAACTTCCAGGTCGCAAACGAAGTGGCAATGCGATGGCTCCGCGTCGCGCCATTTCCCTATTTTCCAATTGTCAAATTCCGCATCGCGCTAGGGGTCCAGATTGGGAAATTTTCACCAATTTTAAAAGACGCGTCCAAGATTAAAAGGGTCAATTTTCCACCCCTATTTAAACCCAATAATACCTGATTTAGCCATTCTTCATCCAAAATATACTAGTTTCTCTTAATTTTCTCTCAAGAATAAACTAGGGTTTCAATTGGGGATTCAATTTCAAGAAAATTTCTCCATCAATCTTCGCTAAATCAAGAACTAAGGTATGCATTGTGTTGATTTATGGATTCCTTTCATCCAAAAAGCTCAAGAACCCTATTTTAAATTATGAATCATGATTATTATGTTGTGAGTTGCTCAATTTATATGATGGTTGTTGTTTGATTCCCATGTTGGGATCCTTATGTGAAATTATGAAAACTACGTTAGCATATAAATTGAAATCTATGAATTTAGTGGTTTATGATTTGTGAAATTTGATGATTTCACCTATGCCTTAAGTTGTGCATGTAAGGTGTTTGATAAAATGCCTAAAGGGGTAGAAATTACGCACTATTGCTAAATTGTGATCCAAATGACAATGTATGCTTTAACCTTATGTTCAAAATGACTTTCATGTTATTTTTATGTATTGAAATTGCTTGTGGGATTGCTAATGAGTTAGCCTTATGAAATTATGCTATGTATACATGCTATCTTAGTCACGTACCAAGCTATGATGATCAAATGCCCATGAAATATCTTCAACTATTGTATTATGGATTGTTGATGTTGGTCATGTATTCAATAATGTCATGCCTTATCAGTTTTCTTTCATCGAGTCCGGGGGTACTTGTACCCAAAAAATATAGTTGTGTGCCTAGATTTAGTGTTATGTTTTCACGATATCCTCAGTCAATCCATGGTCCAGAGAGCCCAGTCAGTCATGTGACTCAGGAAAGCTCAGTAATTCAATAATCTCAATAGTATTCCATTAGTTAATGGAACTCCATGAATTCAGTCTAGTCCAGTTTAGTTAATCATGTTCAGTGTCTATTCAGAAAGGAGTAGGAATTAGCACCGAGTGAACCCAAGGATGGGAACTCACCTGTTATATTAGGGTGTGATTCTTAGAAGCAATCCTTGTGTTTCAAAACTATGTAGCCAACGTAGGTTGAGACATCATAGCCTGTTACATAAGGGTAGATAAGGTGTCTTAACCTGTTATATGAGGGTTTCCACCATTCTCACTAGAGCTACCTATTATATAAGGGTTACTCACAGATTGTCCTTACTAGTGGTGCAGTATTGACACCCTTCTAATTGGGGTTACAAATTGGACCCCAACTCAGCCATAATGGCATATTAGGGGCATGTCGGTTATATGACTACTTCCCATAGTTTCGGTTATAGAATTAGGACTGTCAGATATAATCATTCAGTCTCAGTAATAGAACTCAGATAGTTCTACAGAATTTGGGGCTGTCAAATACGGTCAACTCAGAATAGTACAGAACTCATCTAGTTCCATTAGAAACTAGACTGTCAGATACAACCGCTCAGTATCAGTTATTTTAGTTATACAGTTATCAGTATCTCATGTTATCACGACCCTAGTTACAGTTATTATGTTTTCATTCATGTATTCTCATATTTATATTATTCAGTCAGTTAGTAAAGATCATCCATGTAAATCCTTTTCATTTAGCCTACCTCACATGCATACCAGTACATTTAAAGTACTAACACATTTGCGCTTAGTGTCTTATACCATAGGTTCAGAAGCACGAGCTCCAGAGCATCAGTAGCATTCCAGTCTCCGCAGTCAGAGTTAGCAGTGAGTCCTCATCTTTCGAGGACATGATCATTTATTTAATATCTCATTAATTAGTTTATTAGTTGGAGCTAGTTGGGGACATGTCCCATCATCTCCTTATTCAGACAGTTATGTTTTAGAGGCTCTTAAGACTATAGTATGTTTAGACAGTTTTGTTTTGGGCATTTATACCCCATCCCAGATATTCTATTTTCTCGGATATTATGTTACAATTTGAACCTTATGGCCTTTCAGTTCATGTTTCTGCATTATACAGTATATCATGCAGTATACAGGCACAAGTATCAGTCATGGGTTAGTTTGTGGTCCTTCGGGGTCATGAGCACCGTGTAGCATTTCGGGTACCAAAATTGGGGCGTTACATAAATGCATTGTGATATGTGCAAGTAAAAGACAAAGATAGCATACAGTGTTTAATAAATGATAAAATAAATGCACTGAGATATGTGCAAGTGAAAACAAA
This sequence comes from Capsicum chinense, assembly GCA_026120095.1. Classification (NCBI taxonomy): domain Eukaryota; kingdom Viridiplantae; phylum Streptophyta; class Magnoliopsida; order Solanales; family Solanaceae; genus Capsicum; species Capsicum chinense. The sequence continues at coordinate 178,943,770 of JAPEIP010000007.1, forward strand.
GATAGCATGTAGTACTTAGTAAATATTAAAATAAATGCATTGTGATATGTGTAAGTAAAGGTAAAGATAACATGTAGTGCTTCATAAATGATAAAATAAATGCATTATGATATGTCTAAGTAAAAGAAAAGATAACATGCAGTGCTTAATAAATGATAAAATAAATGCATAGAGATATGTTCAAGTAAAGAAAAAAGATTGCATGCTTAGTAAATGATAAAATAAAGACATTGTCATATGTGCAAGTAAAGGTAAAGATAGCATGAATGCTTAACAAATGATAAAATAAATGCATTGTGATATGGGAAAGTAAAAGCAAAGATAACATGCAACACTTAATAAATATGCCATATCTTGTTTTAATGATGAGCAGCTGACAACAAGGGACCAAAGTCTTCATGGAAAAATACAGTTGTCATAAGGTCTGCACAGTTTTGTCTTCTAGTGTAACAAACTGAGTAGGTGAGATATGTGCCTTTCAAGGACACTTGGCCCAATCAGATTTCTACGCTAATGATTATTCCATTATAAAAGGAAAAGAATGCTTCTCAATGAGGTAGTTCTTGCAAAATCAAAATTAAAGAGAGTGAAATAGTCAAAAACTCAACCTTGCAATATTTCTCAAGTTCTTATTTTTGTATGTACTGAAAGAGTGAATGTTCTTGAGTCAAGTATGGTCTATAACTTAACTACTCATTCTATAAGAGTAATACTTTCTATGCTTTCTTGAAAGTGCTTAGGTAGAGTTACCTGAATTTGATATTGGTTAGAGTTAATCAATATCGAAGTATGTTCTTGGAAAAGTTGTCAAGATAGGATTATAGTAGAGTTATTACAAGCAGGTGGAGCCTAGAATTAGGCTCATTAGAGTCTGTAATCAAGAGTTTGATTATAGTGCAGTGTTGGGGGTTGTAAGAGCAAGTCATGATTTTTTCTCCCTTGAGCAAGGAGGTTTCCATATTAAAATCATTGTGTTATTTAGTTTTTTACAAGGTTTTAGCTTTTCTATTCTTTACTATTTTATTCCCTGTGACTGGCTCTAAGGGAACTGGTCCCTTACTGTGTGCAACCTTTCCATGTTCCATCAATTGGTATTAGAGCCAAAACTCTTTAAAAGGTTCACACCTAGAGTGATTTAGTTAACATGGCTGCTCCACCAAATCTGGAAAAGGGAAATCTATCACTAGACCACCTAGATTTAATAGGCAGTTTTATGGATGGTGGAAAACTAGGATGTATGACTTTATTATGAATGAGGATAGCGAGATGATGGATGTAATACTTGATGGTCCTTATGTACCAGTTAAAGAGTTCAAAGAAGGAGAAATAACCAGAATGGTTGATAAATCTAGGAGAGAGTATGATGATGGAGATAGAAGGAAAGTTGAGAAGAATTATAAGGCCAAAAAACTGCTAGTTTGTGGCTTAGGACCTGAAGAATACAATAGGATTTCTATATGTGAAAATGCTAAAGAAATCTAAGATTGCTTGAAGACTGCTCATGAAGGAACCATTGATGTGAAGGATTAAAAAGTTGACAAGCTAACTACTCAGCATGAAACCTTCACCATGAAAGAAAGAGAAAATATCCAAGAGATGCATACAAGATTCACAATCAACAATGAGCTGCACTGTTTAAGAAAAGTGATTCCTTTATATAAGCAGATGAGAAAGATTCTGGGGTTCTGTATAAATCCTAGAAAAGTAAAGTGGATGCTATTACTAAGGCAAGGAACCTAAAAACTCTCACTATGGATGAACTCATTGGTAATCTAAAGACACATGAACTCAAGAAGTTGTAGGGATAAGAAGGAAGTAAAAAGGTAGAGATCTTTGGCATTAAAGGTTTCTAAGTAAAATTCAAGTGAAGAAGACATAGATGTTTCCTATTTGGTAAAAATATTGTTAGAGAAATAAAGAAAAGTGGTCAGTTTCAAGGAAGAGGAAGCAGCAGCAGGAAGGGAGACATTGTTGAAGTTTGTCACAAATGTGGAAGTCCTGAGCTTTTTATTAGGGACTATCAAATGTACAAAATAGATTACCAGGAATATCTTAATACTAGAGGTGACAAAATAAAGAATAAGGACCAGATCCCTATAAAATCAAGAAGAAAAGTCACAGCTGACTATGCAGTAAAGCAGGCCTTAGCAGCATGGGGAGATCCATTTAGTGAATTTGATAAAGCTGAGAATTTTAAAGATGTGTCTATGCTGGTTATGGAAGATAGTGAAGCTATCTATGATTTCTTATTTACTCTTATGTCCAATACTGAAAATGAAGAAGAAAATAAGGTAACTCTTTCTGACATTAAGAAAAATTTAGATAACTACTCTGCCAAAAAGATAAAGAAGCTTGCAAATATGTTGATTGATTCTATGTGTGAAATGACTGCTAAAAAAATTCTGTAGAAGAGAAGGTAGATAATCAGGAGATTAAATTAATTTCTTTAACGCTTCAGATAACTGAAACTAAGGAACAAGTTGCTAAGTTAAAATTTAAAAACTTGAGCTTAGTGAGTCAGTTGGAGAAGGTAAAAGATTCTGATGGTAAAAGGAAGAAAGAAGACTCAAGGCTTTATATTGAGCTTGAATATAAGTTAAGGACTCTCACAAGTATCATATGAATTCACTCTAGAAGAATAAAGAGTTAGAAAGGAACTTGGTCCATCTAACGGAAGAACCTAAAAAATCCCTATAATAGACTGCATCCTCACAGATCTCTTCTAACTTAACTGGTCAAGGGGTTAATAATGATAAAGGCCTTAGGTATTAGTACAAAACTTAATCACCTGGGTCTCAAGGCAAGGTTGTTCAACATATCAGAAACAAAGCCCACAAACCTCTATACACTCATTGTGGAAGAGATGGTAACATGAAAGAAAATAATTAAAATTGGATAAGAGCTAGAATGAACAGTGTTAGATATATTCAGCAAGGGAATATATTTTCTAACCTTTCAAAAATATAAAGAAGCTTACATTACCAAGATGGGCCAAGAAGGATTTAATTACACTCGTGTCCTCCTACTTGGAACTCAAACTTAAGTTGGTTCCTAAATCTAACAAATTACTTTATTGTAGGTGGGGAAAGGTATTACAGTCAGAAACAAGCTCACTAATAATGGATATTCAAAGCATATGGCTATAAGGTATGATTGTACTCTCTCTTTCTCTCTCAAGGCACTTCAAAAAAGAGGTATCTTGTGTAAAAATGGTAAAAAGTAGCTAAAATTAGGTGTCGTTGATGAGAAGTAACTTACTTTGGTGTTCAACATAAAGATACTTACGTATGGTTCAAAGGGATGACACTGTTAAAGAGAAGAGTCAAAATCCAAATTATACAGATGAGAAAGTAAATTGGATGAAGGTGATGATGATTAAGGATCTAAGTCTCAAATCCTAGCTTTAGTAGAAGAACAACAAGAAGGGTCTAGTTAAAATTTACAAGGACCCGATCCCTGTAAAGTTTATCTCAAAAAGCAAAATAGCAGAGATAGATGCTCTTACTCTCTTGACATTCTAACTTTATCTTTTGGAAACCGAAGTCTTAACAAGAGCTTAAGTCAAAAGTTTTATGGGTTTCCCATTATTATCGTCCCAAGTAAGCCATTTTGTGGAAAAGTTTAGAAAGGTGTTGACTAATTATTATAATACAGAAGGAACCCTGGCAATTTAAAGGATGTTAAGTCTGGGACCTGGTCCCCAAACCCATTTTCAGAAAGTTATCAAAAAATGAGGTGGTATATTGAAATAAATAAGTTAAGGTTATGATTGATCAATTTAATATGACCTACTAAATGAATTAATTTTTCTTTCTAAATTTTGGCTATGATAAGGAGAAAGGTATCCTTGGTAAGGTAGGTGATCAATTGTCTAACTTAGTACTATACCTTTGTAGGTATACACCCATGAGAACTATTTTAAAGGAAAATTATTGAGGCAAGCATAAATAGAGAATTCACTTAAGAAAGAGAATGACATGGTCCCATCTCTCAAGTTAGTACCAAATCATTGTGCCTTCAAAATTATAAAATTTCTATTTAAAAAGTCACATGTCCTTCCTAACAAATATTATCAAATCACAGCAAATGTAATGAGACACATCTATTGTAGTTAGATGGGTTAATTCAAAAAGACACCTTTTAATGTCAAACGGTCACCTCCATTAATTACAAAATCAAATCTTTTTATTCTCACTTTTCCCCAAATTAACTTAAATCATCTTCCTAAATTGTCCTAATCTTTAAACTAACCTGGTCCTTTTCTCTCAAAAATTCAAAATGGCAGAAATTCCATCTTTCTCAAACTCCATGAAGAAGTCTTCTGATCTTCCTCAAAAATCACAGAGTGTTTTACCCACCATGACTTCAGTTGAAGCTTCAAACACCCTAGATAAATCAAATTCAGATAATCCCCAAATTGAACTATCTAATTCTTTGACACTAGTACCATAGAAGAAATCACTCTAAGTCCTCAACAAAAATTTATGTTAACTTTGCCTACTGAGTCCTCTCTAAAAAATCCGCAACCCCTCACTGAGTCTATTCTTGTCCAAACTTCCTCAACCATAGAAATTTCTGCAAAGTCATCTATGATAGAAGATTTGAATCAAGGTTTTAGTTCACTGATTGAACAAGAAGTCCCTCAATCTAAAGTTTCTCTTTCTTTAAAAGACCCAAAACCATCGCATGTCTCTCAAATCCATCTTCTCTCTCAAGAATTAAAAGGTACTAAAATTTCAGAAAACTTACATATACCTAGTTCTCCCACAGTTGAAGATGAAATTCTGTAAAGAAATCTGATCTTTTCAACGGCATAAATTGGGTAGCTAAAAATTTGCTTTTGCTTATGATCCCAAGAAAAGCTCAGTTAGTGCAGAATAGCAAATTATAACACAAAAGAATGGAGTTTCTAAGGATAAAGAAGTTGTGTTAATGAGGAGTATAGAGAGTATGCGGATGAACCACTTCTGAGGTGGTCTATAAGAAAACAGAGGAGTAGTAAAGAAAAGGAGAAAGTGAGTGACTCTGATGTAAAAGTTGCTCGATCCTATTCTACTGGAGAATCTAAAAAGAAGCTGATAGTAGATGCAATAAAGGAAATCAAGTCTTCAACCACCAAGAGAATAAGACTTAAGAAAGCTTCTTTAGTGGAGAAGGAGGAGTAAAATTTTTAAATTGTAGAGATTGGAGAGGGTGAGAACATTGATTTACTTGTTGTTGTTGTAACTGAGAAGATAGGACAAGAAGTTCATGTTGTTGGAAGGACCACATCCTCTAGTACAAAGTATGGTAGCCCCATTAGAATAAAGAAGAAACACATAGCTATGAAAAGAAAGAAAGTCTTTGAGGGACTTGGTCCTAAGAAGAGAAAAGTTGTTAAAAAGAATCAAGTAGTGATACAAACTAGAAAGAAAGAGAAAGAAAATAAGGATATGTCTAGAGAGTAAAGGAATGATATACTGAAAACACAGATGGAGCTATCAGAAAGGGGTTTTTATCCCAAGTTATACGAGAAGCCTGGAATGGTAGAGTTGGTAGAGCATGTGAGATGTTAGGATCAGTTGCACCTATTAGAGAAACCAACTCCCATAGTCTTTGAAGGTGAGGTGAGTGAATTCTATTACATTATGGAATTCCTAGATAATGGTTTAAGTCTAACTGCACAAGTGCAGAAAAACATATTAAGCTGGATAACGAAACACTGGAAAGATTTTGTATGTGCCTGGTATTGGTGTGGGGACTATTGTGAAGCAGCACCTATCAACTAAATTTATGATTGATACTTCTAAGGTATGAGGGACATCAATAACCTATGTGATAAATAAGTTTCTCATAAGTGAGTTCCAGTTGGTGTTTGAGTTCATAAATAAGGTCATTTTGCCAAGGTCGGAGAAAGGAATTATAGCCTCTACAATTGATTTGTTTCTTAGAGAATGTTTGAGCAAGTTTGAATTGATAAGTTTACCTGCTCTAATTATAGAGCATATACACAAGGTGATTCATGATATGGAAGTAAAATATGGGATGCAATACGAATATTTATTGAACAAGGTGTTTCAATATTTTGGAGTAGTTGGAACTAAACCAACCCCAGGAACTGTCAAACAAATGTTTAGTTTGGTAACATTGGTGCAGAATGAATGCATAGAAGGAAAAATGAGAATCGTATCCTAGTTATCTAAACTACTGGTTGTTCAATAAAATCTAAGCAAGGAAATAGAGGAGTTGAAGATTAAGTTAACCACTAAGGATGCTGAGATAGTACACTTGAAGATAAAAAATCAACAGTTATCTTCTGAGGGACCAGATGCTTCTGAAGAACTTGCAATAGAAAATGCTAAGCTCTAGGTCAAGGTTGCAGAACTTACTGGTAAAGTTCAAGGACTAAATTTCAAAGTGGAGAACCTTACCAAGCAGTTCCTAGATGCCCATGCTGCAGAGCATGTATGAATGGAGATGTTGATTAAGTCCCTTTCCCCAAAGCCTTCCTCTACCTAAGTTTTGTTATCCTTATCTTCTTATCAGATCTATGTCAGTTTCCAATTCTTGTGGTTATGTTGGATTTTAAAGACAATGTTTTTTTTGGTATAATGTAATGGTACTAATCTCCTTAACAACGAATGAATTTTTTTATGTGTTTCATCTGTTCTCTCTTTAATATAAAAGTTGTTCTTCATGTTGGTGTTGCTCAGTGGTCATGAGTTAACTAACCTATGCTTACTTTATCTGTGGTTTACTATTATTGCTTTTCAATGATGCCAAAATGGGGAATATACTGAACTTGTATGATAGGGACCAGGTGTGTTGCATGACATGACATGATATGTTAGGTACTAGGGGAAGAATGCTTAAATGAGAAGAATGAACATTGATGAGTACATGTATACTGATACATAGTGCATGAGTTAAATTTTTTATGACAATTGACAACAAAGGACCAGGTCCCTATGTTGCATGATATATTGACAAAGAGAAGTAAAGTGCAGAGTGATAGGGGGAACATTCACTGACAATAGCGGTAATCACTCCGACTGAATAAGGTGAATGACTTTTATGCTAAAGTTCTATGGTTTATCATCATCAAAAGGGGGGAAATTGATATATCTTGTTTTAATGATGAGCAGCTGACAACAAGGAACCAGGTCCCTAGGTCTTTATAGAAAAATACAACTGCCACAAGGTCTGCATAGTTTTGTCTTCTAGTATAACAAACTGCGCAGGTGAGATGTGTACTTTTCAAGGACACTTGGCCCAATCATATTTCTAACCTAATCATTATTCCACAATAAAAAGAAAAGAATGTTTCTCAATGAGGTAGTTTTTTGCAAAATCAGAATTGAAGAAAGTGAAATAGGCGAAAACTCAACTTTACAATATTACTCAAGTTCTTAATTTTATATGTACTGAAAGAGTGAGTGATTTTGAGTCAAGTTATAGCCTATAACTGAATTACTCATTCTAAAGAGTAATGATTTCCTTCATTTCTTGAGAGCACTTAGGTAGAGTTACATGAGTTTTATATTGGCTAGAGTTAATCAATATCGAAGTGTGTTCTTGGCAGAGTTGTCAAGATTAGCTTGTAGTAGAGTTATTACAACTAGGTAGAGCCTAGAGTTAGGTTCATTGGAGTATGTAATCAAGAGTTTGATTATAGTAAAGTGTTGGGTGCTTGTGAAGACAAGCCGTGGTTTTTTCTCCCATGAGTAAGGAGGTTTCAATGTTAAAATCTTTGTGTTATTTAGTTTTCTGCAAAGTTTTAGTTTTCCTATGCTTTTCTATTTGATTCCTTGTGACTGATTCTAAGGGACCTGGTTTCTCACTATGTGGTTCAAACCTCCCACGTTCCATCAAATGATTAAATAAATACATTATGATATATGAGAGTAAGGCAAACAAAACCTGCAGTGCTTAATAAATGATAAAATAAATGAATTGTGCTATGTGCAAATAAAGGCAAGCAAGTCATAAATATCAAATTGAATTGCTTTTGACATTTGTTGTGCTTTGGCGCATGATCTTCTTTGTCGTGCTTTATTGCCCCTTGTTTTGTATTTGCTTCGACTTGTTTTGAAGCTTGTATTGGAGTTTTTTCCCTTTTTTCAATAAAAATATATTAATTTTTTTGTTTTTTGAAGTTTTTTTTTTCTTTTTTTGGGTTATTTGCTCCTTTTGAAGTCGTTTTTTTATTTTTGTTATACAAGGACAAATATCCTTTGCCTTTGGCATCTTGGATCTTAAATTTTTATTTGTAATTTGCACATATTTAGTGCACTCAAAGAGGTGGGACAAAAGAGGGATAGTACATGTAAGCAGTTAAAAAGTTCTAGACGCAGATGCGGATGTCCATAAAAATATTTTAGGCTCAAAATGGAGGAATGCTAGGGATTAATGTCATTGGTGGGTTGTGGAAGTGCACAATCGGGTCAAAGAAGGCCTACGATCCTTTCCTAAACCAAGTGTAACTCAGAATTTCACCTCAAAACATATTTAGGCCAAGTTTTAGATCAACAATGCAATGTAATAAATTAATCTAAAGCTTAACACACATTGCACATAAAATGATAAGGTTGGCTTTGCTCTTGTCTTGGATGTATACAAGAGAATTTTTCAAGTGTCACAGGTGTGATTAAAAGGTACCAAATGAATCTATGGTTTACCATGAAGTCGGTCATTTTCATCATACTAATTTGTTCTTTCTCATGTAACTTCTAACTATATTAGTACCAATCAAGTCAAGATTTTGATTTTTTTCAAAAGAATAGGGACCGAACCCTTATGTGGGTTGCCTACATATCTTGTGAAAACAAGAATCAGGTCTGCATAGTTTAGGCCAATTTGTGAATTTTATGTGGCATGTATGATTGTCAAGAAGTGGTGGCCATCTTAGAAATCCTGTGAAAGACTACCAAAAAGGAACTCCTTATAGTATCAAAATTGTTTTGATCTGACAATCGAGAAGATGGATGTTAAGCATGATGAGAGCTTTGACACTACTTCATTATGTTGATAAGATTGAGAAGGTCATACATGGAATAATTTCGCTGTAGTTGGCAGGATTGTTATCACTGAAAGAGTGTTGAACCCTTGATTTTGAGAATGGGGATTGATACACCACAAATTTAACAATTTACGATGTTTAAAAAAAAAGCTAGGAAGTGTTGAACCAAAATCAGGTGAGGATCTGAAGGTATGTAGCCAAGGCACTAATGTCATTGAGATTTAAATTTGAGGAGCTATTGATTTGCGCTCTTGAAAACTATTGGCGAGCGTCTTTCAACTATTCTAGAAAATTTCCCCAATTTGAATACCAAAGAGAAATTATTCTGAAATAGCAAAGACACCAAACCTAATACAAAGTTGCCTACGTATCTTGTCGGGACAAGAAGTAGGTCAAAAGATAGTTCAGATCGATACAGTTATCGACGATATTTCTAAGGTGCATCTTTGAACTGATCTGCCCTGCAAAACACAGGTTAGATCACACCTTTCCACTAAAGTATAACCAATTTAGAACAAATAGTTAATATATAGCCACAATCATCCTTCAAATATGTACAAAGACTGAAAATATGCCACTTGGGTCGTGAATCCCTTGGACATTTGGATAAAGTTGACTAATAATGTTTGTACCAAAAAAGCTGTTGTTTTATCTCTATCCTATGTTTACCAAGAGAGACTATACACGGACTTGGATTTTGTATATGAGAAGGCATGTAGTCCTACGACAATAAAACTCCCGCTTACCCCACGTACGCACCGACTCTCTAAAATAAGGTAATTTGGATGTATTTGGAAAAAGTAAAATGTACAATCCGCGTGGACAGTGTGTGTGAGTGTCATTTTGTAAAGTGGAGGAAGTATGAATGGAATGCTAATTTCTATAAAGCGATGGACAAATAAACAATCTATACAAAATAATAGAAAATAAATAATTTATGCCACACAAACATGATAAATTAAGACAATTAGCATGAAACAAATAACAATATATAAAACTTAAATATTAACCTAAGTCTATAATGTTTAGAACCTATAATCCCCAGTAAAGTCGTCAAACTGTCATGTCCTATTTTTACCTAGGTTAAAACAAGCACGACTTTTGGACTCTAAAAGAATTCATTTTTGTACAGAGTCACCGTCTAATTTTTGTGAAAAAAATAAGAAAACCTATTTATTTATTAACATGTATGACTTGTGCTTTAATCTACGAAAATCAATTTAGATTCTAGATAGGGGTTTAAATTTTTCAAAGGAAAGGGGTTAAGCATCCTTCAGAATCAATAAATGTGTCTCGACTAGACTTAGATTTATCAAAAGAAGAGAGAAAAAATCAATGTTTGTAAATACAAATATAAAATGTGTATTAAAATAATATATAAATAATTTATATACATTACGCGTGCACACACACATACATACATACAACAATAATAATAACATACCCAGTATATTCCCGCCAATGGGGTCTTGAGAGGGTGAGTGTACGCAGTCCATACCACTTCCTCAATGTGAGGTAGAGAAGTTGTTTCCAATAGACCCTCGGCTCAAAATAAAACAATCTGAACAAGGAATAGTAAAAAAACAAGATACAATATAAACCAATATTATCCTATAATACCATAAGCAAGAGACACCAAATAATACAATAAAAAACACAACCACCTAAACTCATACTAACCTTCTACCCTAATCTATCTCTTCTACAACTTCTTATCTAGGGTCATATCATCGGTAAGCTAGAGATGCTCCATGTTATATCTAATCACCTCCCTCTCATATTTTGTTGGTTTACCTCTGCCTCGCTTGAAATTATCTCTATACAACCTCTCACATCTCTGCACTAGGAATTCGTGTCCCTCATCATCATATGACCGAACTATCTCAACCTCGTTTTTCTCATCTTGGCTTCCACCAAAGCCACTCCTACCTTATTTCAAAAAACCTAATTTCTAATCCTATCTTTATTAGTACACCCACATATCCACTGAAGCATTCTCATCTCGCCACCTTCATCTGTTGGGTGTGCGCCTTCTTAATATGTTAACACTCTATTCCATATAATAAAGCTAGTTTAACTACCACTCTGTAGAACTTGCCTTTAAGTTAAGGAGGGACCTTCTTGTCACAGGAGATTCCAGAGGTGAGCCTTCATTTCATCCACCCTACCTCAATTTTATGAGTGACATCTCGTCAATCTCTCTATTTTCCTAAATCGTAGATCTTAGATACCTAAAACTCTCTCTCTTATTGGTTGAAAGAGTATGAAGCTTAAACACCACATCGAACTCATGAGACACCTCGCTGAACTTACACTCCAAATACTCCTCTAGGACTTACTCAGCCTAAACCTTTTAGACTCAAGGATGTGCCTCTAAACCTCTAATTTAGCATTAACTCCACTATGTGTCTCCTTAATCAAGATCATATCATTCGCAAAATCAAATAGTAAGGCACCTCACCTTGAATTATTTTCATCAAAACATCCATCACTAAGGCAAAAAAATAGGCTAAGCATTGATCCTTGGTGTAACCCCATCAAGACGGAAAAGTACTCTGAGTCCCCTCCCGAGTCTTGGCTCTATCGTACATATACTTAACCGCCCTAACATACATCATAGGTATGCTCTACCCTCCAAATACCTCTAAATAACCTCTCTGGAAACTCTATCATAGGCCTTATCAAAGTTGATAAACACTATGTGAAAATCCTTTTTCCTTTCCCTATACTTCTCCACCAATCTCCTAACAAGATGGATGGCTTCAGTAGTTGAGCGTCCTGGCATAAATCCAAACTAATTTTCAAAAATAGTAACAATCCTTCACAACCTCAACTTTACCACCCTCCCAAACTTTCATAGTGTGACTCAATATCTTGATCCCTCTATAATTATTGCAATCCTGAATCTCACCTTTATTCGTACACAAGGGTCTCATCGTACACAACCTCTAAGAATCAGGCATCCTCGTCATCTTGAAAATTATGTTAAATAACCTAGTCAACTATTCCATACCTGCACCTCTTGTGCACTTCCAAAACGCTATCAGAATCTGGTCTGGTCCCGTAGCTCTATCTCTATGCATCCTACAAACATCCCCCTTCACTTCCTCAACCTTAATGTGCCTATAATAACCATAATCATGAAACCTCTCAGAATATTCCAAATTCCCCAACACAATGCTAGTATCCGTGCATTTATTTCGGAGCTTATAAAAGTAAGACTTCCATCACTTTCTAATACGACCCTCCTCTACCAAAATTTTTCAATCCACATACTTAATACACTTCACCTGATCTAGGTCTCGAGCCTTCCTCTGTCTAACCTTTGCTAGCCTATACAACTTCTTATCCCTACCTTTACTATCTAACCTTGTGTATAAACTCTCAAAAGCCACATCCTTAGCCCTCGAGACCGCTAATTTTGCCTCTTATATAGCAATCTTATACTCCTCCCTATTCTTTCATTTAATCACTTTATCCTTGCTCTTAACCGATTTCGGTTAAGCTCTCTTCTTAACCTCCATCTTTCCTTTTACCTCTTTATTCCACAATTAGTCCCCTTGGTGCTTTCTCGAGTAGACTTTAGAGATACCCAACTCCTCTCTAGCTATCTCCCTGATGCAACTGGCAGTCTTATCCCATATACTATCAGTATCCCCTTCACTCTCCCAAGCTTTCTTCGCTATCAACTTATCCCCTATATCCAGTGCACTGGCTAAAGTTAAACTGCCTCATCTAATCCTCGACTGATCCTCTATACCTGTCATCATCTGCTCTTTTATGATCTCTAAGTCCATCACTAAAATCCTATGATGGGTCGAAAAGCTCTCACCCAATAAGACCCTACATTCTTTACAAATACTTTATCTCCTTTCTTAAGGAGCAAGAAATTAATCTGAGTCTTGACCACCGAACTACGAAAGGTAACCAAGTGAGCCTCCTTCTTGGAAAAGTTCGAATTCACTACCACCAAACCAAACGCCCGAGCAAAATCAAAAATTGTCACTCTTTCATAATTTCTTATGCCAAACCCATAGCCTCCATGCACACCATCATAACCCCTCAAAGAAGACTCCCCTCATATAAATAGCTTCTCATTATTGAGGACTCCCCTAACCATCTCATCCAAAGCCACCTAAAACTTCTTCTTCTCTTCCTCATCCAACCCTACATGCGGGGCAAATGCACTAATAATATTCCAAGAATACCCTTCAATAACTATCTTAATTGTTGTTATCCTATCATTGAGCCTCTTAACCTCTACCACTTGCTCCCTAAGCTCCTCATCTACTAGGATACTTACACCATTCCTATTCCTTACGCTTCCTGAATACCATAACGTATAACCATCTACCACCCTCGCCTTAGTACCTACCCATTTGGTTTCTTGGAGACAAGTTATAATTATTCGCCTTTTCTTAAGAATTTTCACTAACTCTACTGACTGCTTGGATAAATAAACTATATTCCACGACCCTACTCTCAATCTAAATTCACACACACACACACACATATATATATATTACCATAAAAATATATGTATAAAAAGTATGTGAAAATATATAAAAGTGTATAAAAATATGTATGAAAGAAAAGTGGTTCATAAAAAAGGGTATTTTTATATAATATATGAAAGGAAAAGTATTTTTGTTTTATACAAAGAAAAGTATGTTCCTTATAATACCTTATATTTAACAAAAGTTAATACTATAAAAGATTGCATAAGGTAAAAATTTATTCTAAAGGAAAAGATTAAATAATATTTTTAATGTAAAAAATTTGAATTAATTGACTAAATATCTAAATCAATTTCATTATTTTATATAAATATTAAAAATCTAAGTTTTTTCTAAACGCGTGGTGAGGATTGTGTAAGTAAAAAAAATCCCGACCAAACACCCAAAAAAAAGTTTTCTCTATGATTAATATTTGTACAATTATAATAATATAAAAATACAAACAAAAAAACTCAAACTCTCCTTTGAGCGTCCTTTTTGACAAGTATTTTCGAGAACCTGTACAAACACTCGTTGTAAAAATATTAGTAACAAATAAATAATTATCAAATAAATTGAGAACTATTTATGCATATGTATATGAATATTTATTAAAAAAATAGAATTTTTGTTAAAGAGTGGGCTCAGATTTAGTTTAGCTACTATATAGATTTCGTCATCGCCCCAATCAATTTATTTATTTTATTATGTATTTATTTATGTAATGTCCATGTTTTTTATTTGTGGAGGTCTCAAAAACCAACAAAAGTTTCTTCATTGGCCAACTGTCAAAATAAATTCACAGGTAACAAAATAAAATTTAGCAACATTCACTGAAAAAGGATAACCATTAGAGTTAAATGCCCAACATTAATCAAGCAAAATGAAAATAAATAGAGCCACTAATTAAAATGAAGTTTGTTAGCAATGATAAACAACTAAAAAAATAAATTTTGAACAAAAGTACTCTAAAAAATAGCAATGAAAGAGTGAAAACAAAATCACGGGGTCAAAATCATTCAATCAACACAAAGAAGCAATAAAATGAAGGTTCTTATTAATATTGATAATAAATTTCATAGATAAACTAAGCTTTTCCCAGAAAAACACATAGTATAATTAAAGTAAAAAAGAAAAGAATTTCACCGGAAAAGAGTAATTTTTGGCCAGATCTAGTTTGTTGTTGTAGTGGTGTATATCTTCATAGATTAGAATGGTTATGTTATTATTCACGTTAATTGGTTTGGACTGGGTTAATGTTTGCACTGATATTAGTTGTTTCATCGGATATCAACTTAGCCAGATCTTGAATTTTACCAATAATGGTAGAACTAAGAAAATGGTAAGATTAACAAAAGGTTGTGGTGGTGTTGGGACAAATAAGGGTGGAAAGTGGTGTCTTTGGTCCGACGGGATTCACCGAAGCAATGAGCTCATCAGAGGTTTAGCTGGAAATAGCTTTGGTGTTGGTGGGGTTAAATAAGAAGAAGCGGGAAAATGGGTGGTCTGGAGGTGGAGTTTAGGTGATATATTAGTGGTGTTGATGAGCTCCGATGGAGCTTCATCGAAGAAGGAGCGGCGATGGTGGGCAACAGTGAGAGCTGTGGCAGTTGAGAAAGAGAGAGAGAAAAAATGAGAGGTAAGAGAAAATGGAGCAAAATCTGATTTTTGTATGTGTATTTGTGTTGAAAATAATTAATCCCCTCCATTTAATATAAAATAACACTTTTTACTAACCAAAAAAATAAAGTGATGTCTCATTTTGTCCCTTCAAAACCCCATTTAGCCTGAAAATTACTAACTGAAGGATTTTCATCCTTTAGTTAATATGTAAAGATATTATTTAGAGGACAAAGTCATTGTTTAGTCTTCTCAAATGTTACAAGACCTTGACTTGACTGAATTGTTGCTCTATATTATTAAAATAATAGACTCGACGTATCATTTGTGGACTATATTAAATTATATATAAAAATATAAATTTTGATAGATAATTACAATGAAATGTATACAAAAAATAAAATATAATTATCTTGAAAAAAATATATTATGCTATAAATAATTAAAATTAAAGTGTGCGGAAAAGAATTGGAGTGTTATGTTGTGTAAACATGCAGATGACTGTACAAAAAAAATTAAAATGACAATAAATTAATAAAAATCATAAATTTACAAAATTAAGGATAATTATCAATAAATATATAAAAATTCTAAAATAATGATGATTATCAATAATTTATTGACAACTGCAAAAAATGTGTGAAAATTGTATCGTGTACCCTTTAAAAATCGTAAAGCTTGAAGGCATTAATTTTAAGCATGGAGAGCTAAAATTGTATGTTAATACCATAGACCACCAGACCTTTAGTGCAAAGTGCAACCATCAGACCTTTAGTGCAAAGTGCAACGACCCCTTTTCCTCAACCCATGAGGTATCCGTACCAACTCACCTATCTGTATGGCTATCCATCTACCCAAATTCAGTTGAAGAACTTTGTGATATGTGTCCCTCATAGTGCACCTACTCCACGTAATCCTCATGAAATAATCAAACTCAGTTATTGTGTCCAGTCCAACATAATCTTGCCCAAATAACACTCAACGGATAGCCGCCTTAAAAATATCAACTCGCACTCTTTGACCATAGTGTGGGCCAGCTGGGGCTGCTCAATTGCTTTAACCGTGGTTGGGGTAACCCTGTATATCGTGGATGCATAAGATGCACAAAACTCTCGAACAAGAGTCGGGTTGTAGGAACCTGAAGGCTGGATCATCCACCTTAGTCGGTATCTCTCGAAAGAAGCCTGTAGTTCTGGAGCTCATGTTAACCCTGTTAACTCTATCCTAACTTCTCCCACAATACTGCATCGGGTCAACCCTACTCTGTGATAAAGCTATCACTTTCATAAAGTTATTGCATAGTCTCCACATACCATCTCAGAGGAATCTCAGTTATAAGTACTTTAGAGATATGTGTTAAATCCGACTTTGGTGCAACAGGTGTGGAAGTAGTAAGCTAGTTCTTTAAGAAGTGGCCTCGGTACCCTAAGCCAATGATGATGATATCTCCTGTACGACTTGTGATGCATCAACATCCTCATCAGACTGAGGTGCAATTGAGCCTGATGTAAGCTTACTCTCAAAATTATATGCATCCTTTGAC
>JAPEIP010000007.1:178960526-178976455 GCA_026120095.1 Capsicum chinense
CGAATTCACTACCACCAAACCAAACGCCCGAGCAAAATCAAAAATTGTCACTCTTTCATAATTTCTTATGCCAAACCCATAGCCTCCATGCACACCATCATAACCCCTCAAAGAAGACTCCCCTCATATAAATAGCTTCTCATTATTGAGGACTCCCCTAACCATCTCATCCAAAGCCACCTAAAACTTCTTCTTCTCTTCCTCATCCAACCCTACATGCGGGGCAAATGCACTAATAATATTCCAAGAATACCCTTCAATAACTATCTTAATTGTTGTTATCCTATCATTGAGCCTCTTAACCTCTACCACTTGCTCCCTAAGCTCCTCATCTACTAGGATACTTACACCATTCCTATTCCTTACGCTTCCTGAATACCATAACGTATAACCATCTACCACCCTCGCCTTAGTACCTACCCATTTGGTTTCTTGGAGACAAGTTATAATTATTCGCCTTTTCTTAAGAATTTTCACTAACTCTACTGACTGCTTGGATAAATAAACTATATTCCACGACCCTACTCTCAATCTAAATTCACACACACACACACACATATATATATATTACCATAAAAATATATGTATAAAAAGTATGTGAAAATATATAAAAGTGTATAAAAATATGTATGAAAGAAAAGTGGTTCATAAAAAAGGGTATTTTTATATAATATATGAAAGGAAAAGTATTTTTGTTTTATACAAAGAAAAGTATGTTCCTTATAATACCTTATATTTAACAAAAGTTAATACTATAAAAGATTGCATAAGGTAAAAATTTATTCTAAAGGAAAAGATTAAATAATATTTTTAATGTAAAAAATTTGAATTAATTGACTAAATATCTAAATCAATTTCATTATTTTATATAAATATTAAAAATCTAAGTTTTTTCTAAACGCGTGGTGAGGATTGTGTAAGTAAAAAAAATCCCGACCAAACACCCAAAAAAAAGTTTTCTCTATGATTAATATTTGTACAATTATAATAATATAAAAATACAAACAAAAAAACTCAAACTCTCCTTTGAGCGTCCTTTTTGACAAGTATTTTCGAGAACCTGTACAAACACTCGTTGTAAAAATATTAGTAACAAATAAATAATTATCAAATAAATTGAGAACTATTTATGCATATGTATATGAATATTTATTAAAAAAATAGAATTTTTGTTAAAGAGTGGGCTCAGATTTAGTTTAGCTACTATATAGATTTCGTCATCGCCCCAATCAATTTATTTATTTTATTATGTATTTATTTATGTAATGTCCATGTTTTTTATTTGTGGAGGTCTCAAAAACCAACAAAAGTTTCTTCATTGGCCAACTGTCAAAATAAATTCACAGGTAACAAAATAAAATTTAGCAACATTCACTGAAAAAGGATAACCATTAGAGTTAAATGCCCAACATTAATCAAGCAAAATGAAAATAAATAGAGCCACTAATTAAAATGAAGTTTGTTAGCAATGATAAACAACTAAAAAAATAAATTTTGAACAAAAGTACTCTAAAAAATAGCAATGAAAGAGTGAAAACAAAATCACGGGGTCAAAATCATTCAATCAACACAAAGAAGCAATAAAATGAAGGTTCTTATTAATATTGATAATAAATTTCATAGATAAACTAAGCTTTTCCCAGAAAAACACATAGTATAATTAAAGTAAAAAAGAAAAGAATTTCACCGGAAAAGAGTAATTTTTGGCCAGATCTAGTTTGTTGTTGTAGTGGTGTATATCTTCATAGATTAGAATGGTTATGTTATTATTCACGTTAATTGGTTTGGACTGGGTTAATGTTTGCACTGATATTAGTTGTTTCATCGGATATCAACTTAGCCAGATCTTGAATTTTACCAATAATGGTAGAACTAAGAAAATGGTAAGATTAACAAAAGGTTGTGGTGGTGTTGGGACAAATAAGGGTGGAAAGTGGTGTCTTTGGTCCGACGGGATTCACCGAAGCAATGAGCTCATCAGAGGTTTAGCTGGAAATAGCTTTGGTGTTGGTGGGGTTAAATAAGAAGAAGCGGGAAAATGGGTGGTCTGGAGGTGGAGTTTAGGTGATATATTAGTGGTGTTGATGAGCTCCGATGGAGCTTCATCGAAGAAGGAGCGGCGATGGTGGGCAACAGTGAGAGCTGTGGCAGTTGAGAAAGAGAGAGAGAAAAAATGAGAGGTAAGAGAAAATGGAGCAAAATCTGATTTTTGTATGTGTATTTGTGTTGAAAATAATTAATCCCCTCCATTTAATATAAAATAACACTTTTTACTAACCAAAAAAATAAAGTGATGTCTCATTTTGTCCCTTCAAAACCCCATTTAGCCTGAAAATTACTAACTGAAGGATTTTCATCCTTTAGTTAATATGTAAAGATATTATTTAGAGGACAAAGTCATTGTTTAGTCTTCTCAAATGTTACAAGACCTTGACTTGACTGAATTGTTGCTCTATATTATTAAAATAATAGACTCGACGTATCATTTGTGGACTATATTAAATTATATATAAAAATATAAATTTTGATAGATAATTACAATGAAATGTATACAAAAAATAAAATATAATTATCTTGAAAAAAATATATTATGCTATAAATAATTAAAATTAAAGTGTGCGGAAAAGAATTGGAGTGTTATGTTGTGTAAACATGCAGATGACTGTACAAAAAAAATTAAAATGACAATAAATTAATAAAAATCATAAATTTACAAAATTAAGGATAATTATCAATAAATATATAAAAATTCTAAAATAATGATGATTATCAATAATTTATTGACAACTGCAAAAAATGTGTGAAAATTGTATCGTGTACCCTTTAAAAATCGTAAAGCTTGAAGGCATTAATTTTAAGCATGGAGAGCTAAAATTGTATGTTAATACCATAGACCACCAGACCTTTAGTGCAAAGTGCAACCATCAGACCTTTAGTGCAAAGTGCAACGACCCCTTTTCCTCAACCCATGAGGTATCCGTACCAACTCACCTATCTGTATGGCTATCCATCTACCCAAATTCAGTTGAAGAACTTTGTGATATGTGTCCCTCATAGTGCACCTACTCCACGTAATCCTCATGAAATAATCAAACTCAGTTATTGTGTCCAGTCCAACATAATCTTGCCCAAATAACACTCAACGGATAGCCGCCTTAAAAATATCAACTCGCACTCTTTGACCATAGTGTGGGCCAGCTGGGGCTGCTCAATTGCTTTAACCGTGGTTGGGGTAACCCTGTATATCGTGGATGCATAAGATGCACAAAACTCTCGAACAAGAGTCGGGTTGTAGGAACCTGAAGGCTGGATCATCCACCTTAGTCGGTATCTCTCGAAAGAAGCCTGTAGTTCTGGAGCTCATGTTAACCCTGTTAACTCTATCCTAACTTCTCCCACAATACTGCATCGGGTCAACCCTACTCTGTGATAAAGCTATCACTTTCATAAAGTTATTGCATAGTCTCCACATACCATCTCAGAGGAATCTCAGTTATAAGTACTTTAGAGATATGTGTTAAATCCGACTTTGGTGCAACAGGTGTGGAAGTAGTAAGCTAGTTCTTTAAGAAGTGGCCTCGGTACCCTAAGCCAATGATGATGATATCTCCTGTACGACTTGTGATGCATCAACATCCTCATCAGACTGAGGTGCAATTGAGCCTGATGTAAGCTTACTCTCAAAATTATATGCATCCTTTGACCCCTACTAAAACTAGGAGTCAGTTGTATCGTCCTTCTCACCAGACATTGTACCTAATTCGGACTTAGCCTCTTTCTTTGAACTACTGTTAGACTCATCCTCTCCCCCCTCAAAGTAGGGAGAGTGTGGTAAGGACTAGCTCAGATTCTTCATCTGGATCCCAGTCCGAATGAAGCGTGTTGGTGCAAGTTGTGGATCATCATTTGGGTCCTGTGAGGCTTGTGGTAGTGTGAACTAAGTGCCCAACTAAGCAACAACTGTTGCAGTTGTAGCCTGTCTTTGTGATCGGCTCCGAGTCTATCATAGGGCTAATAATGTGCTATCCAAACTCACAGGATACTCCCCAACAGCATCACTTCGTTCAAGAGACTCATCTCCCATCCTGGACTGAACTCCCTTCTTTTGTGCAGCTTTTGGTACCATTATACATGAAAAAGTAATTGTTAGCGCTTAAAGCACACAAATAGAAGAAAAAAATAAATTATTTGACAACCCAACCTACAGGTTGTAGGTAGTACTTACGATGGTTGTAAGTACCCTCGTAAGTACTAGACAAAGCCCTAAAGTTATGGGGTTTCAAATCAGATACCTATGTGGCCCCCTACGGGCCCATAGGTACTACTTACGAGGCTCATAACTATATACGTAAGTGCTCATTTGAGAGCAAGTCAGATTTTAACAAATATTTCATCCCACACAAATATAATTTTAATTTTTAGACTCGAATCGTACACTACAACATGTAACAAGTTAATTTCTACAGGTATTGCATATAGTGGGATTTTCTCTCATTATTTAACTTCAACTTCTATTAATTATGTGATCACATGTTTCCCAAACAAAAATCATACCACAATTTCAATTTTTTATCTAATTTAGGATCCACAAGTTTCAAGAATCATAAGACGTTAAACAATTTTAGGGCTATATCAAGCATTATCTCAAGTTTAATAATCAAGAACATGTTTTAACTAAGTTGGAGTGAAGAATTATTACCTAGATTCGAAGAGTCTTGGAAGTAGATGATAAACAATGAAAATTTAGCCCTAATTTTTTATGAACATGCATGGAAGTGATGTGATAATGAAAGGATTTATGCTTCTTCAGAGAAAAATAGAAGTGGTAGAGTTTTAGGGGGGGGGGAGTTTTGAATTTTAAAAGGTAGAGTAATGCGTTGGTTTTGGGGGTTTCAAGGGTGATGGTAGGTTGGTTTGGGTCAGAAATATATATGGGTCTGATCCAGATTTTGAAATTGGGCCCCAGAATTTTTTAACTCACTTATGGGGTCACTTATGACCCCCGTAAGTGGGTCCGTAAATAGGTCCTGCACCTTGTTTTTGTCTGGTTTATACAACCTTCGTAAGTAGGGTCATAGGTTGTACTTACGACCCCCTTAAGTGGGTTTGTAAGTACAACTTCAGAGACCCACAAAATGCTATAAATTTTTCTAACATCCATGACATCACTTACCTGTAGTAGGTTGGACCTACGACCCTCATAAGTAAGATCGTAGGTCCACTTACATGGAGTTGTCTGAGTTTTGTAATTTTTACCATGTTCTAGGTGTTTCTCCATGCTTTAA
This sequence comes from Capsicum chinense, assembly GCA_026120095.1. Lineage (NCBI taxonomy): Eukaryota > Viridiplantae > Streptophyta > Magnoliopsida > Solanales > Solanaceae > Capsicum > Capsicum chinense. The sequence continues at coordinate 178,965,812 of JAPEIP010000007.1, forward strand.
AACTACAAAACAGAAAACAAAGTAAACACTAAAAACTTGGGTTGCCTTCCAACCAACGCTTGATTTAACGTCGCTGCACGATGTGGCTATGTTAGATACTCAGAATTCACCAACAAGCCCATGGGTTGCCTCCCATGAAGTGCCTAATTTAACACACAGCACGAATTAACTTCCTTGCCAACTCATACTTCTCTGAGGCTTACATCATCACAAACCTTCAACTCATTCATACTTCTCATATAGTGCTTAACACGATGCCCGTTAACCTTGAATAGGGCATATCCATCTCATTTCAACTTAATTACACCATGGGAAAACACTTTAACCATGGTGAATGGTCTATACCACCTAGACTTCAACTTGCCAGGAAACAAGAGAAGCCGCGAATTATACAACAAGACCATATCACCAGGCTGGAATACCCTTTTCTCAATCTTTTTGTCATGGTACAACTTTGTTTTTTCCTTGTACAAAGCAGACCTCTCATAATCACAGAGCCAAAATGCATCCAACTTATTCATCTTACTCATTCTCAAGTTTGTAGCATCACTTCACTCAAAATTTAGCTTCTTTGATGCCTATAGTGCCTTGTGTATAAGTTCAACCAGCAAGTGACATGCATTATTGTACCCAAGTTGATATGGAAAGGCCTCTATGTGGGTTTTAAAAGATGTCTGGTAAACCCAAAATGCATCGTCTAACTTTCTTAACTAATCAGTCTGATTGACATTCACAGTCTTTGCCAAAATGGTCTTAATTTGGGAGAAGTCCTTGATGAACTGCTTATTGAACCTTGCATGACCCAAGAAACTCCGAATACCTTTGACTAAAATAGGTGGATGCAATTATTTAATCGACTCAATTTTAGCCTTGTCAACCTCTATACCCTTCTTTGAAATGTTATGTCTTAAAACTATTCCCTCTTTCACCATGAAGTGACAGTTTTCCTAATTCAATTCCTAGTTTCACTTCTCACATCTCTAAAATGCATTAGCTAAATGGGCCACACAGTCATCAAAAGAATCACTAATAATTGATAAATCATCAAAAAATACATCTATAGTATCCTCCACCATATTAGAATGGATAGATATCATACAATGCTAAAAGGTGTCGAGATTATTACAAAACCCGAAAGGCAACTTTTTAGATGCGAACGTACCATATGGACATGTGAAAGTGGTTTTCTCTTAGTCTTTGAGGTCAATAGGAATCTGATTATATCCCAAATAACCATCAAGAAAATAACACCATCCTCTACATGCAAGATGATCTAACATCTGATCCATGAATGGCATAGGGAAATGATCCTTCTACGTCCAAGTATTCAACTTTCATTAATCCAAACAAACTCTCCATCTTATAACAAGTCTCATAGGCACTAACTCATTCTTTTTATTTGCAACTACAGTGATCCCTCCCTTCTTAAGCACACACTAAATTGGGATTACCCACTTGCTATCAGTAATAGGATAGACCACACATACATCTAACTACTTGATGATCTCCTTCTTTACCACCTCTTGCATAAGTGGATTCAAACAATGTTGATGCTCAGTACTACGCAAACACTCTGATTCCAGCTAAATTTTATGAGTATAAATTTTGGGTAGAATCTCGATAATATTCACAATGGTCCAACCAATGGTTGTTTAAACCTCTGCAATACCGAGATTAAGGCCTAATTTGCGTATCAACAAAATCAACAACAATGATAACTGAAAAGGTATTGTTGGCCCCTAAAAATGCATAATACAAGTGAAAAAGAAGGGCTTTCAATTCCAACATCGATGGCTCCTCAATAAATGGATGAGCTGATGGATTCACTCTATTTTACAAGTCAAAATACAACTTATTTGGTGCATTAGTATAAGATCCTCTACTAATAAGATTGTTCACCATCTTATCGTACTCATCAATATTGTCATTGTTAAAGTTCATGATCACCACTGCTAATGCCTCTAACCAAGTCTCTCCTCAATGGGCACACTCACTATATCATCCTCAACAATGTCTATCATAGACACCACACACATATCTTTCAATTGTCATATCGACTGCCCCACATTAAAAGTCATCACTGTGCTGGAAATTTATATATCTCATCTCTATATCAACCAAAGCCATACTCATGACTAGGAAAGGTCTTCCCAAGATAATGAGGACATCAAAATCTACCTCACAGTCAAAAATCACAAAATCAGCTGGGAATAGGAATATGAAGGAAGCTACTTTTACCAAAACATCACAGAAAATACCAACCAATGTCTTCATAGTTTAGTCAGCCATTAATAATCTCATCGCCTCGACTTAGGTGACCGCAACCCCAACTATTTGTACACAACTAGCGACATCAGATTAATATTAGCTCCCAAGTTATTTAACACTCGTGCTAAATTCAAGGACCCAGTAGCATAAGGAATAGTGAAAGCTTTGAAGTACTCCTTCTTCTCAACTAAAGATCGGAAAGTAATAGTAATAAAATGGTGCATATTATCAGTGGGATTAAAACTCAACATCCCTTTCATCATGACTAAATCCTTCATGAACTTTACATGATCAGGCATTTGTTCCAACGCTTATACAAGAGGAATATTCATAAATAATTTTTTCAACATTGACATAAATTTTTCATATTTCCTTTCCTCCTCCTTCTTCTTCAACCTTTGACAAAAAGAAGGAGGTCTTGCAATAGTCTTCAAAACTAGTTCGACCTTCCCCTTTTCTTATCTGCCTCAACTTGTTTTTCAACACCTGTCAATTTTTGTGATGTCTCAACATTAGTCACCAACTTTTTAGTTTTATCTTTGGGTGCATCATCAAGATCAATAGTATCATTTATTACCTCATCAACTACCGATATAGGAGAATCAATAGTAGTCTTACCACTTTGAGTGGTGATAGCTAAACAGTGACTTCTATATTTTAGATTCTGGACGATGTTGCTCGAAAGAGTGCCCGATTAGTACTGATTCAGATTTGCCGACATCTGGCCAAATTGGTGTTCTAGTTTCTTAATAGTAGTAGCATGTAATTTAACTTACTGGATCAGTCCTGAAATATCTAACTTAATCTCCTTAAGGTATCTCTCTTGATAATTTGAACCCTTAACCAATTTTTCAAGCAATGCATCTATCCTTGAATCAGCATCACGGTTCCCTGGTGGAATATATGCACCATTTTCTCCTTATAATTATCTTTTTATCTTTAATCACCATCTCTCTCTATGCTCTGATCCATATACCTGTTCTTATAATAGTTTTAAACTTTATTCCCTTGCCTTGAGTTTAAAGAGTCTTTATTAGACCCTTGGACCTTGGCTCAAAAACCTGTCATATCACTATCTAAGTACTTAGCCTCCTCTCTAGAGCTAGACTCATCATGTAGAACCGACTTACCTCGTGTGCCCATTGTATTTTACCTTGTTTGAATTTATAATTGCAAACTTCTAGGTAAGCATCCCGATCTTCATCCTCTGTTGTGCTACCTCTTGAGTCACGGTATCATCTAGGGCGTTTTTCTCACTGGAAGAACCAACAGCATAAGTATCAACTCCTCTATGTTTCTCTCGAGTATTCCACACTCTATTGGTATTAGTGACTCGGTTTAAGTTTTTTACAACTAACTCCCAACAAAGCCTCATAAAATTCCCACCAGTAAAAGTATCAACAATAACTCTAGTATTTACATTCAGGGCTCTATAGAATATCTCAAGCAAATTTCTCCCTGAAATTCTATGATTGGGCATCATCATCAATATCTTCTTGAACCTCAATCATGCAATGCCTCTAAATGAAATTTCCTAAAATTATAAATCTCATCCTTTAACTTCAACATTTTTGAAGACGAGAAAAATTAGTCCAAGAATTATTTTTGCAACTTATTCGAAGTGGTAATAGACCTATGAGGTAATTCTTTTAACCATAACTTCGTTTCACTGGTAAGAGAGAATGGGAGCAACCTGAGTCTTAAAGCTTTCTGACTTACCCAAGGTAAATTATACGGTGTAAATTCCAATGAAGTTCATGATATGCATGTTTGCATCATCAGTTGGAAGACCATCAAACATATCCTTTAGATTAACCAACTAAATCATAACACTCGTAATGTCAAACTTCACTCCTTGGAGCAACTCAGGAAAAATGATAGCTCCTGTCTCGATAGGCTTAACATACCACAAGTCTTCTTCTGAATTATCAAAAACTAGTAAATATTAATAAGCTGGGGGTTGTTCAGCTCTTTCTCGTCTAACTCTATCTCTGTCGAGTGATGCTCGATGCTTTTCTTCCTGTCTCACTCTTTCCTCTTGAGTTGCATAATGAGAATCTTCTTGCCTCGTATTCTCTTCAGCTAATAATTGAGCAGTGGTCTACGCAGCTGTCTCTAGAACACTATGTGGAGGTTGCGGATTCAAGAGATTAAGGTTATCCAGAACCCCATACTTATGCTCTTCCATCTTACCATTTATTATAAGGTCCTCTCCATCTCAATATTAAGTGGGATCAAAGGATTTCCTTGACTCTGAGTACTGGGTATACACCAATGTACGCCCTAAGGACAATAAAAAATAAAAACCAACAACCTTAATCAATCTGTAACTGTATTCCCTGGCAACGATACCAATATTTGATGTCGCCTAAAATTACACCTCCTAGAAATTATAACGTGGTCTCTGTCAAATAAAGAACCCAACAAAGGTTGGAGTCTAACCCATAGGAAATAGGATGAATCTTTATCACAAACTTGTTGATGTAGTCAGAAAATATAGAAAGTAAATAGAAAGATTTTGTAGTAACAGTAAGAGTAGTAGAAAATTGTGAACACTTTAAGTTGAAAACAATATGAGAAGAATTCTAGGACTATGTTTCCCTGACTTCCTAACTCCGCAGACTTTTATGATTTGTCAAACTATCTCAAAGCCTTGCATGCAAAATCTAACAAGTTAGGTATCACCAACCAACTCTCGACACCCTTTGGTGAATTTCACTCATCTCTTTTTGAGTCTCAAAGTGTCTTTTTACTGACCCTTGTCCTAGATCCTCGATTAACTATTTATTTTTGGGTCTCAAGTTAATTAGATGAAGATCGATAGCTTCAAATTACCATTTTGATCTTTTTTTTCCTAATATTAACCTCTCTATCGAGTTAGTATCGAATACAGGCATAATCATAACGTCTACATTCTGTAAAATAGCAATCAAGCTAAAGAAAATCATAATACATACAAGAACATCAATCAAGAAAGACTTTGCACTTTCTCTACTTCGTTATTCCATCTGGGTTCCCACAATCCTAGTTAAGATGTTTAGCTGCTTAATAGAAAGCATATGAATAATCTTACAATAAATTAAGAGTGAAAACTAGAATTTCAAATTGACCTCAAATTAATCTCAAACTACAAAAGCCAAGAACAGGAATTTCAAGAACAAAATTGTATCTTAGAACTCAATATATTATTATAGATATAAAAAGCGTGTAGACTAATAGCAATACATCGGTGAGGTATTTATAGAATACATCAAAATCTTAAAAATTCTAACCAAAATGAAAGAAAAAAACTAAGTCGGCATATGCCTACAAACCCACTTAGAAAACTAAGTCGGCATCTGCCTACAAACCCACTTACGGGACGTAGGTACTACCTACAGACCCTAGGTAGGTTCGTAGGTATCAGAGGAAAATTCTAGCTTAAGATCATGCAGCTACAAAGATCGTAGGTTCCACTTATGCCCTGTGGGTAGCCTTCGTAAGTCTCAAATAAAAACTCCAAATTTCAAAACATTCTTCTGTCACCTACGATTCCACTTATGAGGGGCGCGAATCCCACTTACGACCCGTAAGTAACTCCTCTACAACACTTCAACTCTTTTTTCCTCTTTTGCTCCTAATCCTGTTATTCTGCAAAACAAACAGGAAAACATATCACATCTAACAAAAATAACCTAAGTACTTGCATAATTTTTGGTTTTAAATATCAAAAATGCCATGAAATCATGGTACATCAGGTTCCGAATAAGTTTGAGGATCTCTTTGAAATTTTGAATATTTTAGACATTATTTTAGTAGGTGGTTAATGGTCCAGATTCATATTTTCTTAATTCTTGAAACCGATACAGAAGAATAAATTTAAGTGGGAGGGGTTTACCATATTTATTAATAATAAGATATGAAAAATTTAAACAAAAGAGGGGTACAAAAAGAGCAGATGTTTACCTTTTTTTCACATCGCAACTTTTGAAGGAGATAACAATTTTAATGTTAGAAACTTTGAAAGTATATAGTCTTAATTATATTTATAATATTATAGGGGTGAGTTTAAAGTTGGCAGTAGCCAATTCCCACAATTGAGCATTTTGTGTTGTTAGTAATGCTTTAAATTTAATGGCACAATCATAACCTAATAATGTAATGGTGATTCAATCATGGGGTAATAATGATAGATTAGATCATAATGGTAGAATAGGTGTTGAGTCAATGATTTCACATGGTTAGGTGAATTTGTTACTTTGTAGTTACTGTTTCATGTTTAGCCTTGGAGTTTTGGAAATTCCCATGCGATTGTTGATCAACTATTTATTTTTGATATATTTTGGTTTTAGGTCAAAGATTTTCTTAGAGTAAGAGCTTTTGAATTGGCGATTATGTATTTGAACAGATATTGATTGTTTGGAAGCTTTACGAAAGGAAAAGTTCATATTTTGATGATTGAGCTTCGGTTTGAAGAAAGTTGAGACTTACGTAGACTCATTTTTGAAGTGTTTATGAGTTAATTATGTGTCATGAGAGTAATGGAAAATGGAGATCCCGTGTAGGTAAAGTGGAGAGCATCTATACGGGTACCGATGTTATTTTACGAGTTAAAAATTAATTATTGTCTATTTTACACGTTTTTCCCTATTTGCTAGCATGATTGGACAAATTTACTATTGTAAATAAATTATTGAAAATGTTAGCTAATGAGGATACTCCCACTTAATAAGTTTAGTTAATTATGGAATAGCCATTTATCTGACAAAATACATGAAATGTTTTGCTTATTTTTTATTGTTGATTTAGTAATGAAGTTGCATGCCTGCACATCATGCATTGTATTTCATATGGGATCGAAGTGCATGCTTGCACATTATTATCTATTATTGGGGTCAGAGTGCATGCCTGTACTTTAATATCTGTTATTGGGGTTGGAGTGCACGTCTGCACAATATATTTATTAGAATCAGAGCACTTCTGCACAGTACATGGATCTTGTGAGTCCCCCATATGTCCTGACCTTGAAGCCATAACTTGGTAGGTGTGTATACGACATATGCATTGTATTACATTCATTCTTTTCTTGTTCAAATTGAGTAAGGTTTATTTGTTGATTTTGTACTATTTATTGAGTACTTGTATATCTATTACTTAAATTCACTGTATTGAGAATTTCTTGGACTATATTATGATATCCTTATAACTGCTAGACTTGATTATTATATTGGATTAGGGTGGCTTTTTCAAATGCAAGTTGTATGGTTGTTTTAGGGGGTTGATGTGGTATTACTAGTCACCACTTTGAATTACAGTCGGTCAATAATGTGTGCTGAGTAAACATACTTCTGTACTCATCCTTTATTTTTCTGCACCTTATGTGCAGGTACGATCCGATAATCTTTGGGCATTGATTCCTATGGTGTCCCTGTATTAGAATCTTTGGAGATTTGAGGTAGTTGCTATTGATTTAAGAGATTATTGAAATCTACTCCACCCTTATCTTTATGCATTTTTCGCATTTTGAGATACTCATACTTTTTTTTTAATTTCTGTATTTAAGGCTTATTAGTGACTACCATATTTAAGATTATCTATATTTCACTATTTTACCCTGTTGATTTGCATTGGAGATTACTCAGATTTTACTATGCTCTTATTTCTTTCTGCTTTTATACTTTTGAGAAATTGTGTTCGGATTGGGGTTTTAGGCTTATCAGTCATAATGAGAATGGCAAGTGTCATCATGAATCCAGTTTTGAGTCGTGATATCTTTAAAATCAATCTGATTTCAAATCATGTCCTAACATATCCTAAGAGGGAAATAAAAGATATCTAATATTTTGTTAAAGTAAGATAAGAAAAACTAAATCTATCTCATTACTCGGCATATAATGATTTTCTTCTTCAGACTCAGTTAACGTAATGGCTCAAGATTCATATTAATTTTGTTAGAATGCTATCATTATAGGCTTCTTAGTAGATACATAAAGTCAAATAGGATATATAATTTAGTGTGTGACAGTTAAAAATAAATAAACAATACATTTTACAATATAATTAATAAATAATTTATGCGATTCAGCTAATCAGCTAGGTTACAGATTGAGGGTGTTGTTTATTTGTGTTGAACAATTAATACATATTTATCTATTTTTTTTTAAAAATAGTGAACTTTATTATTTTGAATTCTTAGAGAAATTTCCAAACTAATTTGAAAGCAAACAGAATCGCCACTTAATTTTTATACAAGAAATTTAAAAAGCTCAAAGGGATACTAAGAGATTAAAAATATAAATAAATTTTTAAAAACAAAAATGTTATAAAATAATATTTATGTGGATGTTCATAACTCCTACAAAGTTACTACCACCAATTCTTCTCCATGGTGAATAGTCACTCATCCACTACTCCATACATCATTATGAGTATGACTCTCACACCCCTTAAACTCCCCTCTGATCTTTTTATTTAATATTATGATTAATCTTTTGTAATGCCTCTTTAAAGACTACAAAATAGAAGCATAAGGATTCATATTGGATACGTTTGAAAGATTTGATATTTGAATGAATAAGAAAACTCTTTTTTTATTATTCTTACTCTCTACTTTTTAGTTCATGTTGTTACTCTTTTAACCTAGTGTTTAAAATAGAAACAAGGTAAGAGTTGAAGTAATATTTTTAAGAAAGTTTTTATGGCACTTATGAACATCCACCTAAGTAGTTGACCAAAAATTTTGACTAACTTTATTGGCTAACTCTTAGAAAGTGATTTATTATTAATAAATATTTAGATGAATTTTTGAAATGATGCAGCTTGCTTAAGAATTCATTTTTTACTATCATTAAGGAATTAATAATGTAAGAAACCTCTTGATTTTTGTTTGAGAATTATTTAGGATGAAAGAGAAGTTCCCTTGACACTTTAAAAGAAAAGCAGTTTTTTGATAATGTGTATTACTATTTACCAAGTAAAGCTATGCAAAACAAATTATAATTACTCATAGATAGAGCAATCTGGCCTATAATCTTCTCATGCCATCAAAGATTATCTATACAATAACATCACTTAAGGATAGAAATTCAGAGTCTATAGTTTCATAACTATCTTCCTCATCATGGGCCCCCAAATGACCACCTTTTGTATAATATGTTGCACCATGACTCATTCCTCCCTTTAACCTTTGTTGGTGCACTCATGCATTTTTTTCTAACTATACATGATAGATTTTTCCTACTACACATAAATGATAAAGTGTAGCTTGTACAATTGTACCATTAGCATGTGTCAGAGTACACTATTTTTCCTCCGGACAAATCCGAGCAATACGTTGAAGTCCTTTCCACTATAGAATCTTGTTCCAAATCCTACTTGAGTAGACCCATTCAAAGAAAAGATGATCATGGCTTTCATCATGCATGTTGACCATAAAGAGTACATGTAGCAGATATAATTTCACCCCTACTGCATTAATCTATCTCCAGTGAGAAGCCTTTTTATTAGCGCAAACTGTAGGATAAATATCCACTTTGGACAACCTTGATTGTTCGACGTTAACTTTCTCCATGTTAATTTAGGATAGTCCCATCCTATCAACATATACTTCTTAATAGAGAATATATTTTGCCTCATGATTAGTTGTTTTGTCCATCCATTACTCTCTAGGTGCTTTTTGCAACAAGTACCATAGCAACCATCCATGCAGCTTGATTGTAGTCAGTTTTCCATATAGTACCTGACTTTATGTAGTACTTACGCATCCAATGAATTCAAAATTTCTCCTTTTTTGTGCATAGGTTTCACAATAACTTGCATGTGAAATCCTTGTTTCATCTCTGAATATCAAGTAAGTTCAACCCACCTGCAACTCTAGGCATACATAATCATTTCCATGTAACTTGTGTCTTCTTGGATAGCTCAGTACTGTCAATCCATAAATATTTAGCCAAAGGCATCGATAGACACTCAAACTTATTGCCAAAATTCACTTAGACACCTAAACTAAGGTTTGTTCCTATCAGACCCTTAAACCCCCCACATTTTGTTCCAATTGGGCCTTTTTTGCCTATGTGGCACTGCGCGTGCAGTGCCATTATGGGAGGCGCGTGAGGACCATTGTTTTTACTAATTTACAAATAAAAAGATGTCAAATGGCATTGAGGACCCCAAAAATTTTTTAATAGCAAAAAAAAAAAAAAAAATTTAAACACTAAAGGCCCTTTTTAATAAAACAAAAAGCATTAGGGGGTCCCAATGTTTTTTTATAATAAAACAATACGAAGGGGATTGGGGTAGGTGGGGGAGTTTTGTTTTAATTTTTTAAAAAATTTTATAATTTCTTTTTAATAATTAATTTTTTATTTTTTAAATAATTTTATAATTTCATTTTTATAA
>JAPEIP010000007.1:178977636-178993523 GCA_026120095.1 Capsicum chinense
GGGGTATGAAATAATTTTTAAAAATAAATAAATATTAATTTAAAAACAATATATAAATTATATATTAAATTAACATGTGGCAGCTTATAATTGGTCAAAAAATTCAAATTTGATCCCTTTCACGCGCCTGTGGAGCGTGTGTACATGCAGGGGTCAAAATGGTGTGTTTGCAATTAAATAAAGAAGAATCGTGGGGTAATAGGTCAAAGTTAAAGTTTAAGTGTCTTTTTGCAAATTTCGGACAAGATCAGGGGGTAATTATGTATTTACTCTTATATGAATTAGTTTCTTTGGTAACAAGAAATATAAGCGAAGAGATTTGAATGGCAAAGATGATTCTTTTAATGAGTTGAACTCTGCCAAGGTAAGAAATAAACTTGGCAGTCCAATTAGCAATCCTCTCTAGCATTTTCGCAAGAAGCGATTGACACTTAATTATAGTCAGTTTCTTAGAGCTCAATGAAACTCCTAGATATTTAAAGGGTAGAACACCCTACGTGAAACCTAAGATGCCAAAAATATGATCCGGTTCATAGGTGGCCATCCCCACCAAAATAAATACAACTTTTGTTATTATTATCTTGTAAGCCCGAGGCCCTGGAAACTTAAAAAAATACATCTTGTCAGCAATGTAATAGAGCTCACATCACCCCTATTAAACAATAACAAATCATCTCCAAACCTTAATTGTACAATATTGATTTCTCACACTTAGGGTGAAAGTTAAAGTTTGGTATTATATTCTTCATAGTTTTCTGAGTATTCGTGTAAAATATTCCCTCACCAACACAAGCAAATAAGGAGAAATAGAATCTCCTTGCCCTAGTCCTCTCATGGCAGGAAAGTGCTGAGAAGGTTAGCCATTGACAAGAATAGAATAAGACATTATAGTCACACACTTCATTATCCATCCCACAATTTTTTCAGGAAAATTCATTTCCTTTAGAACTTATTATAGAAACACCCACTCCACCAAATCATACACTTTTCATGTCGATTTTAAGCATGCGTCTAGGAAATATTAACTTGCTTCCTGAAGGGTTGGGGTGGGACGCTCCTAAACTCAGGAAACTGTTCCCTGATGTACTTACACAACAAGAACTAGGAGATGTATGTAATGTAAAAAGTGCAGGAATATAGTAAAGGGCACAAGGTTTGTACGTGGAAACTCCTTGCTCAAGGGAGAAAAACTACGACTTGGCTCTAGAATTTCTGAGCTCCACTATACTCAAGCAACTTCTTGAATACATACTCCAAGGATTAAACTCCTAATCCTTTATGCCTAGAAATAACTCTATTACAAGGAAACTCAAGCAGTAACTCTACTGCTTTTCACCCAGCTAACTCTAACTGGCAGCACAAGCTAACTATAGCTTAAACAATCACCTAACTCTAGATGATTACATAGAGATGGCTACACCACAACACGTCAACACCTACTGCAATCATAAGCAACTGTAGGCAAACTTTTAAGAAAAAAGTTACAAATATCCAATTACAACAAGGAAATAAAGATACAACTCGATAACCAATAGGTTCCTCGTTGCAATTGCAGTCCTTGAATCACCACTTCTAAAGGATATTTAATTGTAAGTATATGGAAGTGTTTTTTATTCTTGTTGAGGAAGATGAACAATATATGTTAGGACCCAAGAAAACCTAGGAGAGATCCCATTGGTCGAGGAAAAAAGGTGGCAGGCAGCTTTTCACCAATTTTTATACTTTGTGTAAGCTGGACTGTTGACTATGACAACGAAAGGTGAGACCAAATTGTTTCCTAATGAGTAGTAGTTTTTGGTATCACAAAAACTCTAGGGAACAGGTCCCAAACTATGAATTTGTCAATAATCAAAATTAAGGACTTTTTAATTTCCTCTTTTTTATGATGACAAACCCATATTAGCAATCAGCATACTCAGCATCTTCAATAATTTCCACTCAATACAGTCTACACCTTAGTAACACAATATAGTCTATAAGGCCACATGCCAAACCAGTTTGCCCAACCAATTCCCTCTATCATCGATACCTATAAGAGTGTAAGCATCTTACACCTTGTTCCCCCTATTAATAAGCATTAGGTTCCCCCTGAGTGAGAGAACCCCATCTTCATCAGTACAACCCTAAAATTATGATTTCTTCCCAGTTGCATGAACACCTCAATCCACACCTGCTAGACTAAAGACTACATATCTACACATACAGGCTACACACATTAATTTCCCATGTTGGCATCATCAAAGAGGGTAAGCAGTAAATCAAACATAAATAAGTCATATATGTTAATTCATAGCCATTGAGGCAATACTTACACGAGCAAAATATACCAAACAGTAAAAGAGAGGTGATAGCACAAGTAAAAATGTCATGCGTTTATCCATTAGTCAGGCAAATCACCAAACAATCAGTACAAGATGTTATTCAAAAACAAGAACCAAAAAAATAAAAAACAACTGTGTCTATCACTCGGTAAAGACCATAACAAGAGCAAAAGAGAAATGGGTTCCATAAGGCTTATGAGACGGATAGGAGGGGGAAATAGTAAGGACCATAATTGAAAAGGAATTAGGAAGAAGTGCCAGTCGCTCGATCCAGCTGCTTAAGAAGTAAGTTTGTTCTTTCATTTTCTACAGCATAAGCTTTGAGAATTTGATGATTCAGATCTTTATTTTTCGTATTCAAGGCTTTAACTTAAGCTTCTAACTTCCTTACCCTCTAATGTAGGGCCATATTTTTTGGTTTGAACTCTCTACTAGAATTGACTCTCTCTTTTCCTTGTGAACCTGATTATGTCCTTAAGGCAACAATCTCAGTATCCTTCTAAGCTAATTTGGTTGTCAGAACAGCGGCCTCTTCTCTCAGTCCCTTTTGCACCTCAATCATCCCAGACATAAAGGACTTAGGTTTCTCACTTCCTCTCTTGAGGATACAGTTATTTTTTTTCAGGGTGGTAAGGTTGAATATCTTCTTTACTGTTCCTATTATTCCCTTGCCACACTCAACTGAGAAGTAGCAAAACACTCTATTCAGCCAAAAACCATAAGGTAAAACATGATTACCATTAGTTGCAAACATGACTGTACTAAAATACTCAATGACAATCGCAGAGAGGTTCATGTTCTAATATTTGGACAGTATTTTCATGAGATAAAGATCAGGGCATATCACAGTACCCCTCCTTTCAGATCTAGAAAGTAGGTCCTTGTGTACTAATTCAAACAACAACTGATATTTCCTCCTTTAGAACCTTTTTGTTAATAGAATTATTGTTTAAGTCATCAAGATCACTACACATTTCCAAGAACCATGCAGACCCCTCTCCTAATCTAATGGTCTAAATTCTTATTGTTGGAGCCCTAAGGATCTCTAAGAGGGTATCTTCACCCAATCCCATATCTACCTTATTAACTTATGACGTTACATACAGACCATCATCAATGATTTACAAGTTATGGTAGAACATTCTTACCTCTTTCTCATGCAGCTGGGGCATAAGTGACTCAAAAAGTGATCCCAACTCTAAAACTTTACCTAGTTAAGTACTTCCCTCATGTCGAACATGTAAGCAACTATTGGATCAAAAACAATTCCTCTTAAGACTTCTTGAGTCTTTTGTCTAGCTTCTCGAGATAAAAACCCATCTCTGAGGATGATGTAGCTTTTTATGATGAACCGATTCCCTTCATAGTGGACTCAGAAACATTTGAGGTTCTCACAAATTTGAAACTAGGATCAGATTATTTATTCTTAATATTGACTGACCTTCTCCTCTTACTGATGACACTGGGCGCTATCCTTCGTACCAGCAAACCTTTTCCATTTCTTTGTGAGAAAATCCTTACTTTCTTCGCATTTTCTTGCACAGGAGCAGTATGTCTTTTAACATCAGAGTCATGGGACTTATTCTTAAAGACGCTTATGTCTTTAAACATTCTCTTAATCTCACTATCTGTATCGTCAGTACCTAGTTCAACTATATTAATTCCATCATTTTGGGGCATTCTTCTTTCTTACGTGCTCCCTTTTCTTCTCTCCTATATTTTCTTTATTATGTTCCAGGTACTTGACCTTGTCCCAAGGGTCGAGTAAATAAATCTTTTCTTTGGTGTTCTCCAGGACAAGTGTTCATTATCCTTAACATCATTACATCATAAATTGGTGTTGCTGTAACTTTCCAACCTCCGCCTTCACCCTAGCCAGTTCTGACCTAAGCAGTGCCATCTCTGGGTTTGACCTCTCCTTCGATCATGCATTAAAGCGGTTCTCTAATTCATCAATCCTGCCCGACAAAGCCTTTTAAGGTTCAAGTGCAGCCTTAACTCTTTTGTCAACTACAACTGCGAATTGCTTGGCAAAGAGTTTAAGCTGATCCTCGCACGACTTGGACTCTTTGCTACTCTCTTGAAATTCATCAGAGTGAAGGCAAATTTTGTTGTAGGCATAGCAGTTGGCGGATTTATTTCAGTTCTAGGAACTGATGATTCTACCACTATTACAGATATTGGAGGTACAACTTCAAAATCTGAGATCTCTACATTAGGGACTGAATTAGTACCTTTAATCGGTGGATCAGTGGGAATCTTTGCGCCTCTGTCAAACATTAGCCTCGGCTGATTTTTCTAATTTCTGATAGGATTATGCGTCTTCTTGGTAAGGAGTTCTTCTTCTAGCCCCACCCATAATTTTTGGCATATTTGCTGCCCTGCACAACCTTGTAATTAAATAAGGGAAGGGATATGTTGTATCAGACCTCGAGACATGAATTTTTATCTCTTCGACAATAATCTCTCCAAAATTTAATTCAAGGTTAGCAACAAAATTTGCAACTAATATTGCTCTGTCATCTCCAAAGATATTATCACTATCTGTGGGCATCAACCACGTATGTACAATACCCCACCAAAATCTTTCCTCTGAAGTCAGAGAGGCCTTGAAGATCTTTTCACTCAGATTTGTTAGCCATTTCGGTTCTCCATCGATTATGAGTGTGGCTAACCAATTTTGCTGATTTTCTCGATGCTTCAACCAGGCATATAAAGTAGATGAAGTGACTTGAAGAGTAAAGTTCGGTCCATGAAGGAACCTATTGATTGTTGCTTCAAAAACATCCACCATTATGCCCCGCACTAAAACTTTATCAAACAAAGGTTGGTCAGTTGCTTTTTCTCCTTCTCTGCACATGTTTTCCAAGCGAGCTTGGTAGTTTGCATAGAACTCCCTTACTAGTGTAGGGAAAAATGAATTTCCTCCCTGTGTAGTCCATCCCAAATCATACCCATGAAATTTTTGCTCTAATTATGGGTATCTGCTCAACCCCTTAGTGATGATTCTCTTCTCCTCAAAGATTGGCCTCTTGATAGCTCTTCTTTTGGTTCTACGAAGCCCATTAAAAAAGATTTTTTGAGCTTTAGAAATTTGTCATCTAGTGCCATCTTGAAATTCAGGATTCTTGTATTTGACCATAGTTCCCCAAATCGGAGAGTCTTCGTCATTCTGTGGCTCAGCAGAAGGGGACTCAGTTGATGGTCCCTTGGATTCAGGCTGCCCAGACTCATGTTCCTCAGACTCAGGCTGATCTGAATTATGCTCTTCAGATGCAGCATGTTCAGACTCTTGTTGCTCAGAGGCCAACTACTTAAAAATTGTATGCTCGGATGTTGTAGGCTCGGTATCACTTTCTTCACTCTCCTCTACCTCAACTGGTGGGGGTGGTGGGGTCTTTTTAGATTTCTTTTGCTTCCTAAGAAGAGGCTCTTCCTCTTCATAATCAGACTCTTTATTAAAGAGTCTCCGAGATATACTTTCCTTGGTCACTTTCATTGTGGATTTTGAGTTTTTTTCTTTGGGTGCCATTTCAAAACATGTAGCAAGAGAAAAACTGTTAGTTGACCCTTAAGAGTACAAACACAAACACATCAATCATTGAAATTTCACACCCCTTGAAAGGGTTTAATAATGCTTCAGGTCCCAGGTGTGACGGCATTTCTTGACAAGCCGTCATAATTGTGATAGCTTATCACAAATGTCGTTAGCCGTAAATAGAACCCATGAGATTTTATCAACTTTTGACGACATTTCTATCGCAACACGACTTGGTTATCTTGACTACTCAGACTTCGTCAAGACAACCTGTTGATACTCCTTTACTATCTTTTAGAATACGTCCATAATTGAGAAAACACTCATCTCCTTTATCAATGTCATTGATGAGTGTATTCTGAATCTTTCTTTCTTGTCGTTGAGCCGGAACTTCAGCTCATTCAGCTCCATGTCTACGATCGTTGTCCCAGTTGCAAGGAATGGTCTACCCAAAATGATGGGCCCTTCGAAGTCCACCTCACAGTCCAGGACTACAAAATCAGTAGGCAGAATGAAGTCGGTCACCTTTACCAATACATCATGTAATATATCTACTGGCCGCTTTACAGACCTATCTGTCATCACCAATCGTATGTTCATCGGGGTAGGATCCCCCAAACCGAGTTTCTTATACACAACGAGTAGTATTAGATTTATACTGGCTCCCAAATCGCATAATGCTTTGTGAAATTTAGGGACCCAATAGTACACGGGATGGTAAACCTCCCGAATCTGCCTTTTTTTGCACTAAAGACCTTGCAGAGATAGTACCACAATAAGGAAGATTGTCCTTCGGCTCATGGCTAACTTTCTGTTTCTTAGTCACAAGGTCTTTCATGAACTTCGTGTATCCTGAAATTTGCTCAAGTGCCTCAACCAAAGGAACATTTATTGTCAATTGCTTGAGTACTGCCATGAATTTACTGAATTTTGCATCATCAGTTTTCTTCTTCAACCGCTGAGGTAAGAGAGATGGGGGTCATGGGATAATTTTCAGCACTACCTCCTTCTCTTTCTCTTTACCTTTTTCCTGAACATCATTAGAATTATCCAGCTTCTTAGACTCTACTAGACCTCCTTCTTCCGGTTCATCAACAACTATCTCATCAACAACAGGTTTTCCCACAGAAGAGCCAGGTAATATCTTACCTCTTCTAGTGGTAATATCCATGCATGAGCCATCATTTCGTAGATTCTAGGCTGTATCATTTGGTAATGTTCTGCTCTTCCTCTGGTTGAATACTGCGGAGAGCTGGCTCATCTGCTGCTCCAACTATTTGATTACGATGACGTGTGAGTGCACCAACTGACTGATGGATGTCAGATCGGTCTTTATGGTGGTCATACCAGAGTTGGTAGCCTCCACTCCCTTTAATAACTTAGTCGTTATGTCCTCCATGGATATCTTTTCAGATCTTGTTGAAGCAGTCTCATGATTTCCAGGAGGAACATATAGCCCACTCCTGTCATTGTTATTTCTTCAATTTCCCTATTCCTTATCTTTATAACTAGGCTTATCATAAAAGTTCTGACCTTTATTTCCTTGGTTATTGCCTCGGAAACCCCCTGATTATTAACATAGTTAGCATCTTCTTCTGCATCAGACTCAATCCTATCCTGAGATCCCATAGCTTTCACCTTCTCAACCTTATCTGATAGCAAGTGCTTGGTTAGCAAGTACATCTGTGTTTTCAGGTGAACCATGTCTTGGTCACGCACCTCCTCTCTTCTACGTTGTTCCATATTAATACCTACAGAAACAGTGAGGCTAGCCACTACAGAGTCTCTAGTATGCCATGTCCGACTCTATTTGGTCATTCTGTCCAGCATCTCTGAAGCCTCTAGTAATGTAAGATCAACAAACGAACCACCAGCAGCATTGTTTACAATTGGATTTGTAACAGAGTTAAGAGCCCTACATAAAGTCTCCATCAAATGTATGTTCGTCATGTTGTGGTTTGAACATTGTATCAGCTTCTTCTTGAATCTTTCCCAGGTTTCATGCAAGGCTTCAGTCGGGAGCTGCCTAAAGTAGTTGATCTCGTCCCTCAACTGTACCCTCCTAGAAGGCAGAAAGAACCTTTCTAGGAAAGCTCCTTTCAATTACCTTCAATTGGTTATAAAATTGGGTGTCAGCTCATTTAGCCACAAAGTTGCCTCCCCGGACAGAGACAACGGAAACAATCTCAACCGGATAGTATTTTGGCCCACTCCTGGGTTATCAAAAGATTTACAGATGGTGACAAAATTCACTAAATGCAGGTTTGGGTCATCCCCAGGAAGGCCACCAAACAACCCCTTCAGATTGAGGAGTTGGATCATAGTACTCGTAATGTTGAACTTGGCCCCAGGTGCCAATGGTGGAGAAATGATTGCACCCATTGCACCCGTTGCACCTGCTCCATCCATTCCATCATCATCATTATTGAGATCATACTGGACCAGTTGGTACTCTTGTCTTTCTCAGAATGGACGGTTTCTATTAATTTTATGACTTACTGGCGTAGCTATCTGCTCTGCATGCCTTGGGTTACCAGGATTCAGCAACTCCTCATCTCCCACTTTGTCCTCAGGGTTTAGATGACGTGCTTGTTGCCCAATATTTTACACGTTCACCTGAGCTAGAACTAAGGCTGCCAGTCTGTCAACCTCTTGCTGTTCTACCATTCTTCCAATTCATTGCGGTTCTAGATTAAGTTGTAATAATGGTTCTCCGAAACTTTTGGTTCTTAGCATACACTATAAAGATCCTGCAAATAAAAAAAAAACAAATAAATGTAAAACTAGGAAACTTAACTAATAGTCAATTTGCACACACAAACTTCAGCTTACAACCGTATTCCCCAGCAACGGCACCATTTTTTATAACGCTCAAACTACAACTCTCAATTAGAATGTAAGCGATCGTTGTCAATATAAAACCCAACTAGGTTGGGGTCGAATTCCACAGGAAATATGGTGTGAACATAAGTCGTTTGCAAATTAATCAACTGATAGTTGGATGTTTCCAGAAATGGGGGATTTTAGTTTAACAAGCAATTTTTTGTTATGTTAGTTTCGGTGTTCATAATCAAGAGTTTATGAAAAACTAAAATTATGTTCACTAGGGATTTTGGTACTTGACGGATGCTACTAATGGTTTAGGATTCTCACAGTAGGTAGGACAACAAGTTACTTTTATCGAAGTTATGCTTAAATGTCTCTCGACCTACTTAAGCATTTAATTACTAATCCTCTTGGACTTAGGAAATTTATATTCACTGCCCAGATTTTACCTCAGGTTAACCAACCTTGTTACAGCGCTGATTATTAAACGGAGTATTTCCAAGTCCCTATTGATAATTCACTTACTACTATATTTGATTTTTTCCTCAAGCAAATCAAAGTAGGTTTTATCTATTATTTGCAACCAACAGACATTAATTAAAACCTCAGAATTGTCAAGAAGTCCTACCACCTTTCGACTCCTGATCACTCAGCACCTTATCAAGACCTAACTCTAAATACCATAATTCAGGTTAAAGAAATTTAGCCGCTCATGACGTAAGAATCGAATAAAAACTAGAGATTCTCAGATTAAATCACAAAGGAAATCCCAAAATAATGAATATAATATCTTCAAAGTAATTGCTTTCTCAAGCCAAAAGTAGAGAGAGAAAATATCAAAGTATATTCCTCAAAATTCAATGTGTCGAACTCTTAAGAAAACCCTAAACAAGGCTTTAAATAGTTCACCCTAATTATGGAAATAAAATAATAGAATTCAGAAATCCATCAAATTAGATGACGACATTTGTGATAGCCTATCAGGAGGCTGACGACTTATCACAAATGTCGTCAGTTCCTTCTTCAGTTTTGGCTCTTCCTATTTAAGGCTGATGACAAACTTGACAACTTATCAGCTTTGTGATAGCCTATCACAAAATGTCGTCAAAGCTCTGCTTCAGTTCTTCTGTGCTGCCTCAGGCTCATGACATTCTTGACAGCTTATCAGACCCTCGACGACTTATCACAAAATGTCGTCATATCTTTTAAATTAGGTCAATTCTCTGTTTACTGCTGACGACGAACTTGACAATTTATCGCAGGGCTGACGACTAATCACAAATGTCGTCAGCCACACTTGTCTTTAGATTTCAACTTCTTTGCTTCCATTCTTATTGGTTCTCTATCATATCACCTTAAACTGTAAAATCAAACATAAAACAATCAAAAACGACAAAAGTTGCTTAACACTTTGCAATTATTCTTAGTTAAAAGCCTCAAATGTGTTAGCATTAGCTCACACATCAATCATTACCACTCAGGATACCTTCATTGTCAATAGATGGATCAAGCACAAATGGAAGCACTATATTTTCATCATCGATATCATCAGGGAGATCATTTTGTCATCTAGTAAAAAGAAATGGTGAATCAATTGATTCAAGAACTTTGTTTTCGGGGGAATTGTTACTAGTATTTTCTTTTAAGGAAGAGTCACTAAGTCGGTTCATCCTTTTATGAGAATAGTCAGTTTTTGAAATTTGTTGTAGGGAGAGGGAAGTATATTCAGTAATGGCAAATATGGAAAGGCTTGTATTTCTGAGAAGAAGAAAATGTGTAGGACATTTTTACAGGGGTTTGAAAGACTGTAGCCATATATATACATATATTCTCATCAACAGGAATCTAAAGCAGCACCAGCATCGATCACACCTGGTTCTTTAATTCAAACACTGGGAGGTAAGTCTCCCTCAAGGGCCTTTTAGCAAGGGTGATCTTCAGATCTTCAGTTAGGTCCTCAGAGCAACTATAGTTATCATCTTTGTTCTAGTCGTTCCCCCTTGTTGTTTTCTGCATCATTGATTATTTGTCAGCTTTGGGAACTCATTGGAGTCTGAGTTCCCAAAAGGGCGATAAAGGAAAAATTAGTCTTTTCTTCGTCAGCTAGGCAATCTTTGTTTCCTACTTCTGGGTGAGGTTAAGCTTTTCTTTCAATCAGATCTGTAGTTTTAGATAAAGGTATCTCCTTAGAGTGATCCTTCACTTGACTATTGCACTTTGAATCTCCTTTGTTACTTAACTCTTAGCTGACATGATTGGTTATTGCTTGTGAGGATAAGACCATTTGTGAGCTTTCTCAAATTCAGTTTTCACCCTAGTTAGTTCCTCCTCAAGAGTGGAGTTTCTATCAAATGAGGCATTCAGTTCAGCCTTGGCATTGGCCAGTTCTTCCTCCAGCTGAAACTGAATTCTATTTCATTCATATTTACCCTTGGACTTCCACTTTGAGATTTTATCTACTCTCTTATTTAACATATTATTTTCACAGGCAAGAGTCTTATAGGTGGCTAGATGCTCAGCTACTTATATATTCAGTTTCACTTGTTCTTCTTCACAATTGGCCAATTCTTTCTTCAATTTTCTCATTTCATTTGTAAATTCAACCATTTGAACATTCAGTTCAATTTGTTTTCCTTGTATTTTCCAAGGCCTCCTTCAGATTTTTCTTATCTTTGGCCAGATCATTTAAGGAGTCAATCAACACTGAGTTAAGAGACCTCAACCTACTCAAGAAATAGTCCTTCAGATTTTTCTTGATATCAAGGAGAGTGATAGGTTTCTCTTCTTCATTTTCAGTATCTGACATTAGATCAAGGAGTGGATCAGAGACTAGTACATTTTCTTCTATTTCCATGATGGGAATGTCTTCTCTTTGCTCAGACTTATTTGATTCACTTGAGGAGTCATCCCAACAAGCTGTAAGAACCTGACTAGCAATCTTGTCATCCCCAGCTCTCCATTTACGCTTCATAGAGACCAGTTTCTTTCCTTTCTTCTCAACCTTGTGCATAGGCTAATTCTTAATAAAATGACCCACTTTGCCACACTTGTCATAAGTACCACTTCTCATTGCTTCATTGCACTATTTGCTAGATTCATCTTTTTCGAGTACACTCCTCAACATTTCCAATGCCTTGAGCACTCTTTTTGCAGTGAGAGTTGTTTCATTTTTTCAGTGTTGTAAGTAGCTTGTGTGGCCTTCAGAACTACATTTGAAGAAACATTCATTTCTCAAGATCCTTCCAAGGTGTTAGCATTTATAGGAAGACCCGCTCTGATACCAAATGAAGAGTTTGTGCGGCCTTCAGGACTAAATTTGAAGAAACATTCATTTCTCAAGATCCTTCCAAGGTGTTAGCATTTATAGGAAGACCCGCTCTGATATTAAATGAAGAGTTAGGGTGGGATGCTCCTCAACGTAGGGAACTATTTCCTGATGCACTCACAGAACAAGAATTAGGAGATGTATATAATGTAAGAAGTGCAGGAATATAGCAAAGTAAAGGGCATAAGGTTTTTACGTGAAAACTCCTTAGTCAAGGGAGAAAAAACATAACCTGCCCCCACATTTAAGCTCCACTTCGCTCAAGCAACTTCTTGAATACAGACTCCAAGGATAAACCTCCTAATCCTTTGTTTCCTAACAATAACTTTATTACAAGAAAACGCAAGTAGTAACTCTACTACTTCTCACCCCAACTAAATCTAACTGGCAAGACAAGCTAACTCTAGCTTGAACAATCACCTAACTCTAAATGATTACAAAGAAATGGTAACACCGCAACACGTACTACAATCATAAGCTATTGTAGGTTCATAAGCTATTGTAGGCAAACTTTTAAGAATAAAATTACAACAAGAAAATAAAGATACAACTCGATGAGCAATAGGTTCCCTGTTGCAATTGTAGTCCTTGAATCACCACTTCTGAAGGATATTTAGTTGTAAGTTTATGGAAGTGTTTTTTTTTTTGTTGTTGTTGGGGAAGATGTGCAGTATATGTTATGACCCAAGAAAACCTAGGAGAGATTCCATTGGTTGAGGCAACAAGGTGGCAGACAACTTTTCACCAAGTTTTGTACTTTGTGTCAGCTAGACTGTTGACTATGACAGCGATAGATGAGCTCAACTTGTTCTCTAATACATAGTATCTTTTGTTATCACAAGAACTCTAGAGAACAGATCCCAAACTATGAATTTATCAATCATCAAAATTAAGGACTTATCACTTCCATAGTGCTTGACCCGTCCATGGCTTAAGAATAAGAAAAACTCTTTTAATAATTTGAAAATCTTTTTTTAAGGAAATGGAACAAGTAAGAGATTATTCAATTTTCAACAAATCAATTTAAGTAGAGATTGTGTGAATAACTAGAAATTAAAATGAACAAGGATAAAAATAAAATAGCAATTCTGAGGGATTATTTAACTTTAAATAGTGTCGGAGCCATTACACATCAAAGTTAAATAAACAAATAAACTTGGACTTTTAGCTCAAATTACTCAATATGGTCTTCTGGACCATTACTGATGGTTCATTTAGGCGTTGGCCCCTTTCGGTCGGTATGCCATCTGGTATAAAATCTTGCCTTCACATTGTATACCTCATGTATATCACTTACTAATAAGAGAGGAATGGGGTGGAGAAGCAGGCAGCTCTTTGTCAACATGCAAAAAAGTAAAATAGATATTTATGACATGTCTGCTTCAGCTGCTTCACCCATAATTTGACTATATCACCCTTAGTTAATTATTATAAGTCATCTAAATACTAAAAAATTAATATTAAAAAATTATTATAAAGCAATCAAAGTATTAAAAAATTAATAATAACTAATATTAAATTTACTTGACGTTTTATATGACGTTCATTTCATTTTTTTCGACAAGTATTTTTGTGTAGTAATTTGTTATATCTCTTCTAATTAGCTATTATAAGTCATCTAAAACATGTCCGCTTCGTTGTTGCAATCGTGATTTTACTAGGGCACTCCTAATTAATTATTATGACCATTTAAGCATTGTGTCGCTTAAATTGAGTCTTGAGTAATTATTTTCTTTAAAAAGAAAAAAATAAATTTTTTTTGAAATGAATGAATAAATAAATTTTATCATTTCTAATTAGTTATTATAAGTCATTTAAGATACACCTATTTCACTGTTTCAATCGTGATTTTACTATGTCACTCCTAATTAATTATTATGACCATTTAAGCATTTTGTCGCTTAAATTGAAACTTGAGTAATTATCTTATTTAAAAAAAACAATTTTTTTTTAAAATAAATAAATAAACAAATCTCATAATCTAATTATTATTATAATATTAATTTACTATAAATATTGGGCCCGTGCATTGCACAGGCTACTCGTAACTAGTTATATTTCATATATGTATGTATATGAAAAAAATACATAAAGTAGCATACTTAAGTATTAAATTACAAAAAAATAACAACACTTTTATCAAATTACATTTTGTAGCATATGTATTTGTATGTATTTGTATTTTTGTAGCAACAATTTGTAAAAATATAAAATAAATATCAATCATAAGGGAGGTAAAAATCATATGTATTTGTATTTTTGTAGCAACAGTTTGCAAAAATATAAAATACAAAATACAACTTGCTATATTATAAAATTATGAAACTGTTTCCATGAAACTCATAATTAAGGGGATGAGTATGTTATTTCTGAATTTTGCCAAGGTATATCAGTCTCAATTTGGACATGGCTTAGACATTGACTAAAGATAATATCGTCTGTTGGGCTGAAACCCAACTCAAAAACTCAATAGAAATGAAGTCCATAAGGACATAAAGCGGGCTGTTCATGCAAAGGAAAATGATATGGATTGGCATTCACATTTAAACGGACGAAGAAGATGATTATCAAAAATTGATTTACCACTTTAAAATAGAAAATACAACAAAGAACAGTGGTAGGGAATAGAATTTGAGATGTGATAATGACCTTAACTCATAGATTTAAGGTAACTCATTAGAGTAGGTAATAGGTTAGACAAGTTTCATCATCATAACTCCTTAGCTAATTGACAACGAATTCACAAGGGAGAAGAAGTATGTGACAGTTACAAACGAAATCTTAAAACCCATGCTCCAAATTCACCTTTTACGACCAAAATAGGTCTTACGGAATCGATTAAGTCATGCAAAGCACTTCCAACCATAAAGTTTGTAAAATTCTAAAGAAATTATCCCTAGCCTTATAGGATACCAGTGCCCAGATAGAAGTCCTCAATTCGCTCCTCATTTTGAAGTCTTTTTTAAAGGGGTTGGCTACGAAGGTGAGTCTTAGTACTACATTTCATTCTTAGACTGTCAGTCTTGCGGAGTGTAATATTTCGATACTTGAAGACGAGTTGAAAGCTTGTGTTATAGATTTCAAGGATATATAGTTGGAGTAATCATCTACCTCGATCTCATTAAGTTCCCGTACAATAATAACTATCACTCTAGTACTTAGATGGAACAATTTGAGGTCCCGTATAGACGAAAATGTAGCTCTTATATTGAATGGTACGAGGTTGATGACGCCTCTGTGAAAATCTATGATTATTTCCTCAATTAGAGCCAAACTCATGGTCAAATGCTCAAACTACCATTTTAAGAAGTTTGCCAAAATCATCAACTTATGTAATTAATAAATTAAATCTCATGCTTTTCTAATCATTATAAGGGGTTAAAGAATCGATACCTCAATAATCCAAGTCGATACTCGCCTATTGAATCACCTCTACGAGCTTTCTATTCAAAAAATAGTGAAAACCCTCATCAAATTCATTAGTGTTTACTATTTAACAAATTTGTTCTTTCATTCCGATTGTGGAAGGGTTTCTCATGATCGCGAGGTGCAATTCTATCACCCTTTCCATTCTCAGCTCAACCCTTGCATTTGTCAAGTACCCTTGACTAGTTGGTCAACTTCATATATGGCTTGCCTTCACGAATCACGCTCAGTGTTGGTGAACTTTATAACCATATAAATTATAATTATTTAAGGTATATTTTAAATTACGTATAATTTTTTACAAAGAATATACAACAACAACAACAACAAACCCAGTGTATTCCCACTTAGTGGGGTCTGGGGGGGTAAGATGTACGCAGTCCATACCTCTACCTCTGATGAAGTAGAAAGGCTGTTTCCGAAAGACCCCCGGCTCAAGTCACGAGATATC
>JAPEIP010000007.1:179023732-179035423 GCA_026120095.1 Capsicum chinense
AAGTAAATTCCAAAGTTGAAAGTGATTTACGAAATAAAATTTGACATAAGAATTTGGTCAAAGAGCAGCAATTGGGGTAACAACAACAACAACAACAATGGTCAACAAGAAGAATATGAAGTTGATAATGAAGTATAAGATGATGATAATGAATCAAAAGATGATGAATAAAGCAGGAGCAACAATGAACAACAAATATCGCGAAGAGAAAGAAAATAACCACGATGAGGGGAGAGAAAAGACCCCTTTTTTTTTCCTTCATTCCCCGTTATATATTAACTAACATTTGAATCAAAGTGTAAATTTAAAAACTTGTGGGTTATTTTAAAATTTTCCAAACTTTCTTAAACCATAATTAAGTAATTGTCACTTCTACTCAATTATTAAAACTTGTGTCACCTACACCTCATTTTAAAACTCTTTTGTCACCTGTGGCCCAAACCCCCGAGTTAGTTCCCTATGTCATATGTATTCTAAAAGTAAATAAGTATATAAGCCTAACAGATTTTCTTTTTGTGTAAAATTATTAATATTTTTAGTTTCAATTAAATTTATTTATCTATTTATTTTGTTTCATTAGGATGATACGTAAAAATATGTATTTGGATAATTTTGTTTTATTTTATGTGAGAGTCTCCCTCTAAGTATTTTAAAAATATGTTTTTTTGTTGAATTTTATTCAAGGACGCGTATAATTAACTTATTTGGAAGATGATTTAGTTGGGGTGGATAATCTCAAGTATTCTAGATTTTGTTTAAACTCGATTGACGGATTGTGAATTAATTTAAGACCCGTCGTTACTATTAAAAGAAGAGAGGGTAAAATGGATAAGATAAATTATCTCGAGTTTATAAGAGACGAACAAATGCTTTTCAACAATAGATAAGCTTTAAACATGTTTAATATTCGTCTCATTTAAAAATACGGCGCACGCATCTTTCTGAGATATTTAAAAATAAATCAAGAATGTAGCTATGCACCTTGACAAAGACTTTTTTTTAAAAAAAAAATGACTTTCACTAGTTAAATACAAGAGTTATAAACAAATTTTAGATATTAAAAATGAGTGAATCTAGGCCTACAAACATAATTATAAAAATAGTTTTAGTCAAGATAAGTCAATAAAAGCGACCGTGCTAGAACCAAGGGACTCGAGGGATGCCTCACACCTTCCACTCGGTCAACAAAATTCCTTATCCAATCTTCTGTTTTCGCAGATCAACAAAGAGGCATTTCCTTTTGATTAGGGTTTCAATAAGGTGACTTGGAACAGCTTAACTCAATTCCAAGTAGAAACTCTGAAAATGATAATAATTAATCCCTATTCAATACCGTCACTTTAATTGGAAAAACCCTTCGACTCTGATCCCTTCGGGCGAAAAAGGGGTGTGACAACTAGTCTTGCTTACTTTTTTACATGTTTTTTTTAAAAAAAAATATTTTATTCATCCTATTTTAATTATTGATTTATCTTTTTTCATGTCTGCTAAGAAAACTAATAAGGCAATATACTATTTATTATTGATTAAGTTACCCTATTTATTACTTCATATGTTTTTTAAGAAGTGAACGATATTGACTATAAGGATGTAGTTGAAAATTATTACTCCCTTCATTTTTTTTTTAGTTGTTTCCCTCGTTTTTCATAAGTCAATTTGACTAAGTTTTAAATTCAAATTAGATTAGATTAATTTACTTTTTTTTTAATTAAAATTTAGATATTCAAAAACTACGTGAAAAGTAATAGAAATTATATTTTTTCCTTTATTCAACTTCATTAAGAAATTTATCTTAAAATATTGATCAAAGTTTATATCATTTGACTCTAAAAATGAAAAGAGAGCAATAAAAAGGGAATGGGGGGAGTACTAACTTTAATTTTATGTGAAAAGTTATTTTTGAATAATTTTTTTGAGCAAAAGTGATTATTAATTTAAAATGAAGGAAATTTTAACTAAAATACAATCTATTAAGTGGCAAGAGGAAACCAAATATAAATATACAAGTGGGAATGGTTTTAACAAAAGAATAAGGATAAAAATAAAAATATTTAACAAAGAACGTCATCAATTATCAATGTATTTTCTTAATTCACTTAATCAAAGAAGTAAAATAACTAAAATATTTTAGTAAGAACTGTCAAAAATTAAAATCTTCCCTTATTCACTTAATCAAAGTGAAATACCTAATATTCGAAATTCTAGAGAAGATCTCGCTAGGGAACCTCAAATAGAAGGCGTTTGATTTTGTCTAAATTATCGAAGCAAAGTTAGGCAACTAATAAAGTAGCTATTTTGAAATGATCACTCTACTGAAAATTCAACTTCTCCTTATAAAGTTAAAAAAATCAGATAGTTTAGGATAGGTAATCACACTTTATTTTATTTCAAATTGGAAATGTTGATAATTGCCTCCATAAATAAGAACTACCATTTCCGTTTTAATTTATTAGTAGTATATATTTTTAGTTCGTTAAATTTTTTTTCTTTTTCAGAAATCTCTAATTTTAATCTTTCACGTGATATGTTTAAAAATCATAATTAAAAGATATATTGATACTACATTCTATCAATCTTCATTTTAATATCACAACATTTAAAAAAATACTTTTTAATGTTTTGTGTTAAATTAAATCAGACGAATAAATTAAACTGGAGAAAGTACTTCCTCTATTCATTTTTATTTATTATGTTTTACTTTTCAAGAATCAAATTACATGAACTTTGATCAATATTTAGGACTTATTTTTCGTCATATTAATTTGAGAAGGATTGCAACTTATGTGGGCATTTAGCCATGAAAATTTTTTCACTTTTTTTTTTAATTATTTCACTTTAGTGAATAAAGTGAAAAAAATAGTTTTTTATTATAAGAATTATTTCATTTTAGTAAAAATTGTATTTGAAAAAGTGAAAAACAAACAAAACCTATTTTCACTTTTATCACTCATATTTCTCTCCCAAAATTTTAGAAACTACTCCAACTTATATATTAATGATCAAACATAACACCAACTTCAACTTACGCTCAGATTCTAATTCTAACTTTAAAAAAGGCAAAATGGTTCAATGAACCCTTGTACTATGTCGGTTTTGTAAGTTGGACACTTCTACTTACATGTTTGTCATCTGGGCCCCTGAACCCACTAAAAAACAACATTTTAAACACTTTTTTGGTGAGTGTAACACACTCTCGCCACATCAGCTGTCATGTCAGCTTACACGTCTGTCACGTCAGCTGTCACATCAGTCGCAAGTCATTTTTAAGTATTATATTAAATTTTATGTTATTTTTAAAATGCTACACAAGAAATTAAATATTAAAATAAATTTAATTAAATATTTTTTTTATAAATTATAGAAATTCTAATACACAGATACAATAAAATTTAAATTAAATTAAAGTTTCAATTATAAATTTAAAGTTTTAACTATAAATTCACATTACACAAATATAATGAATTTTTAATTTTTATTTAAATATCTTCAACAATTTGTACAAGTTACAAAATTAATCCTAAACAAAATGAAAATTTTAAATTGAGAAAATAAATAAAAAAAATTAAAAAGTAAATCAAGAATTTTTTATTTTTTTTGACAATGAACAACAAACAACAATATCAACCACAGTTACAATGAACAACAACAACAACAATATCAATCAGCAAAGACCCTCTTCGGAAACAACAGCAATATTTTTTTTTTCTACAATGAACAACAACAATATCAACCACAGCAAATCAAAGACCCTCTTCACGGATATATAATTTTTTTTTTTATAATGAACAACAATAACAATATCAACCAGTAAAGACCCTCTTCAGGAGCAACAACATTTTTTTTTACAATGAACAACAATGACAATATCAACCACAACAATGACAAGGAATAACATAAACTTCCGTTGAATCTTGTCAATCTTAACTTCACTAACATCCACTTTCGTTGAAGTAGCAATAACATAAGCTTGATTAACTCTCCTTAATGGAACCCCATTAACCTTAAACAACCCACTATCCAAAACATACAATTTGTTTCAAGAACACAACTCTTTTTTCCTTAAATCTCCCAGCTAGAATAATCAAATCCGTACCAGGTGTAATACTGGCTCTCAATTTTGTGGGTTTTGGTTTGTGTTTGTTGATGAGGGATTTTTCCATGTCATCAGCTGGGTAGAATTTTGGTGGTTTGATGGCGGTGGTTGAGAGCGGAGCAACGACGGCGGTGGATTTTGGGTGGGTGGGAAATTTGCCGCCCTTTTTCTTCTTGATAACCCAAAGGCCCTTTTTGTGGTACATTTTGGAATGGAAGAATTTGCCGATTCCGTTGATTAGGTTAGGGTTACGGGGGAATTTCTTGGCGGCCATTGCTGTGAAGTGTGCAAAGGGCATGTTTGGAGTGAAAGGAGAATAAAATGAAAGTGAAATTTAAATTGTGCAAAGGATAAGTTTGAGAAAGTGAATAAAAAAACCTCTTTATTTTCTGTCAATTTTAATATTATTTTTAATTTTTTAATTAGTTTAATATAAAATTGGCCAAAAATTGAACCCCACTCGCACTTTCGGTGAGTGTAATCACTCTCCTTATCCTAATCAGCATTTTAATGCCATATAGGCAAAGTCAACGGTCAAAAGGTTTAAAATATAGCTTTTTTGTGGGTTCAGGGGTGCAGATAACAAACATGTAAGTAGAAGTGTCCAACTTATAAAACCGACATAGTACAGGGATCCAGAAGGTCATTTCGCCTTTAAAAAATTATTACTAGTATTTTCATAGCCAAACAAAATATGTTACTGTAGGGAGACGTGTCTGGTGACAGGAGGCAGGAAGCTCTAAGAGGTTTAATTCAGAACAATGTAAAAGTGTAGAATCATCATCATCATTATCTTCTTCTAGCTAAGTAGTAGTACATCACCACCACTCTACTAATACTAGTAAAGGATTAGATAGCTAATCATTTATTACAAAACTTATATTTTCCATTTAAAGCAAGGAAATATTTTTGACTGTTACTGCTACTCTACTGATCCACTGTACACAACAGCCAAAGCTATCAGTTCAGTTCTCTCTTGGTTTTGTTAAAGAATATGTAACTTGGATTGAGGAAAGAAGCAGATCTTTTAGGAAAAGAGACAAGTATATATCTAAAGGTTCTGTATACTTTTTAGTAACCATCATGACGATGAGATTTTTTAGGGTACGCCCTAGGTTGGTATCGGAACGAACCCGAAATCAAAATATGCCCTCAAACTAAAAAAGTATTAATCTATGTCATATAAAAAAAAAAGTATCAAAATAGTTTTTCTGCACTTATTAAGTGCACAATATCTTTAGATTTTAACGGCAGACTTTTCAACTACGTCAATAAAGATGAAGTACAGATTGTGCACTAAATAAGTGCACAATTCATTTTCTATGGATTGTGCACTTATTTAGTGCACAATTCATTTTTTTATGGATTGTGCACTTATTTAGTGCACAATTCTTTTTATTCAACATTGTGCACTTATTTAGTGCACAATCTATTTTTTTTTAGATGACCAATTTTTTAAATAAAAAATGAGTAATTTGTAATAGCAAAATTTACTTATAGTGTAGAATATTTTGTATATTAACAATGCACAAAATTTTTTTATTTTTTTTTTGAGTTTGGTACGTGCTATCTCATGTACATTTTAGTTGTTACTAAAAGTAATTGGTCTAAAATAATTGTTATTTTAGGAAATTAAGAGATAACTAATTAGCTTTTATTTGACTATAGTTTTAGTTACCATTCATGAAGTTATGTTTGGACATGAATCTTACTTGAAAAAAATTGAAGTTTTGTCGGTGAAAATTTCAAAATTCAATAAGAGTCCATTTTGAGAGCTCAAAAATACTTGAAAATTAAAAATTTTAAACTTTGATCAAATTTCATGGATAAATAAATTTTTGAAGATAAATATTCAAAATTTAATTCATAATTTACAACTAAACACTAGCTAATTGTTAGCTTCCACCTTTACACTTAATTAATATGGAAAGAGAGATTAATATAGTGAAAAAGAAAGTAATGTTAAATTAAGATCAAGAATAAAAAAATAGATTTATTTTTTTAGAGTGCGTGTAAAAAAGATTTTTGTTTACATAAAGTTGATACTAACATAAAATCTTCAAATGAGTTGTTTGAATTTTACAGTAATTGGTTTATCATCAATTAATTTAGCCATGTAACATGTGATGAAGAGGATTTATAGTTGAAAGTTTCAATTTCGTCATTTAAATATCACATTATAAAAAAATATAGACAAAACTGTTATATGATACAACTATTTTATTTTCACTTCAAGAGATTATATTTCAATCAGTTATTAAAGGAGAATAAATTGTTTAGAGAAATTGACATGTCTGAATAGT
The DNA here is from genome assembly GCA_026120095.1 of Capsicum chinense. NCBI lineage: Eukaryota > Viridiplantae > Streptophyta > Magnoliopsida > Solanales > Solanaceae > Capsicum > Capsicum chinense. The sequence continues at coordinate 179,030,129 of JAPEIP010000007.1, forward strand.
TAGTTATTTTATTTTCACATCTTGTATTCAATATGCATTAAAATTTGATTAAATTCATATTTGTACTAAAAAGTTTCACATTAAGAGTGTAGACGATTTTATATTCAAGCTCTAAACAAAAATATCAAGTTAATGATGAATTAGTAAGCACTTGGTTGTAAAAAAAAAAATGTTTTCTGAAAGAAAGTTGAAAAAGGTATTTGAAAGTTGAAATTCTAAGACATGCATTTAACTTTAAAAATAAATAAATTTGGTGAGTGAAAAAAATAATCACTTGAAAAAACGATCAAATCACTTTGTCAAACTTGCATTTTCACAAAAGAAGATTTTTTTTAAAACAATGGTCATCTGAAATAAATAGATTGTACACAATATTGAATAAAAAGAATTGTGCACTAAATAACTGCACAATTCATAAAAAAAAATGAATTGTGCACTAAATAAGTGCACAATTCATACACTAAATAAGTGCACAATCCATAAAAAAATGAATTATGCACTTATTTAGTGCACAATTTGTACTTCACTTTTATTGACGCCGTTGAAAAGTTTGCCGTTAAAATTAAAGGTATTGTGCACTTAATAAGTGCACAAAGCCTATTTTGGTACCTTTTTTTTTTATATGACATAAATTGATACTTTTTTTAGTTTAAAAGCATATTTTGGTTTCGGATTCTATCAGAACTAAAATAAGTCATCTTTTTAATAAGTTATTAAAATAAGCTAAATATAATAAATATTACGTTTTATTCTTTTTTTTTAACGGTGATGTAACGATTTTGTACAGTAAAAAGACTATTTGAAAAACATAATAAATTATTACTTCCTTCGTTCCACAATAAGTGAATTGTTGGAGTATCTTTAAGTGTTCAAAAAAAGTGAATGGTTCACAATTAAGGTAGATGTTTAAAAAAAATTCCAAATTTATCCTCCGTTAAATGTGCATTGAGAGTCATGTATCATTATTAAGGTTTTGAAATTTGAAGAGGGTAAAAATAAAAAAACATGGTAAATTTATGTCTTTATTTTTTTCTTAACATGTGTGTCAAAATTCAACAATTAACTTATTATGGAACGGAGAAAGTACATTTTACACGAAAATTAGAAAAAAAAAAAAACAATGTTTTATCCCATCGTGCTTTATGTCAACTTTTTGTCAAATCGAATAAATCGTAAAAAAAATATACGTTTTAAATAATTTTTATATGTATATATCATTATCTTGTATATTACTAATAATCTTTTAACTTACAACTGAAGCCCTTCGAAGAAATGAGTGAATAAAAAATTTAACAAAGAACTACTCTGAATTTATTTGCTCTTATTTATCTCTAAACGAAGCAGATAACTAAGGGGAAAATTACATATGTTCAATTCAAGAATAAACAATATATGCAGTCATTTTATTTCATTTTTCTTTGTGTTTGGGAGAAAAGGAAAATGATAATTTCTTTTATCAAATAATTTTCTTTTGTTTAAATTTTTATGAACTTCCAACTAATCTACTATACTTGTATTTGTGAAGAAAGTGGACAACGTATCCCTTATTTCAGTGAGTTTCAATTACTTTAGATCAGAATTTTGTTTAATTGTTTTATTTTCTACAACTTTCTTTGTATTTTGAGAAAAAAATCGATGTTTAATTTTAAGCAGTATTTATGAGTTGTTTATCATATTTTAGCTTTATTAGGTTTTTATCCGTAAATTGTAATGAAAAATATTTTTTAAAAGGTAATTTTTTTTTTATGATTTACTCGATTAGAACAAAAAATTAAATTTTTTATTTTACTGTAATATTACATTTTACATAACTCTTTGCAAAATGTAATAATTTATTACGTTTTTCAAACAGTTTTTTTACTATACAAAACCATTACATCATCGTTAAGTATATATATAAAACGTAATAATTTATTACGTTTAGCCTATTTCGGTAACTTATTAAAGTGATGGTCTATTTTGATCACTTTATTTATTTCTTGGCTTATTTTGATTCCAAGTTTTTGTAGTAGCATATCTTCTTCTTTCAATCACATTTAATATTCAAAATTTTTAATTTGATTAAATTAAATTTGCATTGTGTTGTATGCATCTATTATAACTTGTAGTAGAAAAATTATTCATTTTCTAGGAGCGTATTATATGGATATCAAATTTTGATGCTCCGTTTAACTTGTATCTATTCTTTAAAAAAATTTATATGTTTATTTTCGTGACAACTTCAGCTATATAATATTTAAAACTAGTCTCAACAAATGTTCAACTTCAATGTATGAAGTTTGTCACTTTTTATCGACTTCAACCAGCTGGTCTGACTTCAGTTATTTCTGTTTGAAGTTTATGTACTACAGAAGACTAAAGTCCAAATAATGAATGGCTGGAGTCACACAAAAATAATTAGATTGAAGTTTAAACAAAAATAGTTGCACTTCATTTATATCTATTTTCATATTCCCTTTATTCCTTAATAAATACTTTTTTTGGGAGTCTGATTTTGTTCTTAAATAAGTGTATATTTAATTATACGCAAATACTTTAATTATAATATTTCTTGTAGATTAATATAGTAATGAATGTCAACGTAAAAAGAAACAAAATTTAGTTATGGATAAGCTGATAAAGTTATCTCTAATTTTTTTAAAGTGAGTAATTTATTAAAAGGGGTGTCCAAAACTAAAAGAGACATTTATTTAGGAAAGGATGAAGTATATTGTACTCTTTCCGGAGAAAATTGAAGGAAAGGTGTCTTTTAAGTCTTGAATGAAGGATTGGTGACATTGACCAACTTAAAGGGTCAAACATCATTAGGAAACCCGATTAAGTTAATTTTGGTCTTTATTAATATTTTCAAAACTTTCTAATCTTTTCAAAAATACAAATCAACCCACACCCCCTTCAATCCAAATCAACCGTCTCTCTCGACAGCTTCACTCAACTCTCTCCCAACCAACAGTTCTGCAAAATTCTCCCTTGAATCCCCGGCGACTTCAACCTCCGGCGTTCCCTTTCGACTTTCAACAGTCAATGACGTGAAGATTTCTCCGGCGACAACAACTTCGAGTTCTTCGTCGTCCCATTTTCTTTTTCACAGGTAAAAAATTATGAAGAAACAGAGGAACTTGAGCCAACTACTCTTCTAGTATTGGTTAATAATTTCAATACTTCTTAAATTTAAAATGTGGACTGAATAAAACCTAATTTCTGACATTTCTTCTTCTTGTTGTCGAACTGTTGATTCAAATTTATTGGTAATTTTTTGTCACAGTTGATGTTCTTAGTGTGTGTGTGTGTGTGTGATGTGTTGGTGTTGCTGGGTTGATTTGTTGTTTGTCTTGATAAAAATGGTGTTGCAACAAATGAAAACATCTGATACAACAGATGAAAATATCTGTGCAACAGATGAAAATTTGATGCAACTATGAAAATCTGATGCAACAGATGAACAATCTAACAGATCATTCATCTATTGCGACAGACGACTCTTCTGTTTGGAAGAAACCTAAATAATACTGATCCAACAGATAACTCATTTTTCAATAGATGAGTGATATGTTTTAACAGATCGGTGATTTGTTTTATTATTTTTAACGGGTCACTCATCTGTTGCAACAGGTTGGTTATATGTTGCAACAGATAACCTACCTGGTAAAACAGATGAGTAATCTGTTTTTACTCTTTCCAATGGATTACACATCCATTGCAACAGGTTGGTTATATGTTGCAATAGATAAACTACCGTGTGCAACAGATTAGTGATCTATTTTTATAGTTTCCAACTATTTACTCATCCGTTGCAACGATTGGTTATATGTTTCATCAGATAAAATACCTGTTGGGACAAATTAGTGATCTATTTTTATGGTTTCCAACAGATTACTCATCCGTTGTAATAGGTTGGTTATATATTGCAACAGATAAACTACCTGGTGCAATAGATTTATGATCTGTTTTATGGTTTTCAACGGATTACTCATCCATTACAACAGGTTGGTTATATGTTGCCACAGATAAACTACCTGGTGCAATAGATTAGTGATCTGTTTTTACTGTTTCAATGGATTACTCATCCTTGCAACAGGTTGGTTATATGTTGCAACAAATAACCTTCCTGGTGCAACAAATAAGTGATCTATTTTTACTGTTTCCAACGGATTACTCATCTGTTGCAACCAGTTGGTTATATATTGCAATAGATAAACTACCTGGTGCAACAGATTAGTGATCTATTTTTACTATTTTTAATGAATTACTCATCCGTTGTAATAGGTTGGTATATGTTGCAACAGATAAACTACGTGGTGCAATAGATTAGTAATCTATTTTTATGGTTTTCAACGGTTTACTCATCCACTTCAACGATTAGTTATATGTTGCATCAGATAAAATATCTGGTGCAACAGATTAGTGATCTATTTTTATTATTTTCAATGGTTTACTCATTCATTGGAACAAGTCGGTTATATGTTGCAACAGATAACATACATAGTGCAACAAATGTGTGATCTGTTGTAACTATTATTTTACTATTGCGCATGTTAGATTTACTGTAATCCTTTTTTAACGATGCGTTAATCAATTATAATCTATTTTATGTTCTTGTTAAGTTAAGATAATATGGCTCCAAAAAGAAAAAAAATGAATCAAGTCCAAGTAAAGAAACAAGTGCAGCAGCTCGGCTACATCCACCACTCTATGAGCTTGCTTTACAAGCGTTATCTCAATCAAAAGCAGAAGATAATGAACACGGGGAGGAGGAATGTTTCAAAAGAGATGATTAAATGCTAATAGCCCTTCTGCCAAAGAGTTGGTCAAAATCTTCAGCATTGATAGTTATCCTGTGAGAATACAGTGCGATAGTGGCACAGATTTAACGGGTGATTTTGTGGTTAAGTCAGCCATGGAAAAATCTTTCGACGCCTTCAGAAAAATACTTCAAGAACAAAAATTGGATGCTTATTTCAGGAAAAGTTGCTTTGGAAAATATCTTGATTTGCTGAAGGACATCAATGCTCGTTTTTAGATGAAAAAGGTATATGATCTTCTCAAGCGTAGGTTTATGTATGAAAACAAAGATAAGATGGATGAGGTATGGATAAATTACTGTGGCATGCCTGTTTGTTTTGGTTGGAAGGAGTTTGCCATAGTTACTAGACTAAAATGTTATCCTCCTTCTCAAGTTATGCCTACTCTGACCCAAAAAAAGCACCCCGCACACCCAAAAAAGGCAAAGACAAGTCGAGTGATCGTGATGACCTAGTGTCCATTGTTGGTCCAAGCTTCAAAAACAAAAATTTA